>BGPR01000277.1:218945-546860 GCA_013235015.1 Araneus ventricosus
ACAGAAATAGTGTTAGTATCTCATTAAGTGTTTCCAAAGTAGTCTATACTTTATTCAATTAGACTATATTCTTATATAGACTGAATATTCTTTTTAAAAAAATCCTTGGGTATTCTTGATAATTCCAAGTTTTGAATTCTAATGAAAATATTTTGTTTATCTACTTTAAGACCTTATTTCTAAGAGCTTAAAGTTATTTCATGAAAATAATTAACTTCTTTAAATAAATTTTCACTAACTGAACTTATCTCTACACTCTTCAAACCATTGGAGTTTACTTACTTTAATTTAGTAATACTTTAAATGGGGACATAATGCTAAAATTGGCCACACGCAGATTTTTAGTTTCGCACTTATTTCGAAAGCAGGCTTACGTAACTCATTTCTGCTTTCATATACATATTTTTCAGTCTTATCAAATTAAAAAGGGAAATTTTTTTTAAATGGTTAAGAATTCCGTGTTAATAGTTTAACTACGAGGGAAGCCAATATTCCGGACGAACAAGTTTATCCTCAAAGGTGCCTATTAAATATTTATAGAACAATAAAATAAATGTTAAAATTGATAACTGTGGAACCTATGCAAAGGTAAATTGAACAACAAAACATAGCACTGTTATATCTTTATTACACAGGATGGAAAAATTTACTGCCTCGGAATAAGGTTAAATAATTTGCTTTTTAAATATATATTCATTCACAAAAATTAATTGAAACTGTTCTTTATCAGAAGAGTCCTTAGAAGTAGTTTGCTTAATCTCTACTAATAATAAAGGAGAATGTGTGTGTCTGTCTGTGTGCGTGTTGGCGCTCTACAGGCGAAACCGCTAGACCTAGAACTACGAAATTTCACAGAAACATACTTTGTAGGTTGAGAATGTGCACCTCGGAGCCCTTTTATTCAAATTATAATTAAAATTTTAATTAATTAAAATTTGAACGAAATTTTGGAGTTTTCTCTTAATACTTCCGAAAATATTACAGCCCAAATTATTTTTAAATCATCTGTAAGCGCAAAATATTACCTTTTCAATGATATCAATTAATGTGATATACAATTTTTCTCTCTAATTTTAATAAAAGTTTAAGATTATTTTTTGACATAATTTACAACAATTCTTTTTATTGTTTCAACGAAATTCAAACCGTTCTCATTGTTTAAACAAACATTTATTTACATGTTTGTCTTCCAAAATGCGCCGCGATATTTTAATGTTTAAATCAAACGCATATTTTGCAAGAGGAATAAGACAGTGAAGTTGATGGGGCAACAACGCGCAATTGTATGTTATATGACACAGACAGTTACTCGACTCCAATACGAACATGCATGCAGACAATGAACAGAATAGGTGTAAGGGTACTGAAAGTACATGGGTTAAATGGCTATCAAAATTTGAAATTTAAATGTACTTTGTTTAAATGAACCTTGAATATCAATAAGTATTTATGGTAATATGTTTTACAGAAAAGATTCAATTGAAATTATATTCCCGACGATCAAGCTGGTCGCCGAAGACGGCTAGTATTGAAATATATTAAATTATTATTATTATATTATTATTATTATTATATTATTTCTAAAACCATTCAGTTTTAAGTAATTGAGTGTCCTGATATATTCTTAGTTTTGTAAATATTCAAAATGTTGTACAGATAAATCTGTTTGACTTTGAATAACAAAATTGAAATAAAAATAATTACATTATTGTTTAAATAATTTTAATAATTAATTTTGTTTTAAACGAAAGCAAGAAATAGAAATATGTGTGAAATTTATTTAATAAAGTAATGGAAATTATCAAGTTTTTAATTACTTATTTAGGGTAAACATCCAGACTTTAGTATACTTATCCAGTATTTATTCTGATTTCCTTTAAATCCTTTTTCTTTTTGTTGTTAAAGAAAAATAAAATAATTTATCATACTTTCAAAGAAGTTTTAATATAAATGATGAACTGTTTCAACTTGAAACAAAATCCTAATTAGCATCATTCCGTGTCATGTTAAATATCAAAATTTTCCACATTTTGAGTTTAATTAATTTTAACGGAAGGCTTTACCTGTCAACTTCTCATAAACAGTGAAATATTTCAGAAAACTTTCATTCTTTTCCTAAAAACTTAAAATACGAATTAAATTCGGTAAGCTAAAGCTGCCTCTTCTAAATGGAATTTATAATCATCATTTTCTCCTCGAAGAAATAAACAACCTGAATTACTGTCAAGGAATAAAACATTAGGAACAATCATTAAGAAAACGTGTATTATTTTTATTTCTTGCCGTTAAGAAAACGAATGTGTTGTGGAGCAAGAAACAAATATACTGAAATGCACCTGATTTATTTACACCCTGCTTAAAAATACAATCCCTTTCTCAGCTTTTTAAATGATTGTACATTCTTTGCTGTCCAAACTCACTAGCCGCCATGCATTTGCAACATTCTTTTCCCTTCCAGAAATGTAATAGATGCGAAAACTTCAAAGGTAAACTTTTCGCGTAGTCGTGATATTTGAACTAATTGGTATTCCGGGCGAAAGGAAAATATTTTTATCCCACATTCCAAAAGTCGTCCTTCTCCCTTAGTTTAATTGAAAACTTGACAACGGTTTTAAAAATGGCCGAACTGTTCAGGGGGTCGTTGCTATCACTGTTCTCTCATTTCCTCTTCACTCTTTTTGAAAAATTTTAGAACTTTCATTTTTCGTCTTCTGAAAGTTAAAATGGTTTACGGCCCTGGGTATCTTTGCATCAGAAATAAAATTGGACAGAAGTTTGAATTAATGAAGGAAATGTTATTAATAATGAAAGTATAGAATGAAATAAATTTTCCTGAAAAATAACATTTTCTATAATGACTCTAACTATCATAAACAGAGTGAAAAATACCCGAGCTTGTCCTAATGACAATTTTAGAAAAGTGATTGACAAACAGTCTTGAAACTGGCAACTGGACGCAGTTTTGTCGCATAACACAATGGAAAATAATAAATGATATTGACAAGTATAGCTGAAATGCAACAATTATATACAAACTTATTACTCAAAAGGGCAAATAGGAAAGTTAAAACTGAAATTATAAAGAAAACCATTGCTAAATTCAGTAATTATATGTTCTTAATAACATTCAAACAAACGTTACTTGTGCCTAAATAATTTTATTTAAACCAGAAAAATAACATCAGGCATGTTTTATAATAATTTTAAATATATGATGTTACTTTTTAATTCTAATTGCGTGAATTTTAATGAAACTTGTATTTTTATTTACACTATTTATAATTATAGAAAAATATTTTTGATAAGTTTTAGACCTCATTCGTCTTTTTTTCCATCTAAGCTTTTCTGGATACGGATCGGTAAGGCAAACTGCTTTGATCGTTCTGAGAAAAAAAGAGGTAATATTTCTTTCATAATGGTCATATTTCTTTCATTAATGGCCATATTTGAAATTCGAAGGTTCATTGGTATTTTTGTAATGTTTATAACCAAAAATATTTTTTCGAGATTTTTATTACGTCAATTAGAATACTGTTTCATTTCTTTATTTCAAGAAATCTGTTTGTGGTCTTGTTTTTTCATTTTAGAAAATAAAGGATAAAATATTTATAAATTTGTTTGCTTAAAAGGAGAAATGGAAATCCTGAAACAATTTATGGAAATTAAAATAAGGTTACAACAAATTTATTATTACGCTAAACATTAAATAAATTTAAGTTTTCCAACAGCATGTTAATGTTGAAATAGTGTCAGACATAGCATATTTTACATCTTCCATATTGTTCTACCAGTTTTTAGGAATAATTTGCTGGGTATGATTTTGCCTGTTTATTTTTTTATCATTGTGAAATGTATATCCTTCAAATGTATCTTCATTAAAAGAATTCTTCTTCAGCGAATCTACTATTTTGAATTCGCTGTGAAAATCTTGGTTATGTATTGATTCTTTGACCATGGTGAAATACTTTACTAACATAAGAGGTGCTAAATTGGATCAGAGTCAAACATGATTGACTTATCTCTACTAATAATAATTAAGGTGTATATTTTTATTTTTCTATCTGAGTGTTGGTGATCTATTGAGCAGACCATTGGATCTAGACCTACCAAATTCTGCACGCTTATGCTTTGGAAGATAACAATGTCAACCTCACAGCCATTATTGAAAAAATTTTAATTTAATTTTAATTATTTTGAAATTAATCGAAGTTTTAGTGATTCAGCGAAATAACTTTAGAACAATATAATCACACAAAAGAAAGTTTTTTCTCATTTGAAGTTTTAGAAAATTGCTCTTTCAATTATTATTAGCTTGCGTAACTCTGATATTAAAAAAAACAATCTTGAAGTATTATTTGTTTCAATATTTTTCCTGGTTGTATATAAATACAAGCCAATTCTAATGTTTAACGAAATCAATCAATAAAACGCATTTCCTATTATTAATATTAGGGTAAAATATTTCTAACTCTAAACAATAAAATTTCACTTTCCATTCCGATTTTATACAGATGAGAAATGTATTTTTTACCCTTAACCTTTTCAGAACTATTTGGCTTTGCACGGTGGTTTTTCGGAAATATTCCAGTTTTGTTTCATATTTTCATATTTTTAAATTTTCCAGTACATCCAATTGGTATATCATTAGTTTTTTTATGAATCTTATTGAATTTCTAGGTTTTATATTATTTGAAAAGTTTTGCTCATTTTGAAATTTTAATTAATAAAAATTAAGAGAAATTTTGCAGTTTATCTTTGATAACTATGGAAAATGTTTAGGAAAAATAAGATTATTACATTGTCTGGTTAAAATTTCAAAAAAATAAATTTTTCTATGATAGCAATTTGACTTGTCATAATTTTTCCACCCTAATTTTAAAAAAAATCTTATATGTTTAGCAACGATGCTTTACATTCTTTTCATGAAATTCAAATTGTTTTCATTGTTATTACAAATAGCTTTTATTTGGTTTTACTCCTTTTTTCGACAACCAAATTATGAATATTTGGCGTAATTTTTCGTACTGATTAGGCTTCATTTTAAAGAATTATTTTAATAAATCTTTTGATTTTTTCAGTTTTATGGTAACAAGAGATAAAATTAAATTTCAGATGTAAGCAATGAAAAAAAAATTATAATTCGCACATTTCTGAACATTTCTTTTCTGTAACATAATCTATCTAACAAACATAATCTATCTAACACATCTATCTTTAATCTTGAAGTTTGGTTTTCTTAATATACTGCAATATTTTCTTTTATTTAATCAGTAAATAAAGATTTTCTAAGGGGCTAAAAATTTATGAAACATATTGGTTGTTAAACAAAAATCCCCGACGATGAATGATTTCACTTAATAGCCAGATGATTTCACTCATACGTATTATAAGCAAGTTTCGATTCAGCAAGCAAGTTATTGGATGAGTTGAAGTTTAATGGTTCCTTGTTTCATATTAAATCTTAAATATTATTTGAGATGAGACTTAGAAGGAATTCAGCAAGTGCATAACACAATGAACAGAGCAGGTATAAGGCTTCTAAAATAGTACTATTTAGTTGTTAATCCAAATTTGAAATCTAAAAATGCTTTGCAGAGGGGACTAGTTACATAAAGCCACACATAAAAGATTTTGTTGAAATTTTATGTGCACAATAATCCCAGCGAACTAGATAGTCATCAAAGGCGAATAGTTTGAAATATTTGCAACGACATTCGATTGTTTGTCAAAGCGGAAAAAAGATGAAACAACTTACTCTCTTTTATTTATTCTATACAAAATTCTGGGCAACTATCAAGCGTAACATTAGAATCCCTTGAATTAAATCATGCACTTTTTTATAATTATTATTAGCTGATTATAATCATCAATCAATATTGACGTAATCAAATTTCATGATCTTTTCGGGTAAAATTCATGTTTCCAAAAATATGTAAAAAAAATTGATATTTGAGAATCACTATATGTATATATATATATCAAACCTTTCTGTCTAAAAATATTTTTCCTTAATGTTTGTAACTAGCAATTCGAAAAACTCGGGAAAGATAATTATTTACTAACTGAAAGTTTGGAAATTGTAAATCTTCGACATTATGCTAAATGGAAATGACCGTATACATGGATCGTTCGTCTAATTATAGCTAAACTTGCTTTATTATAAGAAAAATATATAAACAACATATATTGAATTACTACATACGTTTATTATCTTTGAAATGTAACCAAAATTTGTTTTCAGAGAGACATAAATTAATTTGAGTAATGATATGGAATTTTATTATTATATACGAAAGATATAGCTCAGAAACTAACATGATTAGCCATAGTTTCATGATAATGCTGTATTATTCAAATATTCTATATTTAATTGTATTCAAAAGCAAAAATATAATTTTGCAGAATTTCACCCACTCGAACGAGCTACAGTCCTATCTCGTTTGAATACTGAAGAGATTTAAAGAAGCTGATGTGCGCAATCTTATTATTTCTACATCTGAAGGGGCGTTCTTGATAGATAAAACCTATAATATGCATATAATTTATTTTTATGAATAGAATCAGTTGGCCATTAGTAGTCTAAACTCTATTAAGTAAAAGAAAATTATCAATTGCGACAAATAACTTATTACTTAAAACAGAAAATTATTTCTTTTCAAAATTCTTTTCCTTTTTTCTTTCAATTCTTTAGAGAGATAGGCGCATACGCGTTTAGTTTATTTATTTATATTTTTTCATAATTCTTTGAAGCTAAAAAGTGAGTAGTAAAGCTACAGTCTGGAATATTCCTATAAAAATAACTCATTTTAAATTACTTAATGTTAATAGTTTATATAATATTGTAACATTCAACGAAACTGAAAAATGGTTAGTATATCCTAAAAAATTAAGCGCATGAGTTTTTACATTTCGTATTCAATAATTTATTGCTTATTCATCTTTATTGTTTATTTTTAGATCTGCAAATATTATTTTTAAAATTTACAGACACACAATAACTACAAAATGATAAAGCTTAAATCCACAAAGGTTATCTCTTTCTGCTTTGTAAACGAATTCCTTCCGAAAAAACATTTTTTCTGTCAAAGACGAAATTTTATCAGAATATTTTTTTTAACTCGGTTAAAAAAATTCAACAGCACTAATAAACGTATAGTTATCTTACAGTTTGCTTGTATAGTATACATTCACTTCTCCTAGGAGTTTATTTGTGGTAGTTTTAAATATATTTCTACAACAGCCCTACTTATTCAGTTGAATCATGTTTTGAAACCAATTACATTTCTTCGCCTTAGGGAGCGAAAATGTAGGAAAAGTAAATATATTTTTCAGATATATTTTAGAAAGATTTTTAAGTTTTACCTTGAAAAATGTTTTTTGTGCCATTATTCTTTTTCTTCGGCATTTTATGTATTGCCTTTGTTATAAAAACCAGTAATTGGCATGTTCTTGCTTTACTTTTCAAAACACGATAGAAAATATGTATGTGCATGATATGTTCTTATTTTATTTTTTTTTAAACTCTTCAGGAATATTTTCTGAACAGCTTATTTTTCCGTGGAAGAAAATATGATATGAATGAGAATGTAAAATTTTATTCGAAGAAAAATGTAATCGTTTCATAAGCTTCATGATGCCTACTATTTTTTATGAGGCTATTTATGATGCTGACAAATTTTTTGCTCAATCTTCTTTCAAATTAATTTGTATCAAGGATGTTTTACAAGCGTATTCTTTTTTAAATATTTTTTTGTCCTTCAAGTATTATTTGTGTTCATTAAAGAGTAAAAGATCTATAAAAAGCGATAGTTCAAATATCTTATAGAAATTATATGGTATACGGAAAACAATCTAGCAATAACAGTAGGGTCGAAATATTGAAAATATTTACATCTTATATGTGATTCCATGAATTTGGTTGCAAGCCTATTTTTCAAACGAAATGGCTTACATTGTTACATAAGAAATTATTCTAATGGAAATTTTACCAAAAGAGTCATTCATATTAATTAAACAAACCATAACTTCAATAAGTATTTCTTTTTTTAATAATTAAATAGAATACAATCATTCTTAAAAACAATTTCTCATAACGTCTCAGATTAAAACACTTTTAATACAGTGTTCTTAAATTCAAATATCTGAAAATGAAAAAAAAATAGAATTTAGAATTTAACCAAACGATTTTTTGCCTTACTTAAAAAATGATATGTAAGTTTATAAAAATTCCAAAAGCTCTAAGAAAATTCTTTCAATATCTTAAGTGCTGAGTAATGCCTTAAATACTATCTAATATTTCATTTTATTTACTTGCAGTTATTTTGAAGTGAAGTTCTCGCTTATAATTCTAAAATAATTTTTAGTTCCGATGAAAGCAAGCAAACGCAACAATTTCATTCTGAAAGCAAATATACTAGAGAGACGTTGTAGAAAAAAATTAAATCTCAATAACGTAAATCGTTCGGTTCGGAATATTAACTTATGGCGCCAAATCGTTTGTTCCTACTGAAACAATATTTTCTTTCCGTACTTAATGCGAATATATTGAAGTTTTCACAACTTCACAGTTAGCTCTAATGTCAGTTTCAAATCTTTGTTTAAATATATGTTCAATAATTTTAAAGTTAAAACAATTGAATAATATCACAATTGATTAATTTAAAATTTCTGATTAAGAAATTCGATTTAAAGATATTTCTCTTCGAATTTCAAGTTTTAGGAGGCATCTTCATCTTGACTTAATCTATTTAGAAAATAAAATCGAGCCAGATGACTTAAAATAGTATAAACAAGAAACTCATGCGAACCTGTAAATATCGTGGGAAGAAATAATATTGTAGATAAATAAAAAAAATTACACTGATTCTGAAATTATCTTCATTCTCACGTGTTATTCCAATTTCTTATTTCAGCACTAATAAATAAAATTCCAAGATCATAGGTCTTACGCAAGGGAAATTCTTTAAAATAGAACTACATCAAGAATCTGAAAATATATGTGATGCAACAATCTGTTTTGACTGAAGTTAAGTCTCATTTATAAGCAAAACTTCTAATTAAATTGTATTTTCATACTCGAATAATATGACATATACTTTTTCCCTAAAAAGTATTGACTCATACATTTATAAAGTATTTCCACATTGCGATTTCTTTTATAATCGAAGACAAGTTTCAAGATGATTCTAATTTTAAAAAGTCTTTTGAATAATAGCTTTCTTATTTTCTTTTTTCTACTTTAACTTAAAGCTATATATTTGAAACAATACATTGATATATCTGTACTCTTCCTAAAATCGAAGATTTTAGTTACAAGATAAGACATATTATGATGGTTCTGCGAAAATTATAATAAAATTACTCGTTCTGACAGCAGATGAAAAGTGTCAGATCTAAGATTCTTACTTTAGAATAATTTAACTCAGAATCTCTTACAAATGATATTTTCAAGCGATTTTATTTAGAAATCTTTTTCACAAAGGTCACAGTACCATGATGACAGAGTCTCCTCTTCGAAATTGGAAAATCGCATGTTCTAGAAACGATTCAACAGAAGATCTGCAGAATATGTGTGCTCAGTTCCTCTTTAATCTGTTGTCGTGGGTCCAACGTGATCACAGGGATGACGCAATGAGTTTCATCCTTCCAAATACGGAATTCTCTCAAGCCAATGCAATATTTGCAATTGATATAAAGATCTTTTGGAACGAAGCAATTGCAACTTATATACAACGCTGTAATTGTGCAATGTAATTAAACCCTATTATTGTAAGAGGATCACACACCGTGAAATTTGCGGAATGCAACATAAAACAGACGAAGTTCTAACCCGTGTGAATCGTGGGATAAACAACTGTAAGCTTAAGTGATGCACGGGTTCCCGGCCTTCCTTCTCTCGCTTACGCCTTGAATATTCTTTTCGTTTTCGCGTACCCCCTACTATCATATCCACCACCCATAACCATCTGTCTATGCAAATAAGTTTTTATCAATAATATTAAGGTTAGTTTAAGCTAGCTTAAAAGTGAAATTACTCGAATTATTAACATTTGCCGAACTTATTTTTGATTTCACATTTTATTCCATTTTTGCAGTAGTATTAGTTGAACGCCAAAGCAAATGAAACCAGAATTGCAATTATTTCGTTTGAACTTATAAGGATAGCTAAAAATTACACTTCGTAATAATCAACTATTTAAGTGTTATAGTTATTAAATAGCAAGTATTGACTTGAGAAAAAAATTCTCCAAATTTTTAAATCCCGTATGGTTTTTTTTTTGTTTCCTCCATTTACAACTTTAATTACGCTTACCCACAAATGGGGTAATTACCCCAGAGGTACGCATACTATAGGTTGGGAACCTCTGTAGTAGTGAAATGCCGAATAATGCTGGTTTCTTCATCTAAAAATGGTTCAAAATTACGATTTCCGACCTAAAATAACTTTCTCGTAGCTTTTTTGCTTTATTCTATCAAATGATCCTTTTTTAGAAGATTTAAGTATTCTAGAGAAGAAAATTTCTGCTTTGAAATAAAACCAATTCAAATTTGGTAATTTAAAGAAAGTTAATAGTATGTGCACCTAATTCAATGCATTTACCAATATTTATTAAAATAATATTAAAAATAATAATAACAGAAGAATTTTTTAACAGTTTCATCGAACTTTTTAGAAAACAGCCAATTAAGTAATGAATGATATCATTTTATATCTCTTAAACTATCGATTTGTTTGCTTTGCTAAGACAATTTCCTAATCAATCAACTCAACAAATTCGGTCAGACCTAATTATCCTTATTACTCTTAAATGACAAATTTCAGAAACGAATAAATCATTGAGCAACAATTGTACAAACATTAAACTGAAAAATAATTAGTTTTTTCCTAAAGTCTTTTTAATCTAGCTATTTTATCGGCTATTTTGAAAGTTAGAAACGACTTGTTTATAAATAAGACAAGAAAATTACTTTTTCACTCATTAACTTTTTTTCTATAAGTTTAAAAATTGGAAACCGATACAAAGAAATCAATGAGCTCATCGATTGAGCTTTAAAGCCATTATTCTGGAATGTTTTTAATGGAGAAGAATGTAAGAATTGGCAATTCACTTAAAAATGTATTTATAACTCTTAAAGATGCGTCACACTCCATTCCGGATTTTGATTTATAAGTTAAGCGAATGGGATTTTTGATTTGGTCGTCTGCAAATTATTTGAGTTTATCATATATACGAAACGAATGTCCTTTCGAACTCGAAGTTTTAACTATTTTTATGGATAATATATTTAATACTTTCATCAATTCTGCTTCTAAAATTTACTCAAATACGAATCCAGAAAAAAAATACACTAAAGCACCGATTATACGATTCTCGTTTCTACGTCGTTTCATTACATTTCCGATGCATTCGTAATCACTGTAATGATAAAACACTTCGTTCATATTACGCAGTTTCGGTTATAAATCATTTTCTCTCTTTCTAAAATTCACAAATTTTCTGCCTTAATCATCTCCGCTCCTATTAAGGGGGAAACTTTTTCCAGAAAGCAGGGGGATAACATCCTTTTCCTTCATGGCATCTCGAAATATAGGTCTACCTGCATACACATAAATTGTATAAAATAAGAAATGTATACTTAGTACTCAAGATATGCAATAAAGGTATGATTTTGATGAGTTTTATGATAAATTTATAATTTAAAAATTTAATATTTTCCATACTAATATGCTATTAATTAAGATAGTAATATATTATTGCTATCTGAAATGAATTCGCATTAATAGAATTAATAATGTAATAATCAGAGTTGTTAGCGAAAATTTCAATTACACATCCTTTTATTTACACATGGTTTTGACTAAAGCATACAGTACTGCCTCAACAGACGCTTTCCGTGTTTTGAGAGGTTGTCCACTTTTTAACCTAAAGGTCAGAACTGATGTTGTGACTTCGCAACATATTCAACGTATTAAAAATTTTCGGGAAATTGGTGGCCTTCAGAGTTTTGATTTTGAGAGGGCCAGAAAGCCATGGGAGGTGATCAAAATTGGTTGGTCACTATTTGAAAAGAGCCAAACCTTTGAGAACGTTATACTGATTTCTCGAAAATCCAAAACAGAGTTGGGTGTGCCTACCTTCACTTCCAAGCAAATGATGAGATTTACTCAGAATTAGTTCCTCTGTCTGATGTGGCAACAGTAACTAATTCTAAGATTCACTCAGAATTAGTTCCTCTGTCTGATGTGACAATAGTCTTTATGACTGACGTTGCGGCAATTCGGCAGGCTGTTAAATACATTATTTTAAGACAACTGAGGCAAGCGAAAATAATTTCGGACTCCCGATTTTCTGTTTTGTCCTTAGCTTCGGTGCGTGTGAGACGAGTAATTATTAATGAAATCAAGGGTAACATAGAGGAATATTCAGGGGATATCTAGTTAATTTGAATACGGGCTCTTCGGGGATTCGGAGAAAACGAACGTGACGATTATTTGGCAAAGTTGGCCTTGAATAAGGATCATGTGGTTTTTTCTTTTTATTTTTCTAGAATCCAAATTAAAAAAACCGCTCCGAAGGCGATTCTGGAGGCATGGCAAGAACGTTGGCCTAGGGGTTCTAAAGATATATAAACCTATTCATTGCTAGGAAAAGTGGACTATAAGCGAATGAATGGTGATTTCTTCTTAAATCAAGTTTTTACGGGCCATGACGTTTTTCCTTGTCATCAGGCTCACATTTTTGGCAAAGATTCCCAATGCCCACGCAGAGAAGCCGAAAGTTTTATTTTTCGTGCTCTCCGTGAGTGTCAGAAGTGGGCTCATCTGAGGCAGTTTTGGCATAGTAATTGGTAAAGTAAAGAACTCAAACATTTACTTCAAATTGATTTTTTAGGCTGGCCTTTTCTGATATTGTCAAAGAATTGTTTAACGTTGCTTTATCACTCTGAATTTTCTTTTTTTTTGCTTCTATTCATCTCTTTGTAAATAGAAAATTGAATTCTTGAAAGTTAAATTGTTTGGATAGGGGTGCTTCGTGCGACCCGTCATTTAAACCGCACGGATTCGGCCAGGCTGGGCACAAATATGTATGCATCGTTTTACCTCAGTATCTTGAACGACGTATAAAAAATGGTTTACTGTATATAGAACAAACAAAAATAGACAATAAAAATCTATATATTCATAATATTTATATAAAAAATCTGAAGAATAAAGTGTAATCTGACAGCTTATTAAATGTATTTTAGTTTCTGTTACTAATTTGCTTTTAATTCAAGCCAGTTTGAATTCAATTCACAGGACTTCACAGTCACATCAATGGCTTAACTGAGCATGCCATCTAACAACAAATTGTGGTTTGGCTTACATTCTACTGTAACGTCACAACGTTTTTGCTCGTGTGAAATACACAACAGATTCCACTGACGAGAAGCATTTCAGATGTATCACATGAACGCGAAATGAATCTGAGGAAGGTATGAATATTCGCAAAACATTCAAATTAATAAAAATCAAAATTCCCTCTTACCTGTCAGAAAACAACCCGAAGGCACGAATCAGTCATTTTCTAAACTTTTATTGGCGTAGCAATATATAAGAACACGAGCACACAAGAGCATTACATAACAAATGAAGACAGAGAGTGAAAATATATAAGAAAAACCGGAAGTAGCGCACAGTGCCACCACGCGATATTCTTCGATTTAAGAGTTTCATCAGAATTCATTGTAGAATCCTTGTTGTTATTTTAAGAATAAGAAAGTAAATTCGCAATATGGCAGTTTAATTATTTTGAAGCAGGAAACCTTGATTTACTTTAAGGGAAAAGAAGGACAAAAATCCCTCATGTGTTCCAATAATAAATAGAACTTGTCTAATATAAAGGAGTATTTTTTCCTTAAAAGTATGTTACTTAAGTGATGAAATGAAAAAGTAAATGCTATTTTTAGATTTTATATGCTCAGAAGTTTTCAAAGATGTTGAACACATCTCATAATTCTACACAATCCAAAGATACTTTCAATGAGCAATAATATACAGGGTCCCCACATATATAAGGTTCACCCCCTCTTAAATTCAGAAGGACGGCAGCTATAATCATGGACCTTACAGCACCACCTGGTGGTAAATTCCGGAGTTAGCTTTACAATCTCGAAAATGGTACAAAATATAGGGGAAATGTCAATACGTCAATAACAAAGTTGTAGAGCGTTATTGATTTAGTACAAAAAGACACATTATGCACATTAATAAGAAGAACAGAACGCTTAAAATGCACATTTGTTTGCCCACATTTTCCGAAATTGTGACGTCACTAGACATAGACAGAAGGAGAAAAGGCTATTTTTCGGGGGAAAATGACACCATCATGCTTTTTCCAGTGACAAAAACTCAAGCAGCAGATGTATCGACCTTCCCGCAACATTGCAGAACTTTCGATGACGTATTACTGTTGCTTGCGCACATCAAACTATATGCTAAAAAGGCACCATTGGGAAATTCAAACAAGGGCCTTTGAACACCGAAAATAAAGGTATCTTCTGATAACCAATTTGTTTCCTGTTTTTAACCCATTGGGGTTGCCTTTATTAAAGTTGGAACTAAATAAGCACTGCATAACATGAGTCCAGCGTATAAAATATTTAATATAGTAAATTTGACTAAAAGCACATCTAAGAAGTGCACGGGTTTTCCAAGTGCAAATCATATTCATTTGAAAGGGTGATACCAAAATTAAACTTTATTTAACTAGAATCGTCGTGCTGCTGTAATACGTACCACTCGACTTTTATAATTGTGTAGTAACGTTAAAAAGTTTACCAAAATTGTCTGTTAATCCATTCAGCCTTTGTCTTCTTTTCAGAAAACCGCGAATGAATGGACTTTTGACAAAGTATTATTTTAACGAAAAATGTTAAACATATTTTATACCAGAATGATTCTTCTTCAGAAAAAGTTCATTCCCTGGCGAAAAAATAAGAAAATTTCATCAAACAGTGATTTTCTTTGATAAGATTCGAGATAAATAATAAAAAGTTGGAGGAAATGTAATTTTTTCTTCAGTCCCTAGAAAAAAGTTTGCCATATTTCTTGCAAGATTTTTTTCTTCTTTTCCTTCTTTTTTATGTTCTTTGGTATTCCTTAATACTATAATTAAACGGAGCAAATAGCTAATTTAAGAAAACAAGTAAGAGATCTTTGAATTTTTTTCTATGAATTTTTTAATTCTTATTTTTCTCATTAGTCGCTTGAACTAATAAAACCATTCACTTTTTCATATGTTATCATTAAGTTTGTTTAAATACCATATTTATTTTCTTCAACTTCTCCTCCGCTTTCCTTTTATTAATGAAGTAACTATAATATATACTTTTTTGCAACATGAGGCTGCTTCTGTGTTTAATGTCGGTGGAATAACATTAAACCATTTTCTAAAGCGCAATACAGACCTTGCTTCGGCAAACAACTATTCTGTATATTCTCAAATCATCCCAAAGATAATTTTATTCCCTTGCCCGTTGGTATGAATCACTCTATGCCCGATAGATAGATTTTTTTCTGATTAACTCTTTAATTCCGAGGCGATTTTTTTCTTCTAGCTCCTTTAAAACAGGACTTCTTGGGAGGAAGCGGCATGAATTGGACTCTCCCAACCTGGGTGGTCCTTTAACCCTCCCCTGCTATAACCTTACCTTAAGGCGCACGGAAATGGTTTGTGGTTTTAAAAGATAATTGGACCCTCCTACCGCGCTTATCTCCTAAGCGATCTCAGAACCTCACCTCCCCTCAAAAGAATCAAACCGCCTCAGACCGGCAATCGTCGCTGTTAAGGGGAAATTCTTAGACGCTCGGTGTGAGAGGGTTAAAGAACACAAAAATTTGAAAACCAACCAGCCGTTGAATTGGATAATTGACTCTATATTTGTACGAACTGAAAAGAAGGAAACGCCTTACTTTTCGTAAAAATTCCCGTTTCCAAAGGATATTTTAACATGTCGTCCTGTATCGAATTGTTTATGTGTAGAGCTATAAAAGTAATACCTTTCTGATTTTGAGTCATGTATAGTGTATATTTTAAGAGAGAAATGTAAAAGAAGAATGTAGTATTGTATTAAGAGTGGAGAAATTATAAAAATTTAGCAACGAATAAAACTGATAAAAAGTTTGCTGAATCTAAAAGTCTTATTTTTTAGGTGATGGCTATATAGGTTATTTTCCTATTTCTTGCTGCCCTATTTCTTACAGGAACCTGGATTTAATTGCATTTATTGACAATTTTCTCACTTTAAATTTTATAGTTAAATTTTACATTTTTTTTAAAATTACCCCACAAGTTAAGAGTCACTAGTGCTGTCACTAATTTGAATTAAAGCAATATATTTATATGTTTATATCTGTTTACGTCAATCCAACATGGTATTAAACTTGGGAAATATATTTCTGTTTTTGAAACCAGAGTTATTTAAAAATATCCTTTCGGCAATCAGTATAAGTACTAAACTTTTTCATCTTGTTAAGCATGATATATACCAATACATTTTTATTTCAGAAGTAGGTCTGTGCCCGAAAAAAAAGAAAAACACATTATTTAATTTTTTCCCTTACAATAATCATGAAAAATCAAGGGGTACATTACAATTAATTGTTAAATCCATGGATATTGAAAGACCAAATAAAAAAGTTCATAAGTTTTTTTACCCAGGAAATAATGATTATCCCATGAATCTTTTATTATGCAGTTACTATGGTCTTCCCACCGCAAATTGATGTTAGGTGGCACATGATATCAGTGACCTCGACGCAATGTGAGCCATTAACTAAAAAGACGTGCAATCAAGCCTAAACTAAATAAAGCTCTAATAACAAAATGATATTAATTACTACATTTCGCAGAATGAAGAAAAAAGTTAATTTACATGCGTTTTCAGCTTCTTAAAATACTTCTTTGAAATTTGAATTCTTCGGAAGTTAAGATTAATTTCGTAACAATGTTCACTTACCGACTTGGATCTGAACCTTCTGAAGCGACTTTTTGTTTGGAAAATTATAAATCCCTTTCCCACAAGCAAAGAACATCTGCCGTATTAATGCTTAGTTAAATTAAATGTCAGTAACATTAAATTCGCCATTTTTTATAAGAAACTTTAATGTTCCGTCCGTTCTTACAATCTTACATTGCATATTTCTTTTTTCATTAAAACCTGCTTTCACCAATTATGATTTTTTTTTTGCATTTTAAGTTTTATTTGCATTTTCAATAGTTTTTATTTATGAGAAAATAAGGAGGGTTTGTTTATCACCGCTCACTTTTTGACAATTTAAATCTCCAATACTGCGACATAATTCTATTTTTATGTATAAAAAATTCTTATATTAAGGCTTATAAATTAATTAAAGAAATTTTCATTCAAACTTAAAATGCATCAGTAAATAAACTTAAAATGAAGGCTTAGATTAATCGACTAATACCAGTCAACTGTTACTAATTAAATCATGCAGGCATCTATGAATGTGAAAAGCAATTAATGTTGCTTTGTTTTGTTTATTTTCTAATTTTAAAATGGAACTCGATTCTGCAATTCCTATTGTGTAACATTTAAATTGGATAAATTTCAAAAGAAATTATGCAAGACATTCAGGTGTAGAATTTAAAATATGTCCTCTACCAATGACTTTCATAAAAGATATAACAACTTTCAGCTTCCTTCTCTATATAGAAGTGGATGTTAGAATTTTAATTTTAAACAACAGTGAAAAAACACTTGCACCAGAAATGCGCGTTTCAGCCTCTGATAAATAGCTTTTGAAGTTCTTCTCCTCTAATGAATCGCCAATGTATCAATAACTCACGCGCACCAAACAAAACGCCGCTAGAGAGATACAAATAACTTTTACATCGATAAATATTTCCAATGTCTAAAATAACTTCACATGCGAATTTTAATGTGTTTCCGAATAAAGACGAAAATGTTTTGTAAAATGTAAGCACTTAAATTTCACATAATTCTGTCTTCAGGTTGATATTCTTCCGTAATTTCATACTTTTTATTAATTTGATTCCTATTCTGTATGTATGGATAATATATATATATGAAAATGAAGGAAATTTATCTTATAGATAATTAGAACTTAAAAATCTTGCCTCAAATTCAATTTTTACGATTTCAAAAATGGTATAAGATGTCTGCCTGGCAATTTTGCTGTGATGTCCTATCTAATTTCTTTAATAATTGGTAGTGATGGTGGTTCTGATCTCACTTGGTGTAACATATCTAGTCAAGGACTTGCAGTAAAGGGAAGTGTGGCATCTTCTGTTGTTGAAGGTGACATAGAACATGAGAGAACACTTAGGCGTCACATGATGGAGCAAGGAGCACATACCTATCACGTGATATCACAAAGTAGATGATGGTCCACCGGTTACAGAATAACGCTGTGTAAGAGAACAACCTCTGAATGCAAAACCATATTTTTATATCAGTGATGATTACGTATATTTAAGATTTGTTTTAAGATGAACATTTAGGGAAAATGATTCTTAATCTTTAGATTTAGATAATCAGTGCTCGATGTATCATCTTCCGACAGAGATTATGAAGAAAGAAGTGCGATATGATTTTCCTTTTCACTCACTCATATATAAAATCCTTCTTTTTACTCGACTGTCTGTGAGGCTACATGTTCTTGCCTTCTCTCACTATCTATAAATCTAGAGATCACACAGTTATAACCATTTACAGAGTTATGAGACAAGAATAACAACGATTTCGCTTAAATGTGCTGGCAAGTGAGACACCTTAAGTACCTATCAGTACTCAGCAAAAATATTTTACTTTACGGTATGACACACCCTTGACTCCAGAGATAAAAATCTCCGTTTTGCAGTTTGGATGTATGTGCGTAGAAACTTTATTGAACAAAAAAATTAAGGAAAAAGATTACATACAATGTTTAAACATGGACTAAATTCATGTGAAAACTATAAAAGCAATGAAAAATAAGTTTTTTACAGGTGAAAAGAAAAACTCGTGGAGCAGAAAAAATTTTAAAACAGGCCCCAAAAGCTCACTGTTTTTAAAAACTTGAAAGACGACTTATTAGGGTACTTGGAATTGAACATCTAGAGGGTCGGGGTCCATCAGTCTGATATCTTGGTGAAGGAGAGAATTCTGGGTCGGAGTTGATGAACTTGTTTCGATCGTTTACTGTCTTATGAGATCCTCATTATCAATGAGGAAAGATATCAGTATAGCTATTTTTATTCTTGATAGTTTATTTAAAAGTAAGTTTTACCGCCGAAGTAAAGTGTTTTCTGCACTTGATTTGGTAATATGAAAAGATGACAAGAAGTTGCGTAATGGACAAGGTCTCCCTTTTCCCCACATGCACAGACATCTGAATGATAAAGCCGGAATCTGTAGAGATAGCAGGAAAAGAATCATGGCCCGTAGTGAAAATGATGTATTCACTTGACCATGAGGCTTGGGCTAGAGAGACTTTAGGGAGTATATTAAAGATAGCTCTCCCAGTGTCGCCTGAGTCCCAGTCTTCTTGCCATTTATTGAGAGAGAAGTTCCTAAGCACAGGAAAAAATTACTGCTAGAACAAGATGTTTACCGCCAGCAAGGGTAAGGTTAACAAGTTGTTACTTTTCTATGTAAAATGAGGAAGTATTGTAAAAGACAAAAAATTCTACTTCAATATGTGTTCAATATAGCTGTTTTAGACTGCCTTGAGTTAAAAAGAATTACTTTGGGAATGAAGAGCATCTGTGTCTGTGAGCATGATCATTTAAAAAATAGAACAAATGAAACAAATTAAATTTGGTACATGGTACTTACACCAAAATTATACATATGTATCAAATTTTCGAGAAAAAAGTTCAAAGGGAAGTTCGTCTGTCTCTCCGTCAATATACATCTGGGAAAGATTAATCATAAATATCCAGGATATATTGCTGGAATTTGACATAGGTTTTATCGACAGAGTTGATGATCAGCATAAAATTTCAACCCAAATCCGTCGATAAGTTGATTGCCCGTTCAGTCTGTCTGTTCATGTATACATGAACAGTTACTCAAAAAACTAAGTAAACTAGATGAATTGATTTTAATATGCAGTTATGATACCTAACCTCTGTATGTATTTGAAATTTTAGACTCAATAGATCAACAGGAAAAGGAACCCTTCCAAACTGCTTACTCGATGCTTTTCACTATACAATAAAACTATACGCAAAACGCGCAATTTCAATAATCTTGATTCATAAATTGCTACGTGAAATAAAGACTTATATTTAGAATACCCGTTAAAATCCTGATCGTTTACTTTTTTCAGATCTGTAGGTCCCTGTTGGCCTGTTTTGATCATTTACTTTCTATTTTAACCTAATTAATGTGGAATCTCTTTTTTCGTGGTCTACGCGTGTGGCCACAATCTCGACGTCTATTTTTATGTTCAATTTTTTTCTACTTTTATACCCGGTCCTTCTCCTTCAGTTATACATAAATAAAAGATACAAAACAAAATCATTGTTATTTCTATGCGACACGAAAACTTGCGTGACTTATGAATCTAAGAAAAATAGTTCAGACTGGTCACTCACGTGTCGCAGATACACGTCAAACATAGCGACAGTGGCTTAGATTCCGGGATGGTTGGTGCATCAAATCGATACTCTATATCTCCTAAGTGCCCAGCTTTTGTTTTGTGGACAAACTTGTTACAGAGCTTCCGAGAATACAGAGAAATTCAACCTAGATCTGGAAAGAAAATAAGAAGATGATTCATCCTCAAAGAATGGGATATAATTTATGAATTACGCCTCAAGCTATTTTATGAACTTCCTTGTTATGTAATAAGAAGCTAAAAAATTTATATTTTTTGTACTGAGATATTAGAAACCATGTTCCATAAAAAGTTTCATCAGAAACTGAAATTTTTTAAGGAATGTGATTAGATTCAGAGCAAATTCTTTTAACGATATCTAAAGTAATTTATGTGAAAAACTAATAAACCAAATTAATAAAGATAATGTTCATTAAATACTTTGCATATCAGAGCATACTCAAAGTCAGATGAGTCGAATTAATCCATGTGCTGACAAACTATTCTGTGTAGTAAACACCAAAACAAATATTATTATCAGTTGCCAAGATATCGAAATTATCACGAAAGGCAAAACCATTATTTTTCAAATGTTTATTATAAGAAAAGGATATTATATAAGTTTTATTATTAGAAACTATTATTGTTACAAATGAAAAAATATGATATTAATTAATTATAATTACGAAAATCTCGATCGCGGTATAAATTTTAGTTAGTATGTTTAGTCTGAAAATGAAGTTTTGAGTTTGCCATATTAATTATTTACTTAAAACTTATCTTAAGTTCGTAAGCATTTCTGGGGACACCCTTCAGAGAAATAATTGCATGAAAAATAGTGCAGAAAAATAAAAATCTAAACTGCTTATGCTTCTCCATTTATTGTTTTTATTTTTTATAAATGCTTAAGTTTCTCTTATATATTTCCTTAATAAATTTAGTGGTATTTTATCGATATTTGATGATTTACATTATCGATTAATAAGTGCAAAAGTGACAAATTCCCGATATATTTCTAAAGATTTGTTAGTTTAGGTAAAGTTTTTCCGTTACTTCTGTCCAAAAGTTCAGAATAGCACTGTATTCAATGTGTGCGTTGCAATATCGCCTTTTCTTTGTAATTTTTGTGTGTGTTTCTTTTTGTTTTTGAATAAATAATTCCGCGTATGTCCATTCAACTGATAGGGAATCTTCTCGGTTCCGATATCGGGGGCATACTACGGCGAAAACCAAAAGTTCACAATGGCATTTCCATCATAAGTCATAATATGATGTTTTAAAATTTTTCAAACGTCCTTATGTTCTATTAATCAAATAAATATTTAGTAATTGCAGGGATAGAAGTATATATCCTATCCATTTATTTCCTATATTTTTATCACGAATATAAGTTTACTTAACGATAAATCTAAACCATTTTTGCTGAAGTACTAATTGAAAACATTTGCACTGATGAGTTGAAAATGTATTTCATTCTAGTCATCATGAAAACTTCTTAATTTCTAAAAGTATAGATAAAAGTTCGAGTTACAAATCTCATTTTCCCATTTATTGAAAAAAAATTATCCATAATTTTTTATAAATTTCAGTAAATAATCTTCGTTTTAAATTCTTTATTCAAAAAGTAAACTTTGATGAAATCTTGCTGCTTTTACAGCGTAATAATATCCAAAAGTTCCAGGTTATTTTAACTATTGATTTTTTTCTTTAATTTTGAAGCTTTTGGAACAAGAAGCATCATTTGAAATCAACACTTACCCAGCAAAATAATTGTGAAATTAACATGACAAGTTGCTCGGCAAAGAATGTGAATCCTTTTATTAGTTACCCAGTTTTTCAAAATAATAAACAATCTTTTTATTTTTTAAAAATTTTCCTAGAATTTTAAAACATCTAAAGAAAGGGAAACTCGGATAATTTCTTGTAGCGGATGCAAACATTTTACATTTTGATTGCAAGAGTTCTCCAATTAGCAGAGGAATCTATTGGTGATTCAAAACGACAAATACACACGCAAAATTGGTAATGAGCTCTTTATGGGCTCGTATGTTTGAAAGTTTAAATAATGTTCAGCAAACAAAAATTTATAAAAGTTTATTTACTGTAACCTGACTGAATCAAAACTAATGACTGCGCATTAGTTTTAAAGCTTAAGAAGCTTAGAAATGCAGTATCTTTCATTTTGCTTGTATGAAAGATTCCAGTTTGTAGCTGACTTGTAAAAAAAGGCTAAGTTTTGTGCATCTCAAAATGTGATTTGACGGAGATATACAATGAAGATACTATGACATTATAAAAATAAACTGTAATTTAAGCACAAATATACAAACTTAAGGCAATCGATTATATTTCTACATATAACTTTATTATTTGTACTTTGAAATGTTGATTTCCTTTAAAAACTCGTTGGATCTTATATTTCACTATAAATTTTCCACAATTTTATTTCCCATGCAATTTTATGAAAATTAATGTTACTAAATCTAAACTATTAATAGATCCCTTTTTATTTCTATTACAAAACAGTTTTTTTAATTCAAAAACATTTATGCGGAATCGTCTTGAAACTCTTTTGAAAAGAAATCTACATCAAAATTTAAATGATTTCGGTTTTCCACAAAATAAATTAATTCCATATTTGCTATTCGGAGAAGTAGTTTAGTAATATTCGGCAGAATAAACTGTTTCCTAAATTTTTTGCTTAATTTCTTTCACAAAAAAGTCATTTATATCCGGAACACATTCGTTATACAAAGCCATACTTTTAGAAAATTAGGAATTAAAAAGAGTTAAATGTTCTATATTTATAAGCATTTTTTAAATTATAATTTGATATCAAACATAAACGTGAAAATAAAGTAAATGTTAAATTTCCAGGGATATTTAATTTTTTTCTAATACGGTCTGGAATTTAATTTATTTTGCTGATTCACTTTATAGTTTACAGAATAAGAATGCAAAATAACTCTTGTATAATGCTGTTAAAATGTTGTATAAATACGCATTATTGAAAATCTCGCAGTACGGGAAATCAATTTACACGATTCTGTTGTAAATAAATATACCTTACTGCGCGATTCCTTACAATGCATATTCATACAAAGGGCGAAATTTTAATCTACTATGCTTAAAATAAACCCTTTTTCCAAATTCAAAAGGGAATCAATAATTTTCATTTGATTGAGATGAATCTGATAACTTACATATATATAAGCGGTTTTTTTGTAAAATTCAAAAACTTTTATAAGTGAACTTTTAAATCATGCCTCTTTAAATAATTGCTAATCATTGTAATTAAAATTCAAAAGAAAAATGTTCAATTTAAAAGTTAATGTACGCGAGTGTTTCAGGACTCACTCATCATATTATGATGAGTGAGGATTAATGTTCGCATAAATTTTCTCAAAAGTTGTCATTTCTAATAGAAAATTACTTCAAAAATTGTCGGTTTCTTGAGGAAAAATTTCTTCACGACAGCATATAATTGCAGTCGTTATTCTGATAAAATTATATTTGCATTAATGTCCAAAATTGGATTTCGATTTTATGAAAACAAAGCTAATACAATGTTTATTTATATTCTAAGTCTAAAATACCTTAGATTCCAGAAAAGTTTTGATTTGAAGGGTTAAAAAATAATAACGTATATTTAAATGTATTTGATCTTTTACAAAAAGACTTTTGAATTGTATTCATTGTTCGAATTGATTTAATGTAAGATATGTATGACATTGAACGGTATCTCTTAAATGTACATACATTTTCAACACTTAAATGAATTAAAGCTCAATTTATTAAAGAAATGTCTCTTTAAGTTTTCAAGAAAAGATTCAAATCAACTGCGTTTCGATAGAAAGAAAAATTGAATAGTTATTCATTTAGACAAAGGTTTAAGGTAAGGGTAAAACCCTAAAATTCCTGCTTAATTTTCTCGCATGATTTCGTTAAAACAGTTGATCCATATATTATATTCAGTATAATATTAAATTTATTATCACATAAATTTTGGCTTAGTAAATTAAATTTACTCTATTCCTCTATTATATACATTTTAAAATTAACGTACTAAATACTTTATCTCTGGTAAATAAAACTACAGATCAAACAAAATTCCAATAATTGTAAATATAAGGTGAAGTGGTCACTTAATTTTTCATACATTTTTTACTGTATTTAAATAAATATTTTCTGAATTCGAACATTACTTTTGAAAGATGACTGCGGAACTAACTAATTCAGCCCACAAATTAAGCAGAGACCACTTTTTATATTTATGAAGACCAATATATTTCTGGAAATGAAATTCTTAAAAGTATTATTGGTTTAAGCAGCAATTGAGACTGAGCACAAATACCTAGCGCTGGTACTCATCTACACAAATCAATCTTCATGATTAAAAGTATTAAGAAATGGTATAATAATTTGATTTATTTAGTTTTCATACTAATTATTCATGAATTATTGATATGACATGGATGTTAAGAGCATCTTAACCTTTCGTCGGCGCATCTAATCTGTGAGATGAAGAACCTATATTTTTTGTGCCAAGTGAGGGCCTTACCGAGAAAAGTGAGGCACCTCTAGTAAATTCCTCGCTCCTTACCACTCAGGCTAGAGTATCGTGTTTTTCACTTAGCGCCTTTTTGATATACGTGTGGCGCATGTAGATGAGTTGCCCCCGATTACGTTTTATTTTTGATTTTCCAAACAATTTTTCGCAGTATTTCTTTTTATATACCTGCAAAAGTTCGTATGCCTGTGTCCGAACCCCTAAATCACTCATATTGTTCGTTATTTACAATATATTGTTTCAAAAATGTTGAATAATTTCAGGCTGTTAATGACAAACTTTGTCATTGTTAAGGAACCTTATGGGAAAATAAACTTCAACTCCCTCCTGAATTCCTGGACATTTTGTTAGTTGAAATTGCAAGGAAATACAAAATAATTATTTGAAAACGCAAGTATAGCTTTGTATCTCCGAATAGTTCAGTTTGATTAGCTTTTCCTTAAGCCTAAGCAAAAATTTAACTTTTAATCTCAGAGATGAGTTGCGCCGCAACGTGTTAGCATTTGTATTGTACCGAAGATTAATATTAGATTACGTGCTTTCCGAAATGGATTTCGGATTATTTTTATAAGATAAGGGCAACAAATGGAAAGTGCCTTTGCAGCTTTCTTCGCTAAATCTTGAAAAATAACGACATTTACTGGATTTTAAAGTATACAAAATAACCAAGTACTATACGTATCTCTGGAATTATAGATATTGCAAATCCACATTTTCTAAAGAATGCGGACATAATAGCCAAGTGCAGAACCGTTTGAATTCTATCACAACTATGTAACATCATGTGATATATAACAATAGGCCTTCAGATGAAGCTGCAAATTGTGGAATACAAGTCACCTTTAAAGACCGTTCTGACCTATTCTTTAACTCTCTGAACACTGCTGGAGTGAGAATTCCAGTACCTCAAAAGCTGAAGTAAATTTTCGTTCATGAAAGCAGAAGGAAATCCTTCCTTTTTTTACAGAAATTACAGGAGGACGGCACCCAAGTTTGAGCGATCAATTGTCAACAAAGAAAGGAACCACTTTTCTCCCGTAAAATTCACTCAAGCGCCCGAAACTACCTGAGTCCGGCTTCTGTCGAATGGGGCGGTTTGAGGCGGGATAGGGCTCATAGAGTTAACAGAAGCCGTAATCTCATTACCAACATCGGAAAGGAGTGATTTGCATGCTTAACTTTTGCCTTACGGGCCTTACAATTATTGGACAATGAGGAGATTTGCTCTTCTTTGGTGCAAAAGTAAAAATTCTGCACTACAAAACCAATAAGATTTTGCGTCCCACATAGAAATTATTTGATTGTCCTCCAATTATCTAACAGAGAGTTTAGTCCCATTTTTTATTGTAACATTTCGTGCGATTTCTGTATGCAATGCAAGTGAGACAAGACAAGAATATAATTGCAGAAGCAGTGGATAAATACCAGAGATGTTTGAATAATGTGAAAAACAGTTAAGGATTTTCTTCTGAACCCTATGGAACTCCCGTTTGAAAGAACATACTTATATTTCATTCCTCCGCAATCTAAATTTTAACCTATTGACGCATTGTCAGAGCATACCATTATCACTGTGAAGGTCGAAATTGTTTGCGCTATCACAAACAGTAACATCCAATGGAAAATCTAGGGGGGCTATGGGGCTACAAACCCCCAGCAGCTAAACCAAAATTCTTAATTTTTTCAAATCATTACACCTGTTTGTTTTTAATCTCTTTTTCTTAAGAAAAGGAAATGTGGCAACATTGCTTTCTGGCCTGGCAGGATAGAAATTTTTCTCGCTTTTGTAGTCATTCCACTCGTACTTGTAGAGTTAACGCGGTCGAAAACATTCATTGTTTTTTTATTAAATTATCGAAAGTATTGTAGTATCTTTTGTGATTCTTATTGTCAGGTGAGTAAAGTGTTTTCACTTATATAATCAATGAGATCACGACGATACAAAATTTTTATGACCTCAGACCAAAATCCTGGAGTCGCCACTGGTAACATCAAATTAATCATTTAGAAAATTGGTAAATGGAAATAGACTTTCGTTCTATGCCGATAGCAATAATGAAATCTGTTCTGTCTAGTAGTTTCCTATAGGTCCATTTTCCTAAAGCATAATGTTTACATGCTATAACCAAAAACTTCGAGAGTGTTCTTCCTACTGTAAGGCTTCAATTTATTTTTTAAAATTTATTTTAGCAATAAAAGAGGGAGTAGCAACAGAACAAGATAATGACGTCAGAATTGTAAAAATTATTTTTCTCGTATAGCTATATATCGCTGTGTATCTATTTTCCGCATTCTTGTTAAATAAAAGTTATCTATTTTTATAATCTTTGGCTATATCTCAATTCTAAATTTATATTTAAAGTCATTCACCATCTAAACCATTTCTTTTAGGCGTAGCCGGCGATTTAAAGAACTTAAAAAAAAGAGTTGGAACTTTCAAAATTCGATCGCAATCCTTAATCCTAAATGGGATTATCAGACGCTTCCCGCCAACGACAAGATTATTTCGCCTGCGTATAAATCGTCTGATGCCCGTAACAACAGCTTTTAGCGTAGTAAGCATTATCTTTTGAAGTGTTAAAAATTTTATTTGCCAAGTCATATTATTTATCGCTAAATAATTTTGTAGCTCAATATTATCGGTTCTAATCATGTGAGTTGAAGAAGTTTCTTTAATTTGATGCCTATTTAATAGTGAAATTTTATAGATGATTTTTTTGAGAAATGATTTTAAGGATTGAATTTTTCTCTGTGATTTATTGTTGTCATCTTTTTCAAAGTATTTCGATATGCCGCGTAAAGATAAGCAAAATAAAAGAGCGGGAGATGTTGCTGAATTAGCAAGGCAATTCAGAAATTCTGAAAAACTTCCGAACAGCGCTGATTTATTGAACCAAATCCAACAGTTGCAGATGCGAGTTGAAGTATTAATGAAAACGTCAACTACCTTATCCTTCTTCACAAATTTATCCAAATATTTCTGCAGTTCTCAACACGTTAATGGAATCCCAGCAAAAGTTATTAAAGTTATTAGAACGACAAATTAATTCACCAAATGTAATACAAATTACATCGACTAATGATACGGTAAATACTATTCAAATATTTCAAGGAAATATAATGGATAATGCGTCTGAGTGGACAAAAGAAGTTGATAGAATTTCAACACTAGCACAAATTGACTAATTCTATCTCACGACTCGCCGGATCAGCTAAAAACTGGCAAATAACTCAGGGTTACGGTTACAATGACTGGAATGAGTGGAAAGCTACACTTGAATCAAGATTTAAAAGGCGCATTACAATGCCAGATTTTTTAGCGCATGACATCAAAGTAATCGTAAACTGAAGAGGAACAAAATCTTAGTAGATTACTTTTACGAAAAAGACGCTCACTTGGGAAAATGCTCCTTTTACTATACCACAATCTAATCGCATTTCAATGATAATTGGTGATATTACTGAAGAAAAGTGACTAACTGATTTATCTGCACAAAATTCTACCACAGTTAAATAACTAATTGACAGAGCAACAGCACTTGATGCAATTCGCAATATTCAGTATGAGAACAGGTCGCGCCCGTCGTACGGATTACGCTCATCATTCAAACAATCAAATAAACACTCATTTTCCGCATTCTAGAAACATAACCAATGCCAGTAATTCCTCACCACGCGGCGCCACAAGTTCCACCTCTGTTGTTTCTAGCTTCAGTAGCAATCGCACCTCAACAACAAAACCAGTGGCCACAAGAACAAATGAATCTCATACTATAAACTGCATTAAAACTAATACAAATAAGCATGCTTTAATACCCGCTATTATTAACAAAATACCGAAGTTCAAGCCTTCTGTGATCCATGCTCAGATATCACAGTTATTTAACAGTCTTACGTTCCAGCTGATTCTGTCATTTAGCCGTGGACTGATGGAGAGTTCCAGGTTGTTGATTACGAAGTAAAGACCAAAGGTTGGATTTCATGAAACATTACCGTTGGCAAAATTAGTTACTTCATGCCAAAAGTTGGCATTTGAATCCAAATTCCATTTTCACTTATCCTAGTATTTGACTGGCAACAGCAAGTTCAAGCCAGATGCTTTTATGAACCAAACGGCTCATTATGCATATCGACGCCATCTGCATTTCAGCTTTATGAATGTATTCAGGCATCCAGACCCATATTATTTTCATTTCTTCTAACGAACTTTCATTGCAGCATTTAGATGATGTTATTTTAGAATTAGCAGTGTTAAGTTTATTCCATACCGATACGGAATTAATTCAAAAACCAAGTAACAGTTTGACTAAGGATATTATCGATACAAAAAATATTTATTCTGAGCATGAAAGCAATGAAACCTTGAGCAGAGTCACTTTTCCCAAAAACGATAGTCAATCCATTCATGTTCTTGGAAAAAGATCTCTGTCAGAAGATAATGTTAATGATTTACATGAAGTTCCTAATTACGGAAAACGCAAAACTGAGGAACCAGAAAAAATGACAAGCCTCTAAATGGAAAGGATAACGTCGAAATGGTAAAATTGAACTTTAGTAAAATTGGAGAAAATCGAGCGAAAGATCAATTTACCCATTGTACTCTTAAGGGAAATTAGACTCACTCTGAAGATCAGTTCGACCTTCTAACTTCTGCCAGGGCCGAAAGCGCACATAATGTGTATGAAAGACACTTTTCCAACAAACAGGGATTTGAATTCTATCGTCAACTCTATTCGTTTGAACCTGGAGATATCGTATTGTACGACTGGCCGAAACAATGCGATCGAAAGCTCACGTCAATGTTCAAAGGACCATCTGTGATTGTTCGTCCAGTCGGGGACGCATACTACGAGATCAAGTCTTCTTTTCTAAAATTTTCATTGAGCGAGGCCAAATGTAAGGCTCCAATTTATTTTTAAAATTTATTTAAGTAATAAAAGAGTGAGTGGCAACAGAACAACAAGATTATGACATCAGAGTTGCGAACATCATTATTCGCTTATCGCTATGTATCGCTTTCCGCATTCTCGTTAAATGAAAGTTATCTATTTTTATAATCTTTGGCTATATTTCAATTCTAAATTTATATTTAAAGTCATTCACCATCTAAACCATTTCTTTTACACCTTATACTACGCTCTTGTATGCTTCCAAAACATAGCGAGTTTTCAGTTTAGCTTAGTAGTGTAATAAAAAATAAATCGAATATGCGTTTTGGATCTCTTCTATTTCATAGATTTCGTCAGAATTTGAAAAGAGACAATTTTGGTATAAAACTACATACAAAATTTCTAGCTCGTTGAGTTTTTGTGTTTTCGCTTTCAAATACACATGTATAGACTGACGAAACAATAGTAAATACGTCAACGAATTCCGTCTAAAATCTGGTAATTAAACAATATGCCGAATTTAATCCGTCTAACTATTTTTTAGGATCTTGTTAGACTTCGCGTAGACAGATTTTTCCAAAATTTGGTTTTTATCGACAATTTTGGTTTAAAGATAGCAAACCTAATTAAATTCATCTATATCGTTCCGTTTCAGAGTTATTGTGTTGACTGACAGATTACAAAAGCTCGAATCCACTATTTTAGAAAGCGACATTACTTTCAATGTATATTCTTCACAAGCAAGAAAGCAAAAGTTTACATTTCAACTTTAATATTAAAATCACAAACGCACTTTGTAGAGCTTTAAAATCAATGTAAATGAATAGTTGATTTATATCATTTTTGCACGGAGTGGGCAAATATCGTGGTCTGTCGAAAATAAGCAATGAAAATAAAGAAATCCGCATCGTGGGTAGGAAGGAAGTTTTGTGGTAATGAATACGAGTTGGAACTTCATCGTAGTTTCTTTCCGTGTGAAGGAAATAATACGTTTAATGTCATTTACCTAAAAGATATATTGCATTGGCAGTTACCATTTGCAGGTCGAATTTTGTTTCCAGTTGGACTGGGGTAATTTTTTTCCCTTCACCCTTTTTATTCCACGTGCATAAAAACTGGTGGGAATGTGTTCGATTAAATTAAATAAAAATGTTGAAAACTACGAAATGAGAATTAGAAAAAGTTTTTCAAGTGAAGGGGGCAGAGTGGCATTAATTTTATCTGCAAGAAACGTTGAGGAATATTTTTAAAATGTGAAAAGTGTTATGAGGTGAGAAATATTTGATGTTAAAAGAATATGAAACGCTGGGATGGAAATGCAATTTATATATTAAATGTATAGTAAAGTTCCAGCTATGCGTTACTGAACATAGTTTAAAAGAAATTCATCATTTTCTCCCTTTCTTGGTGAATTTTTAATCCAATCAGAACTTGATTAGCAAAATTGAAAGAATTCATTGGTAAAATAAAAAAGAAAAGATTAAATAAGAATCTCTCTATTTAGCAATATAAAACAAATAGTAACACCATTTGTATTTTCTATGCATAAACCATATAAGTAGCCTATTAAAGTCAGCAGTTTTGCCAATTATTTCGTGTAGTAATTTTCAATAAGATGGAACTTCGTGCCATTTCTATTATACAGTTGCAGAATTATACCAGGTTAAATAAATAGGAAAATATAAAGATATTGATTGTGCCAACAAGTTCATTTTGTTTAGTGATATGAGTGCATGTGAATGCCAGATTTATGATAATGAATTTATTATTTTGAAGGGCTGTATAATTGAAATTAAAATGGAAGCTTTGATTCAATGAAATTCTTTCACTCTAGTTTAAACAAATTGAGTGGATATATATAGTACATGAAAATTGAATACGAGGGTAAGTCATTAAGTAAGTCACAGAAGACAAGAGAAAATAACTTACCATGATAATCACTTGGAAATCATTTATTTTTCAATATAATCTCCACCAATGTTGATGTGCTTATCTCATCGTTTTATCAGCGCCACAATTCCAGCTGCATAAAATTCTTTGGGTTACTGCCACAGTAAGATTTAGTGTTGAACGTCGTCATCATCTACAAAGTGTTTGCCTCCAAGATGTTGTTTCAGTGTATCAACAGATGAAAATCGCTTGTGGCTAAATCTGGTTGGTCAGTGCTGCAGCATTCACCTTACATCTCAGACTTAGCCCCAAGCGATTTTCATCTGACGCTGACGATGAGATGATGACGACGTTCAACACGAAGTCCTACTGTGGATGTGACAGTAACCCAAAGAAATTTATGCAGCTAAGCTGATAAAACGATGGGATAAGTGCATCAACATTGGTGGAGATTATAATCAAAACTAAAATTGTTTCCAAGTGATTATCAGGGTAAATTATTTTTTCCTTATCTTCTGTGACTTACTTAATGATTTAGCCTCGTATATATAGTACATAAAAATTCAATGTGTATAGTATATACTCGTATAAAATACAGGACATAGCTTTTATAAAAACTACAACAGGGAAAATACATTTCTCAAAATTGAATTTATTTCATGAAATGCATTTTCCGTTCTGACAATGTTATAGGAAGATCCTCAAGAATCAGTATTTCTGAGTGTTTCAAATTCTAAATTCTTAGGAGCCAGTATTGAGGATAATCAGCTTAAAAATAGGTAAAAGTCACTCAAACAGGGAAAACTATTTTCCTTTCATTGTGAGATACATTTTAAAGAATATTTTTCTAGTATAAATATTAATCAAAAACTGACAAAAAATATATTTAAGAATAGTTTTTTAAAGGATGACTTGGAGTATTGAATGCTCGTGCATGCAATATTTTTATATTATTTGCTAGAAATACTTCCATCGTTTTCTTCTTCTTCTGATGTTCTTCAAAAATTGTAGATTTCTTTGAAAATCATAGCAGATTTATTTGATTCCATTCCATGTTTCTAGAAGAGTTTATTTCGTAGAAATCAAAGAACAGAAATTATCTTAATGAAAAATTTCCACAGACTTTTGACGATGGGAAAGAAAATGGCCATCAACAGCAATTTGACTAACTGAAATTAAATATTTTATTCATATTATATTGAACTCATATATAATAGGAAAATACGCTGAAATTTGCAAAATAGTTTTAACAATAATGTACTTCATAATGGCTTCTAATTCAAAAATAATAAGGAAATGGCAGAATAGTTATAAAACCCTTCAAGATGAATTTGAAGGTTTTAATGAATGCTTATAAAGCGTAAAAATACCATTCGTTTTCCGCGCTTTTCGAACACACATAGACACTCAAAAAACTATGAAATAAAGATCTATAAATTTCTACTAATAATAAAGGAGAATGTCTGTCTGTGTGTTGGGGCTTTACAGGGAAGACAGCTAGACATAGATCCACGAAATCTGGCACGAAGATTCTTTGGAGCCATTTTTTTGCAATTTTAATTAGAATTTTGATTAATTAAAAAATAAGCGACATATTCGCGTTTTTCCTTAATAACTTTCGAAAATATTACAGCACAAAAATCATATTTACACCATCAAAAAGTGCAAATATTTATCTTTTCAATGATATCAATAAAGTTGTCGTACAATTGTTTCTCCAAATTTAATAACATTTTAAAAATATTTTTTGGCATAATTTACAACAATACTTTTCATTGTTGAAACTCATTTTAAAACGTTTTCATTGCTTAAAGAAAAATTTAATTGCGTGTATTTCTTGCACTGTATAAAGCTTAGAAAATATACTTTAGATTTTACTTTCTTCTTTTATTTGATCAATTTTTCTGTGAAATCTGTAAATGAAGTCCTCAAGATGGTATGTATATAATGAAATAATCCAGTAAACTGAAAGATTACCTTTGCTATGTTTTAATTCTTTTTATCGGCTTGTTTAAAGCCGATTAGCATGTTGCTGGACGTGTCACGCCAAATTAATGTTGAAATCAAATGCTTAGTTCACTTTAATGTAGACAAGGAACAGAACAAGTGCAAGTGGGCTATCGTGAGTTCTCGGAGGAGAGGCTTCCGTATAAGTAAGCAGGCTCTCGTCAACCCGATGGCACAATAAGGGTGGTCAGGCTCTATGGGCCCACTTCCGATGACGGGTCGTACCCCGGTAAAACGGGGTGATGCTGCATGAGTCGCCCGTAATGGGGGCTATTATGCAGGAACCACAGTGCCTTACTATCTGTTGCGGCGGCCGGTCTTTCAGTTGTTACCCGGAGGCATCCGGCAGGGTGATGTTCCTTTGGTCTTACCCTAGTATATTCTAAAACATTTATTCACATAAAACATAAAAATGCATTCACAAATCAATTAACTCGTATGAAAATAAATAAATATATAAATCATTTGCAATAAATCAATTTATCAAGATGATATGCCTAAATGAAAAAAAATCTTTTATAACAATTTACACAAAATGCAAGTTGGTATAATGCTGCCAGCCGATATAAAATAAAATGAAGGAATAAATAAATAATGAAATATTTTAAATTATAGTAATGTAAATCATTTAAGTCCTAACTTTTTATTAATTCATTTCGAATACTTTTATTATGTTATTCCAATATAATATGCCTTTACTGTCTATTTTGACACTAGAAATGAGTAAGGGTAAGTTTAATAGATGTAGAGACGTAAATCTCTTCGCTCGTAAGAGACAAACGATAGATCAGATAAAAATCCCTTGGATATCTTAAAAAAGAGCTAAATACCATTCCTTCTCTTTAATCATTAAGCAACTGTCTGTAACAAAGAAATTGTAATCTAATTATCTTGAAATGATTTTGAACCATAATGGAATATTAAACATGATACATATTCGTTAATTTAAAACTTAACATAAGAACGATCAAATTTTGAAATTCGGTTTTAGGGATACGAGCATTTACGAGTTAATTGAATCAATTTCTTACTTAACATCATTTTAGGATTGTTTACTATCTCGCACACGGTTTAGGCAAAGAGAAAATATTGTAACCGTCAAAAAAATTAGAACGCCAGATACCATCCTGAATCAGAAAAATCTATTTATGTAATAATGTCTCTCAATTATACAGCCCGTTGGAAAAAATAAGTCGAAAAAGGAATGTGTTTCTGTACGCAATTTTGCATATTATCTTTACGTAAATATTATAGATATTGTATCAGATTTTGGGCTAAATCCTACAACGGGAAAACAGTCTGTCCATGCATGCGCAAATTGACAATAAAATCTAAAACTAAGTAAGCTACATAGGTCAAATTTGGTAAATTATTTCCAGAATTTTTAATCTGCATAAAATTCTGTATCTGTCCGTAATTCCGCTAGGTGGATTTTCGTAGGTACTCTTAACCACAAAATTGTAGATATGTGTAGAATCTTGGACCAAAATAGGCCATTATTAAAATGTTCAAAATGCATTCGCGATTCTTATAACTCAGTGACGAAGTTAAACATAAAAAGCGCCGTATTGTCAAAGTGTACAAGAAAAACGTGTGTAAAACGCAGCAATTGGTTATTTAGTTACATAGAATATGAATTTTAGATTCTATATTGATTGAAATTTTCCATCTAGTATACAGCATGAATTATAACCATATACAGTTCAAACAAAAAGTTTCGATCGATGAAGTCAATTTCCCATAATTCTGTAAAATTCCAGAAATAATTTAATTTGTAAGCTTTATTTAATATAACTGATTTGAACCCAATCTCCAAGAGACTCCAAGAGAGAGAAATACAGGGTGGTCATAAATTATTGGACCCTTTTCAAAAATTAATAAAAAAAGCTAATGATGTTAAAACTACGGTTTTTAAAAAATGAGAACGCGATTTAAAAAGTTTTTTTCTGTTAGGTAACTCGCCGTTACAGCTGTCTAGGTGGTCTTAAATTATTGAAAATCTCCCATTTTTGAGAGCCATTATCTGCAAAACTATTAAAGCAAAAAAAAAAAAATAAATAAAAGCATGTATTTGTAGGGGATTTCATTATTAAATCTTCCCTAATTTTATTATTAAGTTCTTTATTTTTAAATCATTTGTATTTCGAGAACTGAATAGTGTTCGAGATGTTCAAGAGAAACCGAAAAAGGAAACCAAAAACACGCATCGGCTTGAGCTGATCGTTAGTCACTGCGTATGAGAGTCTTTCGCTGTACCAAGTTCACAATGCCGTACTGATTATTCACCTATCTGAAAAACTTTTTTATTTGCCGTTTTATTTAAAAGAAAAAATGCAGTTGTAACATTATTAGTTTTTTAATTAATTTTTGAAATGTGTCTAATAATTTATGACCACCCTGTAGTGCGCCAAAAATATCTACAGATGCTTAATGCGGCTATTTTTTGAAATCTTAAGACATAATCCCATCTTTGTATTTGGATGAAAAATATTTAATTAATATTTTTAGAATTATATTTTCGGAAAATCAAAGCAGCTGAATATAAGATCAAACTTAATAAAAGGATAATTTTTGAAATAATATGAACATTGATATTTCAGATTATTAACACTCTGACTCCTAAGCCGCCCGTAATCGGCCATGCAACTTCTATACTAGTGGGGTGGATTTTGGCCGGTTGCTGTTCCGAAAAGTGGGAGAGGCAGTTGGGCGAGTGGTCATTAACTCTTTGAACCCGGCTAGAGTGAGAATTCAAGTGCCTCAAAAACTGGAGTAAATTTTCATTCATGAAATCAGAATGAAATACTCCCTTTTTCTACAGAAATTCCTGGAGGACAACACCTTCGGTTGCGCGATCAATTGTCAACAAAGAAAGGAACTAATTTTCTCCCGTGAAATTCACCCAGGCGCCCAAAACCACCTGAGTCCGGCTTTGCCGAATGAGGCGGTTTGAGGTGCGATAGGGCTCATAGGGTTAAAGGGACCCTTAAAGGAGAGATGAGATATGAAAGGCCTGCCATTCATATCTCTCACTACCCGTAGTGAGGAGAAAAGGGAAAACGGGGCGGACGAATCCATTCCACAGATCAATTAGTAAGTAAACCTCCGTATTCAGCAGTACTCAGATTTTAAGAACTCTTAGTAGTCATATGGTTAAAGAGAGATTTTCAGAGCAGAGGTTCACAGATATTAAAAAAGAATAGAAATTTTTGTCTAGTTGCTACCTTCATTTGTATATAATGACAAAATTATGCGAACAAATACAAAAATACGCTAGACGAACAAATACAAAAAAATACTGCCATTAAGTGCATAATTGTTTTGTAAAATGATAATAATTTTAAGGTTCTAGCTGAACTGTAGGATATAAATCAAGTGAACTAGATATGAAAGATCTGCCGGAAAGGAGAAGCTCTTAATAAGCCAAAGTTACAAAAAAATAATTTTCAGATTACAAAATAGTGAGCAAATAAGTTTGTTATATTCTGGGAGACTGTTACCTGTACCGTTGATTCGAAAATTAACCCTAGTAGCTTAAATAGAACGCGTCTCTCTCTCTAGTGAACTCTAGTATCGTATGTTGTCCATGAATTTATTCTTTCGTCTATGAATCTCTAAATACCTGAAAAAAATTCTTTCACTAAATATGAATAGACGCTTCTTTCAGAAATTGTTTATTAGTTTAAAACGGATGGCAGAAAACATATTGAATCTTATTTTAAATTACATTGCAACCCTTGACGATTCAGACAAAAGAAGACTTCAAACTTCAAAACATTCTTCCAAATATGTAATTATTTTATTTAATTTATCTACTATTTTTTATCAAGAACGATTTTTTTCTGGCAACGTTTAGAAACTGAATGTTTATTGTGCTGTTGCATGGTAGGGAAGAATATACTGCAGCATTTGAAGTCTATGTTATTGTTGCAATTTTTTGAGAACAAAGAATAATAGATTACAGAAAAATTTCTAAAGAATATTAATTCCATTTAGTTTTTAAATAGTGTATTTTCAACTATAAATCGCACCAATGCTTCCATTTACCTTATTTCGTTATTACAACGACTTTAAGAAGGGGAATAAAGTTAAGTCACAAGAGACAGTAATTTTATGCTATAACTAGCTGAAAACACGGCGTTTCTCGGGATCCATATTTTTTCCATATACCGGCCTCCTGTTTTTTCCCCCTAAAAATACTGTCACCAACTTTCCCCAACAAACGTAAATCTTCTTTGAATCCTGTCTTGTTGAATTAAAACTTTGAAATATAGCCTTTTTATCACCATATAAGTGTATGGTTTGAATGAATATGCCAGAAAATTCGAAAAAGAACATTTATTTTAAACAATATATAATTAAATAACTAATACAGTTTTACAATATACAAATATACTTATACTGAATAACTTTGGTTTCTGCGAAGCTTCTAAATAAAAGGTTTTATAAATCAGATAAAGAAAGTCAAAATCGCTCGAGAACAATTCTCACTCGAAAGAATTTCGCTGAAGGAGAATGCTCTAAAAAATGAATATTAATCTCATTTAAGAGAATAAAAACTAAATATAAATACTGTCTACTGATACTATAAATAAAGTCAAACTGAAACCCACGTCGCGTAGTAGCTAAACTAACATCATTGGAAATTTGAGTGCATATTAAAAGCTACGAAATGAAAAAAGAAAGTCATGTGCATGCTACGAAATAACAGCGGAATTAGAAGTCTACCTTTACCAAAAAAAGCAATATTTTCTAAGCTTTAACAGTAGTCAAAGCACGTGAATAAAGGATTTTATGAAAAATATATTAGTTCGAATTTTATTTTATAACAGTAAAAGCATTGTTGCAATTTGAGTTTAAAATGAATTTTGAAACGATAATTACAGTTAGAGAAAAAATTTTACTACATTTAAATTGGTATCATTAAAAATGTAATTTTTTGTTCTGTAAGGTAATGTAAAAATAATTTTCGTACCATAAGTATTCAGTATTGGTGAAAAACGTATAAAAATAGCTTCATTTTCGTTATTTAATTAAATAACTATAAATCTAATTTGAATTTTAAAATAACTTTTACGTCTTTAGCTATCTCTTATGCTAATCCATCACTGAGGCAAATTTGGTGTGTATGTACATATAGAACCAAAAAACGAACAAACACACACAGACATACTCTCCTCTTTTATATATAGATATACAGATATATAATATCTTTAATTTGTAATTAAAATATATATGATCATTATTTATATTTCTTTCAACAATAACTAAAAGGATTGTTTCGATTCACCAGAATCCTAATATTTCTTCACCTTGAAAACAACAGCATTCTCTCTCTGCTTTTTATTATTATTTTTATTTTTCATCTCAATTAGAAACTGCAACTCAGCTAAAATTCCAGGAGCAAAATCATTTAAAATATTTTGCAATAATACTAGCTTGAAAAATTTCAAATGTTCTCTGAACTTTTTAAAGTCGTCAACACTTCTTCTTCTTAATTTAAAACCCTTCCCTTCGGAATACAAATTTAGTAGTAATCTGAACATCTCAATTAGACATCTGCTTTAGACAATTGTATACATCGGATACCACCTGTCAATGTTAGCAATACAACTCAGTAATTTAATATTTATTAATAGAACTTGATTTTCACTCCGAGGCCAACTTTCCTCTTCAGCACCACAAATGTAACTCTGAGGAGGTGTAAAGATTCTTGTCGTACGTTTCCATTTCTCATCTAAATCTTTCCCCTTCATGTTATTGACAACTGCACACAACTGCTGCTGATATTTATAGAGATTTTTATAAACTTTTCATAAAAATATATTTAACAAAAAATTCCTAGTTAAAACCTCTTATTTGATCAATATTTTTTTAAAAAATTGAAACGAATCATTTACAAATACTTCTCTTTAAAAATAGTTAATTTCTTCGTTTCCAAAAATAACGAATTGCATTAACTCTACCAGAACGAGGAACTTCAAAAAGCAAAACAATTTAATACATCTTTAATTAACGGTAACATGAATAATTCAACAAAAATTTTAAAATGTGCGAAATCTTTGGCCTTTTCAAACCCATCAACACTTCTCCGTTTTAATTTAAGGCAAGCTCTATCCCTTCCCTTCGAAAGAGAAATTCAGGTTTAATTATTAAGCATCTCATGTCTCAGACAGTTGTATACTTCCCACGGGTACTACCTGTCAAGGTAACCACGGGACGCGATTATTTAAGATTTATTAATAGCGGTTGCTTTTCGCTACGAGTGCGATTTTCCTTTTCAACGCTACAACTCCAACTGCGAAGAGATCGCACAAGGTTTGTTGCCGTTGTACATTATACCTTTGGTGCTAAATCTTTCTCGTACTTTATATGAGTAATACAAAGAACAAATGGGCTATAAAATACAAGAATATATGTTAGATCTGTCTCTAGATGTGTAGTTTGAAAATGTTTTATTGCGGAAATTTGGGAGGAATAAATATTTGTAGTTAATAGAAAGTAAAGGTCATGTTAAGAATAAATATCTTTGAAGTTTACTTTTTGCAAAGATTTACAAAAAAAGAATATGTTTCGTGACATGCTTTACACCCTTTGGGTAAGCAGGATCGGCGTGGACAATAAAAAAATGATTCGCTTGCAGATTTGCGGCTATTTTGATTTCATTGCATTTCCTACATTAATGTGTCTTTTCAAAATAACGCACCACTTTAAAATTACAAACAGAAAGGCTCGTAAAATCACGATTATACAGATTTCTAATGGTTTTCAATGGTGGCCATTTTAATTAATAATTAAGTTTTTGAATGAAATTTAATGTATTTTATAAACGCAGGATTTCTCATATGATGATCGTTTTTCAAAAAAAATAATAAATAGGGCAGAACAAGATCTGAAAAAAATCTTCAACGCAAAATTTCGTTAAAATTAGATTACAAGCGTCTTGGCTAGACACTTTGAAATAACATAATGGGCTGATACCAGTTAGACAAAGGTCTATAAAAGATGTACCAGTTAGCTTCTTGGCAGTCAGTTCTCCTACTGGCTCAGAGTGTAATGTTCGTAGCTTAAACATAATAGCCCAATATATTTTCCTTTTGCTAAAAAGGAGTGTGAGGCACATTGGATACAACACAGCTGTCATATATTTGTCTCGAGTCTATTCCTGAAGTAGAGCGAGCTTAAAGTATTTGTTGAAGCTGCAAGCAGGAAAACTATTTTCAACAAGTACCTTGGAGAGCAGAAAGAGAAGGCAAAATATATATTTAAAGTACTTGTATACAATAATATAAACTAATGTAAGGTAGAAGTATACAGCAAAATTAGCTCTGTATGTTTTGTTTTCGCACAAATTTTGAATTATTGTAATAATAATACAGTATATCCTTATTCATGTCAATTTCTTAGTATATGACCTTTCTTGTGTCCTAAATAAAAGTCATTTTCTGTGTTTTTCTTAGCAGCTCGATAATTTTCTCTCTCAATGGTTTATTTTAAAATAAATAAACTCGTAATGCTGGAATTAACAGCAAGACAATATTTACAATATGGAGCAACATTGCTTAAAATTTTCGTTATATTATATGTATACATTTGCTATATTTGTTAAACATAAAATTAGAAAATTCCGTTCTTTGTACTAAAATAATAATAGGAAGTTAGATAATTTTCTCTCTCGTTTGAATTATTTCACGTGTTTCATATAACTAAACCACATTTGATCATACTTAACATCCCTAATCAGTTTCATAATTAATGAATATAACAAAATACTCACATGATCGATGAAAAATGTCTTTATTAAAATGTGTGTCCATGCGTTATGGCACTCCCTCCTTTCTCACTTTGCACGTACTGTTGTTGAGCTGCTTCGCATCCAATTGATTGGACGTCGGTTAGATAGATTTTTTTTCCAGATGAAAGACATGAAAAATCTGTGACATCGCTCCTCTGTCTCTTTTTCCTATGGAAGTGGGTATGAAGAAGGAATTTTGTAGCACAAAGATTCGCACGTTGGGATCTTTGAGGGGAAACTCGCTGGGTATGTTCTGAAAGACGTATCACACAGTAATATTGAAATCGGTTGAGTGCACATCCCGGTAATTACAGAAGTAGGTGGATTATGTGGAAGTCTCGGAATTGCAGCCCTCGTGAATGCATATTCCTAACGTTGTTTAAACTGCACAGTTAATACTGAAGTATTAGCAATGTCAGTACACTTGCTTGAGCTTTGGATTTTGTGAAAATATCTAACACTTCTGTACCAAACTGTTGCTTTAAATGACAGCAACTTTATAAATGCAGCAAATTAAGAATAAAATTACATGCAATGGAGAGTATAAAATATTATACTTCCACAGTTGTCTGATTATAACGATTATCCAAAAAACACAACATATCTAAGTTGACATAAACTCACAAGCACCTCAGAAATTTCTCAAACTCCTTTGCACTCATACCTTTTTGACAGTTGATTGGTTAGATTTACACATTCTTTCAAAGATAGACTAGGACTATTTTTTAACGGATTTCGTACATTTGAATCAGGGTCAGAGAGCGAAAACAACACATGAGTCTGCAATTTTCTCTCCAAACTTCCACATCTCCCAAAGTGAAAGCATTTGTCTCATCGATAGATAATTATCTAGCACGAAGTTAGGATGTACGGCAGATCTACAGTGGTCTCAGGTTAGGAATTGGTGATGGCCAGAACTTGAAGCTGATAACCTGCAAAAAAACCGCTAGCAGTGAGGTTCTGTTTCTAAGATATTTGAAATAGTTAGCTCCAAATACATAATGAAACAAGTAATGAAAATTTTGAAATCGATGATAAATATTATGTCCTTAAGTAATGTTATCTCACTTGTTATTTTCTTAAATATTCCTTGAAAACGACAAAATAATTTACATAACAGCTAAGATATTTTGAATCACACATTTGCTCTTTTTTAATCACCCCTTCACTTCTAACATTTAGAAACATATTAAAAGTCTTATTATACAATTTTCTCTAAACTTTTGATTCCTTTGTTTCAACACGAACTTGGCAGCTAATACGGTAAATGCATATTTTATATTCACAACAGAATACAACATTTAAATTCAATTGATCTGAATGGTTTTCAGTGCCCATTTATGGCAAGATTAATAATTTTAGCAAAGTCTTAAGATTGTTGTAGTTTTTGATTAATGATTGAAAGTTGGATTTAAGGCATAAGATGATTTTGTGAGGTAATAATTTGTTAAAGATCGGTTTAAAGTTATTACAAACATTTTCTAAAATGTTATTAATGGGCTTTTGGATATGAAGTGAAGCAACGATACGTATACGAGTAGCTACTCAAAACTCGATGATTTTAAACATTTATATTTCCAAGTGTCAGGAAAAGGGCTGAAAAAGGCTAATATTTGATGAAATAATCCACATTTGGCAATATCAGTTAATAATGAAAGATAAAACAATTTCGAGTTTTAAATATATTATTTTTCTCGCACGCAGCAAAATATAGTCGATACATGCTGTAATGGCTTTTATTATTTTTTTTAAGTTAACTTCAAAATTAATATCTATTTTATATAACATTTTTTATATAAGCAACAACAAGCAACATCTTAGGGATATATATCCTCTTTTCCTCTTTAATATATTATATATCACATTTTCAATAAGATCATTACTCAATGAAGCAGTTTTCTTATTCACTGCCGATTCAACTCCACAAAGAGTTTCAAGATCGAAAGTTAATATTAGATTGAAAACAGCTAAAACAAAACAGGAAAGCATATTCTGTTCGCTCCACGTTCCAAAGTAAGGAAAATAAGATGGAAAAGTTGAACATAATTTGACAATAATTTTTGATTTCATTGATGAAATTTTCATGTCTTTCATCAAACAACATTGAAGTCCAAAATAAAAGATTTCGTTTCTGAACAGATATCTCATGTTTTGATTGAATAGTCGCTTGTATATTTATTTGAACCTTTTCACCCATTGACATTATGAATATGAATTTGAATTGATAATGCCACATAATATAACCAAATATGTTGTAGTATTTAAAATACACAACGTCTTAAAAAATAAATGAATTTTATTTGCTCCAGCATCTTTCTGTAGCTGAATCTGAATACATTTATACTGAAGTGGTACTAAAAGTATTCATGACTGAAGCTTATTTTAGTTTTCTGCATTGTGAAAATTTTGATTTTTCGTTACTAGATTATATAATACAAAAAAATATTATTCAGACATTTTTTCTTATATTACTAGCTTAATTGTAAGCCAATTTAATTAAGACTATGTTTTAAAAAAATCAAAAAACACAAAATACAACATTTCTTGCAATATTTTAACGTTGTAAAAAACTATATTTTTGCGCCACCTAGAAAGTAAAAAATGAAACAGAACAGGCTGAAAATAAATTAATTTAAGAATCTGTCTGGTGAAATTTACCATTTGAATAATGATAAATTTTATCTATTTATGAATTTATTCGTGAAATATTCCATTATCACTAATGTGTAACGTTTTTTTAATGAATTTTTACGAGAGATTAAAAGTAAGAGTATAAAGAAAAATAACATGAAAACGAATCATGCTCAAATATCTTAAGGCGCATTTCAGAAATGACGTTTTTTCCCAGAAGGTTTTTGTCGAAGGAAATTTAAGAAAAACGACGATCGGAAAAAATATAAATAAATATTATTTAACCTTTTGAGATTGAATGGATCTTGTTTCTAAAGTATATACGGAATCAAAAGTGAAAAAATGTAGTTTTTGACAAAAAATATCAGCAGTCTGGACAGCATTAAAATAAAACTTGAAACGTAAAATATTGCTTTTAAATTGATTAGATTTATGGTAGCATCGCGAGGATTCTGTATTTTTGCAGTCAAGATGCAGGAGCTTCAAAAGAATTAAAATTTAATTTACTAATTTATAAACGAAGCTTTAATATTTTTATGAAATTCTTAGAAAATATTCTTCTTTTTTTCGGAACTGGAATTTTATGTTGCGTTTTCCTTAGATTGTTTGAATTCAGACAAAAAACTATATACGAAATTATTTCTTTTGTCGGAAAATTTTCAATGACTGTAAGTTCACTTTGTCTCATTTTCCTTTTAATAAAATCAAAATTCCGTAATGGCATGTGATATAAAATTATTAAACATTGTGATAGATATTTGCGATGCAAATAATATGAAACAATTTTTATTATTTATTTTTTATTATTATTATTTTATTATTTTAACAATTTGAAGAATTTACGAAATCTTGTGTTAAATATTTATCAAACAGCAATGTTCGTGTCAAACTTTTCAAGCGCAATTTACATTCCTTTAGACATATTTGATTCTTCAAAGTCTACTGAGCATACAGTGTCCAAACACATGTAAACAAAGCGCGGTAAGCAGAGGATTATTTTGATTCTCTATAAGCAAAGACAGGTTCTTCCAGACAACTGGAATATGCTAAGTGTGAAGAACATAAGCCTTAAGGGTGGAAAGCCTGCTTTTGAAAATTGGAACAAAGGGAGAAAATGAAGATTTGTCAGTGTCAGGTGGAAGAGGCTGCTCAAAAGCATTCGCTGCTCGTATCATTCTTGGCATCTCAAAGAGTTAACTCTTCCTTTTCGGAGAACCTAAGAGCTAATTTCGCACTTAAAGAAGGAGAACGACAAGAAGCCTATATAAATGCTTTCATTTTTAGATAAATTTCCTCAATGGAATTGTCTTGTTGACATTTGTTAGATCCCAACTGCAGATAATTGCTACTCTGAAATGCAATCGTTCCACCTTTGAAAATGGTTTTATAGAAATGTGAAATGACTTGATGATAATCAATATGCTTCCATGAAACTGTTTAATACCTTTCTACTAGCCTATACAGTCTTAATAGGGAGGTTCAATATCTAGATCATAGCTAGTTTCTTTTGATTGAAAGATTTAATCCCAAGATTTCATTTACTACATTTTCGAAAATAAGTTACATATAAATAAATCATTTGCATCATGGGGAGTGGAAGTGAAATATTTATTTCCGTTTTACATTATAGACATTTTTGGCATAAGTTTTTATTTCACTCTTCAATTCATTGATTTGATAGTTTGATTTAAATAATTTAATTATTTTACTTGAAAATACATTATTTATTTAATTGAATATATTATTTCATATAGTTTCATAGTGAAATTACAAATGTTTTCAGTTAGAAATTTTTTTTGATATTTTATTGAAAAATCTATGCAATCAATATTATAGATATTTAGAGAGAAATATTTATTATATTGTTTACAACCAATAAACATCGAAATGTAACTTCTTGATGAAAAAATGCAAATGATATTCACTAAACAATTAATGAATCGTTTATCTCTTAAACAAAAAACAAAATTTAGTTGAAATATTTTATTTCAGAAAACACAAATAACTCATGCTTTTTATAAGGCATCGATGTTCATACTTTATTTTGCAAACTTGATTTAGAATTCTTTAGGCAAAATTTAAATTCCGATCTTAAAGGATTAACTGCGCTCATACACAGCATACATACACATTTCCGTTAGCAACAAAGAATCATTTTGAAACACACATGACAATAGAAGTTCTATTACAGCAGCTGAAATGTAAGGAAGACAATCCTGAAAGGAGGAAAATCTGCTTTTCATTGTTTGAAAGGAGGAAGATGAAGAATTACGAAGAAGTTGCGCAAACACGATCTACATGTGCCCGCAACATCCTTGGGACTTGAAACGGGGAAAAAAATGAAGAAATTTGAACTTCTTCTCCGAAACTTTTAGCATGATAAAGTGTTAGTCTTGATTTATCTCTCTTGTCTTCCTCTATTTAGACTGTACTAGTCACTACTTTTTGTACTTAAATATTTTCCATCACGTTTACAGATATGACCTCAAACCTAAAACTTTAACATGTTAAAGTTTAAGAGTTGAAAGCATTATGTATTTTATCGCCTCCTCTTGTAAGTTACTATTTAGCTGTCATTTTTAAATGGAGTTTAGAAGTTCAAAAAATGATATCAAAATAATAACAAACTCAAGATACTTCCATCTAATTTGATGCCTAAGTATGAAAGAAATTTTGAAATTTAAATATTTTTGAAATGCAATTTTACTTATTTTTTTAATGAACAATTTTATTACTATAGTCCACTCCACAATTAAACAGACTACGGAATATTTCAATGACGAATGAATTATAAAAATCTATTACAATTAGCCGCTTGGGACAAATATTGAATCTATCCTATTAAAATTCGAAGGTAAACAAACGTATGTATGTATGTATGTATGTCCTTCTATCTTCTCACGAACCGCCGAACGGAGAAGCGCGCGGAAAGTACCAATAGATGGGGAATAATCCAGGGAAGTCATTTCGGTCATTTAAATTCCGAAATTTTAATTAGTGAAAAAGATATTAATTAAAAACTAATTTACAACAATACTTTTCATTGTTTCGGATACTTTATAACAATACTTTTCATTGTTTCGGATACTTTATAACAATACTTTTCATTGTTACAGCGCAATTCAAAATTTATTTTATTGTTGAAGTCGTTTACTTGAAAGAACATTGTTACAACAACTATAAAAAAGTGACGCTGACAGAAATAAAAAAAAATGAATTGTTGCAATATGGAAACCTGAACAATGCAAGAAGTCAATGTGGATAGAGTTTTGTGTGGGTTAATTGATATAAAGAAACAGGGAAAATTAAATCGCTCATATAGGGTTTTTACTAAAACTATTGTTTTCTATGAAGTTTCACTTTTAGATTTCATGTACTCAGTGCACCTTGCTTCATGTGTATATAAACTGGAGGCGGGCATATGAAAAAATACGGATTCCGATCAACGCTGGGTTATCTCATTCCTTCCGTACTAAAGTCAGACAAAAAATAATTCCGGAATCGTAATTTTACAAAATAAAGATTATTTTTGCGATTTTTTTAAAAGTATATTTTGAAGCCTTTACGCGGACGGAATGATTGAACCGCTCTTTTCTCCTTATTTATTTAGGAGAGAATGTTGGGCATGTGTCACATGACCTCACTTTTTCTCACCGTCAAGGAATGAAGCATTATTCTAGATAGCCCGTGCAACGCCGGGTCACGTAGCTAGTAAGTCATTAAAATTAACGAAACATTTACATGGAAATAAAATTCATATCATTGTAAAGCCATTTTTTTAATTTTACAGTGGCACAAAAATAGTTTCGTAAGAATTCATATTCTAAAGCAGTGGCGGCTCGTGTTATGTAATCTTGGAGGTGCTGTCATTCCTGCGCATTTTTAATCCTTCACTGCGCAGTAATTTGAACCACTTACATTTTTTTGGCTTTTTTCATTGACTTTAAGTAGTTTTATATTTAATGAATAGCTAATAACAACTTGTCTTCAAATAGGTAACTATTTTAACAAATTAATTTTAATAAAGAAATTAAGCTCGAAATTTGTTTTTAGTTCAGTTTTCTGTATTCATTACGACATTTAAAAACAATTTACAACAAAATGACAGTATAGTACAGAAATAAAATAAATTTCATATTAATTAACGAGAAAAATGTTATAATATAACTAATATAAACAGGAACGTAAGCGAATACTATTTATTAGTATCATTAAAAATTATTTGATAATAAAATCCATTCTTGTTTTGTTTTCAGTGAAAGAACAAAAACATTAACCTTGGCGCTTGCACGACGATTAAAAGATTTTGTATCCATTGAAATCAAAAATTCTACATCTAATCGTATCCCAATTCATATTGTGTGCGTCAGAAAATATTTTATTCTTTTTTTAATGTTAGGAAGCTGCGTTCAAACTCTGATGTATTATGTAGAAACGGGAATTGTCAAGAGGAGAAAAAAAAATGATTAATCTCTTCTATTACATCTATCTAAAGGTGGACTGCGATAATTTAAATTGGGATTATACTTATCAATATTTCTTAAGATATTCTGTTCCTTGAAGCGAACGATGTTTTAATCAAAATCGAGGCTTTTTAAACTATGAATGATGGTCCCAAATAGAAAGGTACAGAATATTAGGGTTCATGAAAAATTTGAAAACATATTTGTATGACGAAAAATTTCTATTATTTATTTTATCAGCATTTATAGCTAAAAATCATCATAAAAAATATTTTCGATTGCAAGAAATTCCATTACTATAGAAAACACTTTTTTCAATTAAATTTTTATTTATTAGTTATTATGTTTCATTTCTTTATTATTTTTCAAAGTTTTAGCACGTAAAAAAATTTCCGCGGTAGAAAACGTTTAAAACTCCGTTTCTTACGCGACGGGAACTGTCGAATTTCACAGTTCCCTTTCAGCTTAAAATTACGGTAGAGGAAGGTAGGAAAACCCTGCGCTGAGAGAATGCGCATGCGCGAAAGGCCGAATTCGGTTCTGTGAGGAACCAGTTTCCGTTTGAATTGTTACTTTCTCGTTTGCGCTTCTTCTTCGGGTAGTAAAAAAATTAGATAGGGAACTTCGTTTCCTGCATAGGTGTTTCTTCGCGTTATATTTGAATATAGTAATCGTTTACTACAAAATTGCATTAGATTGTCGATAAATTTAAATATTAAATGTTAAGCAAAATAAATTGATTAAATTTACACCATGGAGAAGGTTGTGGTGCTGCTGTAGCGCAGTCCATACACCCGAGCCGCCCCTGCTCTTAAGTCTTTGACGGAAAACTTTCAATTTTTTATTAATTTTTAATTAATTAAAAAATGTGTTAAAGTTATGAAAACTTTTAACGTAGTTAGTATTTGCAACCAAAAAAGTAACTACGTACCAAATTTGGTAGCTCTATGCCCGACAATTTGCCCTTTGGAACGATTTTTGTATCATGCACCATGCAGTTTACAGAAAGAATACAAACCAGAAATCATTAAATTACCAATCTAAAAATATTAATGTGTTAAGAGCTCTTGGTCCGCAAAGTATCTAGGAGCTTATATTTTATGTTTGTGGACGTGATAGAACAAGGACGTGCTCTTCGTTGAGTTTTGAATTAAATTTTTGAAATACAATTCCTTTGTTGTTTGGGGGATAGCAAAATGAAACACTTGAAATTTAAAAATCTTCAAAATTACCGGACGTTTAAAAAAATAATTTAAAGAATGATGATTTATCTTGCCGAACACAATGGAAAAATGCTCTATACGAACCTCTTATGTTGAACTAACCTTTTTCTGTTAGATGACATTGATTGTGGATTTTATTTTATTAAACTTTTGATATATTTAATTGCTTTGATTGGTTGCATAGTGATGATTTCGCCTTTGAGCAATTCAATTTGCAAGATATACTTCTATTTGTCTTTAATTATTCGAATTTTTCTTGTTTATTAGAATAATTCAGCAAAAATTTTATTTATTGAAAAAATTTTTTTTAAAAAAACTACTCCTTCTCTAACATACAGTTTTTACTGCTCAAAAATTAGCCCTTCCTTTCATAGTTCGAAGGTAGAAATTTCAATGAAGACCAATTTTATATCAAACATCCAAGTGGTATGCAATATTATTATGAGCAAAAATTTATATTTGAAATAAATCAGAAAGGTATTTAATTTATAAATATCAAACCTGTTCTTGAGAACGCTTGTCTGGAAATTAATACTCACACATTGGTGTTTAGATCCCAATATCCATACATAATTTACATTTCTTTAATCAGAGTTGACCCTTTACACTCGACGGAGAACACATGTGACTAATACTCGGTAAGAAGAGGATTATTTTGATATATGGAGAACAAAGGTAGATCCTTACAGGCAGCTGGAATACGTTAAGTAAGAGGACCATCAGCTTGAAAAGGAGGAAAAGCTGCTTTTGAAACTGGAACAAAGGGAGGGAGATGAGGACTTTGGAGTGTCAGGCAGAAGAAGACTGCTCAAAAGCACTCTCGACTTGCATAATTCTTGGCGTCTCGAAGCGAAGTCAGCTCAGACAGCCTTAAAGCTATGTTTTATTCAATGGAAGTGTAAGAACATGAACTGAACCGAAATTGTTGCGTTTCAATTAAATTTCTTTCACTGTAGTTTCAGAGAAATATTTTATATATGTTGATAATTAACTAGAATATTTGGATGTAGAGTGTAGTTTTAGATTTTTGTTTGAATTTGATGTCCATTAGTTGGATAACAAAAGAATGTTTTTTAATATTTTTTTTTATTAAAAGCACATTTTTGATTGGTGTTATTTTTTCATTCCTTTAGTTGTTTTTCTACGAAATACATTTTAATTTGAATCTTTTATATCATATATTACTGTGGTGATGTTGTATTTTTATTTTAGATAAATTTTACTTTACATTTTATTAAATCTTATTTTAAATTCTTCAAAATACTCTATATTTATAAGCGATCTTCAACTGCAATTTTTAAGTGTAGTCGCTCCAGATTCATTCCGTCGCGATTTCAGTCAGATAACTCAGGAAAAATGAACAAAAAACTGAATATTTTATTGTATTTGACAGATTGTAAAATATTTAAAGATTTAAATTTTAAAATTTCCGCGGTACAATTCTGTATGATGCATCGCAGCTAACGAAAATTACAAACTGATTTTCAAAAACTTTAATTCAATTCATATGTCACTCATCGGTAGAATGATTAATACTGAATATAGTCGCGAAATCTGAACATGCTGGACGCCCGTGTGAACCAGTGGGTACAAAAAGTAAGAAGTCAAAAAAATCATAGACATCTAAAAGACCCAGGAGTATAAGAGGTAGACAATAAAATTTAAAAATTAGTTAGTTTTCCAGAACACTATTGCCATTTTGTAATTCCTTGTTTCAGGCTGTAATTTCTAGTTTCTAACATCAAATTTGGTGAGTTATCACTTGACGAAATTCAAATTTGGCGGCAGTCGATCGATACGGGACCGTCCCATACGTCAATTCAAGCAAAAGACGATAAATGTCATAATGCAACTCTGAAATTTCCACCCCCTTTCGTTAAGTGTGATTGATTTCACACCCGCAGCGCGTGCTTTCTTCGTTAGACTGACTCGACCATATGTGTTTGGGTAAGAGGGGAGTTTTCTTATAATTCGCACAATGCCAACAGTCATTGTGGTTACTGAGGGGGAAAGTGAATTTCCCTCATCTTTGATAGAGGAGCTCGGACGCTCCCGTATTTTGAGGTCACTGTATTTCAATGATCAGAGGGTTAAGCCTAACCAAAATTTTAATAAAAAATTACCTATGACGCAATATAAAAATATGAAAACTTTTTTATGCCTCATAATTTTAAAATGGCAGGAAAGCATGAGATTAAATGCTTGAAGAAAGGACGAAAATCATTTCAGTCTACCTCACACACAGTAAAAACAAACAAATCTGAAATCAAATATATGTTACTACGCTTTATAAAAATATTACTTTGAATCAGGTACGATAAAATATTTCAGAATTGCAATGAATATTACGAGTGAAAATTCTGCTTGGAGTTAATTTCCAAAGAAAACAATTTATACTATCACAACCGTACCAATTTCAAATGCGCGTAAATAAAAGATTTGATGAAATAATGAGTTGGTTTAAATTTTATTTACAACAATAAAACATTGTTACAATTTTTTAAAAACATTTTGAGACATTAATTAAAATTGAACAAAATTTCGAATGGAAATAATATCGGTGTCATTGAAAAGCTAATTTTTGTATCTTTAAAATGATGTAAAAATGGGGGGTGTTGCGATAATAGGATCCAAAGTTATTCAGAGAAAACGATAAAATTTAAGGTAATTTTTAAATAATTTAAATTCTAATTAAAATTTCGAAAAATCCTTTTTTAATGCGCGCCTACTCCCTAAGAAGCAACCGCCTGCCAAATTTTAATTTTCTAATCCCTGTGGTTTGTTAGTGAGTCATGGTATTTGCCTTTTATATATAAAGATTATAAAACAATCATTCCGTCAAATCACATAACGTTTGAAACCAATAAACGAAAGAATATTCTCTCGGAGAAAATATTGTTCAAATTCTTATGGATTTTCATTATAATAGGACAACTGTAATCAGTTCTCAATTCCTAATGAATGCACATGTATTTTATTTATCATTAAATTCCTTAAGCTTGCAGTCCTGAGATATGGATGCAGAAATATATGTTTACAGATCTTTCGGATATATTTGAACATCTTCTACTTCCTCCCACAAAGATGGGAGTGAATATTTCAAGAAGTTTTAATTAGTCTACACTATTTACTTTTCACTTCAAAAGCACGAACTCTTTGTATTATGGGAGAACAAAGACTTGCTTAAATTGTGTAAAAGTGGTTTAAGACAGTCTAGAATATGAAATGTCATTAACTAAGCATTCGGTTTTACAAATTGTTTTATTGTCGATTTGCTCTATAAATATGAAAAAAGCATCTATGAATGCTGTTATTTGAATCTGTCGCTTATGTAAATCAAAATTTATGCATAAATCTATCGAGAATTCTTATTTCTATGCACTTTCTTGTTTACAATAGCTGAATTGTTTCATGAATATTTTAATTTTTTCCCTTGTTTCCATTACAAGTTGAAATACAATTTTAAGTCTAAACATCTCATTGTTTATCAATGGTTTCCGAATGCGTTTTTTAAAAATTATGGAATTTATCGCTATTAACATTTGTTATGGAGGTAGCGACAATCGGTGAAAAAAAGATTTCAAACACCTTCGATACTGCTGTATTGCAATTATTTTTTCTTTTCTTTTGAACTTTGTTACAACTCATAGCTTTATTGTACTTTTTTCCAGATCCTTATCGTGTGTTTTAGGATTCTTTTTATTTGGTAGCTATTTAAAAATGTTTGTATTGCAACATCTTGGAATAGAAAATGCAGTGTGTGACTGATTTTTCTTTCTTTATAAATGTGTTATTGCTGTTATGAAACGATTTCAATCCCCAGTTTACCCTTACAGAAAAATATGAATAATACTGAAAGGTTGTTAAATAAGGAATTATGATATTTTAGCTATTTGTTTTAAGAATAATGAAATTGACTAATAAAATATAACGTCGCCTAATATATCAAGAAGATTTATTATGTTTTGAAATCTCATAAAAGGAATTTAAATGTAATTCAGGAGATTGAAATTATTCAATTTCCTTATATTACTTTAATTAATTTATGCGCTTTAAGATTTTTCGTTAGTGCTTTGTCCTTAGGAAAATAATTCATTAAAGTGTTATCTTAATTAATTCACATGCAACACAATTTTTCTTAGTTTCCTACATATTTACAACAAGCTGCCTTGAACTGTTATTAAAATTTAAGATAAATATTCAGCTATGTCTAATAGTAATAGCAGGAAAATATTTTGGGTTTATATTAGCTCAAAGATTAATTATTATTTACTTTTCGTGTTTTAGTACAATATTCAATATGATATGTTTCTTAAAATTAGAAATTCGGTTAACCCGGTTTGCACTGTAAATCTTAAAAATAAATAAGATGTTATGTTCCGTTGTATTTTGAGCGTTATAGTTCGTCTAATACAATATTCCAAGTAATTCTAATATACAGTAGTTTCCGCTACATTTCGATAATAGAATCTGTAATACCAAAGAAAGAGATTTTTTAAATGTAAAATATCATTGGACAAACTAATCCATCCAGAAAATAGTGCACAATCACTTTAAACTGTTCAATTGATCATTTTATAAATAATTTATCTAGGAAGAAACCAACGAAAGCATAAGTAAGGTATTATTCGATCTAAATAAATTAGTAAATTAAAGGATTAAATATTCATAACTAACTTCATCTGAAAAGAACAGTAAATTCAAAACGATGCCTCAACTAGCAATCCTACAATCTACAGAAAACTATAAAAATCTATATGCAAAAGAATTTTTTAAAAATGTACCATCATCTTACGTACACAGTTTAACAATCTAAAATACTGCTGAAGTCTGGCGTATATAAATCTTTTACTTAGAGAAGGACTGAATATCTAAAAAGACAAAAAACATTAGAAGCAATTTAATTGTGTTAGTTACACTAACTAAATGTGAAGCAATTAAGTTAGTGTATCCCTCACTAGTTGGAGATAGTTACGCACACCTATTTACTAAGTTTACTTTGTAATGGAGTCCTTTCTTTTGTTCCACTCCACAGCTTTTATAAGGGGTAAGATTTTAAGCCCTTCTTTTCATACTTTGTTTAAAAAACTGTTTTTAATTTCTTCTTTGTGGATAAATGTTTTTCTTTCCAATATATTCCGGAATAGGTTCAGGCCTTAGAGGAAATTCACATTATAATTCAGACCTTAAAGTCTTTTTCCTCTACAGAAAACCTATTCTAGTTTTGAATCTGCATGGATAAATGGCATCTGATAAAGTCTTCCACCGGATTCTTACTTATTATCGTTGTCTGTTATTATTTTTGTATTTTTAACTGTTTCACAACTAAAAATTCCATTAATTAGTATTTAATTTTTTTACTTAGAGAAGACTGTCAAGATACAAATTTTGCAGAAGATTTGAAGTATGCATATTTAGGACTATTTCCTGTAATAGCATGGCCAAAGGGCTCAGACAGCTCTCTCCAGCTGTATACAGTGAAAGTTCGATTAACCGTCTCTCGTTTAACCGTCAGTTTCTGCTATCCATCATTGTCTAAAAAGTAACCTAGTTTCGTATTGTAATACATCTCGGTATATAAATATTCTTATATTGATCGTTTTATAAAATTAAATACAGAATGTATATAAAGGATTTATTTTCATTTTGGTCCCAAGCCAGCAGTGAAATCACGTTATTGTACTTATGTTTTAACAGATTTCTGTTATCAATTTATTCAGTTTCCCGTCGCAACCCGGGGAGGATTATGAAGGTTATTCGAAGTTTCACTGTATGTTGCAAATTAAATTTTTACAATACGTCTCGAAGAAATAAAGTTGATTTAAAGTCTTCAAAGAAAAAAACAGAAAATTTCGTATCGTGACACTTTTTTTTCCAAGTGTGCTATATGATATTATTTCTTCCTATTTTTTGAAAAAAATCAATAAATATAATTTTTATTGCTGTAGATGATATATTTCTTTTTAATTTTTAATATTTAGTTTAGTTAAAAATTATTTTCCATCTCTTATTTTAGCATGCACTGCACTACATTGCATAAAAATGAAAGAAAACACAACGAGATAAATTGCTTTCATTAGCTGCCCAATTGAAACATGATTTGAATATTGATGCACGTTATAACGCAACCATCGGTCAATTTACATAAACATATAAGCATTGGATACTCGATAAGAGATAACAAACACATCTGTGTGAAAGGAAATGATCTTCCCTTCAAATTATTTTAATTAAATGATAATTTTTGAGTTCATTTAGAAACATTTTCGTTAGTAATAAGAATAGTTCACCGTGAATGCCCAGCTTAAAAATTCTGTCCGTAAAGATTCACAGTACTGAAAACTATTACTCAATAACTAGAAAATCCCCCGTCATGGTACACTGTAAAAAATATCCGTTTTTTTCCCGGACTTTTTCCGTATATTTGACTGTTTAAAGCTGTTTTGTTGACAAAACGGTTTTTCACCGTTTCCCGCTCCAGCCATAAACGGTTTAAAACCGTCAGTTCAAATTCTATTTTTCGTCATACGGTATTGTTTTCCGTACGATAACTTTCCCTTTTCTTAAATGTAATTTTATTGCATTCATTTCATGTTTTTAATAGGGTTCCATCTCCGCTATTGTTTACACATGTTGCAGTAACCTGTTGTCACTCATGAAAGCTAACCTTAAAACATGTGTTCTGGCAATAGTTGATATTTACAACACTAAGTGGCGCCACTAGAGCTATAGTGACTTTAAAATTCAAATAGATTATTTTTACTTCATTTTTTGAAGTCTCCGGTGGTCTAATGGTTAGAGCGACTGCCTTTTATTTCTATGAACGCGGTTTCGATCCCCGGCTCGGAGGTGTTAGAAATTTTGTCACCATCTTGCATCGAAATCGTCCAAGTAAGTTCAATTAAAAATTATATTAATTAAACTAATTGAAATTAATAATTAAGCCTTGATTAATTAATATTCTTAATTGATAATATACATCAGCACATTTCAACTCAATTCGAACAGAAGGAGAAAAACAACTCAACTCAGTCGATGACGTCACTTACTTCGATGACTTAATTTTTACGGAGAAAACTTGATTTCATACGGTAAAAAACCGTTGTGACCACGGATTTACTTCGTAACTTTTACGGGAAAAACTTGTTCCTGTATGGTAAAAAACCGTTGTGCCTACGGATTTACTTCGTAACTTTTACGGTTTTGCACAACCAACCCAGCTGCCGGTTTAAAACCGTAAATTTTACGGGATTTTTTTTACAGTGTATAACTGATGCAAATTCCCTCTTCCTTCGAGAGATTTCTCGTCAACTCTGTCATGTTTAAATAGATATATATGCGAGAGAACTGTTTAACATTGATTGAAAACAAATAAAATAAACATGTTTTACGACAGGAAATATTTTTTTTTATTTACATGTTTCTTTATTCAAAAAACCTCTTGGTAAACAAGATTCCGTGTGAAGTATTTTTCTTTGTTTAACAATTTTCCTTGTACTTCAGATGTCTTTGTGTAAATTTTAACGTTTCCAAAAAATATTATCAAATTATATCATCACGATTGCAATAAATAATCAGATGCATCGTGGCGTCCAAACTATATCACGCGCATGATGTACCACAGACTAATTTACTCCTTTCTATTAAAAAATGGAAATTAATTTGAAATATATGATTAATATAATTTAAAATTTCTCGGGAACTATTGATCATAGCGAGATACATTTTATATCAATAGATAGAAAATTTTATTTCACTATTTCAGAATAATTAAATTTGAAATTAGAACGACAATTACTCTTTTAAATTTGAAATCACTGAAATTTAGTTTCTCTAACAATGAAATAATGCTGTTTAACGTCTCTCAGTGCTATTGCGCGAGTTTTACTGTTGTTGGCGTCATAGCGTTACCGACAGAAAGATCTGGGCTATTATATTAGTAATTCCCCGAAAAATTAAATTTGTTGCAAGCCACTTATATATATTTGTTTCATGTTAGGTCATTAAGATTTGAATACATTATTATGAGTTTCGGAATGGGTAAGAAACGTGATATATTAATTTCTAATTTGAACACTTCAGAATCTTTATTAATATTAATTTATTTTATATTGAGGTAGTTAATAGTAACATTAAATGATCTTATGGTTAAATCTCCCTATAGTTTGAAAGTCTTTCATAAAATTAAAAATTTATTTAAAGTGTTTTCATAAAATTATAAACCAGGCTATTTATGTTATTCTGTTTAATAATTTACAACAGCTAGTTCGCTTTTGAGCGCCAAACTTTATGAATAAGAATCGCTTTCCTTCCATTCTTGTTAAGCCTTGAATAATTCTTGCATAACATATGCTTAACCAAAAAGAAGATTTGTAAATTATTAGATTAAAAATTCTGAAACCCATTCAAACTTATCTGCTTCTGAAAAAGAGACTTCCCATTCAATTGAAAAGGTTTGTTTGTTAGAGAGGGAGAAACAATCCAAATTCTTTGACATGTTGTTTAAATGGGGAAGGTCTTTAGAAAAGGGAAATTTATTTTCCCTTAAGAACTATCTGGATTCCAACGGAACGCGAAATAGTTTTATCTGAAATTCACATGACACTTCTTTAGAATTTAAGCCCATTGTCGGTCGACATTCGAGCCTTAATGTCTCGTTTCTAATTAGAATAGCTGGCTATTAATTACCTAGGCAGATTTCATTCCCGAAGAGCAAATTAAAATTAAACACTTGTTTGTTGTTACCATATTTCTCAGAGCTGGCTTCCGTATCGTGACAAAGGACATTGCAATCGTGCATTGAACCTCGCTTCTGAAATTCTGCGTTCTGTTCTGTTTTTTTCACATATGTATCCTCTTTTAATTGCCTAAGGAAATGTTTTGGAAAAGATTTGGTGTGTGAGCTTTTCTAAACGATAAATTTCTAAAGAAATAATAATAGAATAGAATCAGAATTAGTAAAGAATTAGGAAAATATCTTCAAGCTAGGTATGAAAAATGTAGTGAAATGATATCATTTATGTAGCTTTAGGTACAAGAGTGTTTGAATGAAAGTCGAGATTTTACTCTTTTCTTACCTAGTTATTTCTGATGTACTGGAATCAAAAATCGTATGTTTATTTAGGAATATTCTTTAATTTCAAATGAATATCCGATTCGGATAGTAGGTTTTTCTAATTAAAGGAATCCTGTTATGACAGGCAATAAATATTTGAAACGAAAAACTCGCATCGATCCCTTTAAATTTCCGCAGAAAATTTATTTAATTTTGTACTCAAAACAAATCCTTTCCCATAATGATATAAATCTCAGTATATAAGTCCTTACCCATAATGATATGTATTGCGTACATTGCATGCAATGTGACTTTATAATGTCAATTAAATTTCTAAGTGTTTTGATTTTTACAGCATGAAAGACAAATTCTCCAAAATCTTATGCAAACCCAAAGTGGAGATAATGTTTTTTTTTATAAACTTTTGAGAAACCTTTAAAAAAAGCTGCATTTGTTGAGAAGAAGGCTCTTACATAGCCTTAAAAATCGAAGCTTTCTTTGGAAATCTCTTTGAGTTCTAATACAACATGAACTAGTAAAAAATTACTTTTATTATTTTAATTCTGTTGATAGTATACAAAAGGCAGTTTCTTATACCAAATTTCATTTCCGAATATCGATATACCAATTTCTAATTTTCGAAATGTGGCTTTACATAATATAATTTTCCACTATTTTTAGATTAAATAATGATCGGAAATATGCTACGCAAACAAATATATATCAGGGTATCCACAAATTCTTTTTTACAATTACAAGATTTTATTAGGAAAGCAAATTAATAAACAGATTTATGAAAATTATTACCACATGAGGAATAGTTATTGCAAGCACCATGAGTCTCATAAGCATAGCAAGACGATGCTCGATCTTCTGCCAGGTTCTCAGTAGCACACTCTTACCATCGGCAAATTATACAACTGAAATAAAATTCTTACGTGATTTTTTGCTTTAGATGAATAGTGTTTTGTAGTTTTTTTGTTAAACACCACCTTCATAAGCCCTTCAGAAAGATACGCAAACACAACCCCACGATGAATATTGCTCTTTTTCCTTGAAAGGGAGCAATTTTTTTATGACTTATTCAGCAACATTTCTTTCATTAGCATGGTATCCGAAGTACTACACTGATGCGTTGTGGTCATAAACTTTAATAATGGTTCAGAATATTTCTCATCTTATCAAAGTTTTCGAATAAATTTTTGATATTCTATAGAGAATTTGTGGAAAGTGGACACTATACATATTCCCAAATAGAACACTTAACCCTTTTAGGACTAGAAATGGCTGGTTGCAAAGTTATTGCTGTATGTACTGTTGTCAAGAGTACATGGTATTTACTGGTTACGGTAATAATATATTTATCTATTTCTGAACTATACCGTTGTAAAATGACTCAGAAGAGAACATAAAAGAATTACCTGAAAATAATTTCTATGACGAATGGGATGATAGATATGTATGGATTTATATGAATGTAGTCTTATTAAAGATATCAAGGCTCGTAAAATAGATAAATTTTATATATCTAAAATAAACACTCTTTTAAGGTATAATGCTTGCATTTTTGAAAATAATTTCATCTAGAGACATTACTAAGAGAAATTTAATGGACTTTCAACCGACTGCAGGAATCTTAGCAAATTGTTGTTCAATTTAAAAGAAGTATGTTGAAAATAAAGCGATACAGCTTTCAATAAGCAAATTAGTTTTATTTAAATACAATTTATTGTTAATTTGTCATTGTCTAATTATTGCTATTTAATTCGCAAATCCCCCATTCTTAAATACCATCATTCCTTCTAGAATGCTAACCCATACCTCTAGAAATACTTTTAACTTAAGAATAACTTTGAAAATGCTTATATTTTTCCTTAAGAACTAGATTTATTGTTTCCTGCAGAGTCGATTTCGATGTCCCCCTTCCCTTTCCTTCCAATAAGATTGAATTTTCTACACTGATAACTTGATGCACTTGTTTTTATTCTCTTCCACTCTTGGAAATTCAAACTACTTATTTATTATCTTACAGATGACGTTTCGGCGGAAGACGATGAAGAATCGGCAAGCGAGCTCAGAAGTAAGAATCATCTGTCTTTGTCTTATCTGGAGGGGTGGAAAAACAAAACAACCTCTTTTGAAGGCAAACGAATTGTCATGATTAATTGAAACGCTTTTTGGATGAAAAGTATTTTTGTTTCATTCACGAAAAATGTGGCGAATCGACATATTGGAAATTCTGTGAAGCCTCATTAGAGTAATTGAAGTCCCACTGGGGATAGTTGGATTGTCACATCACATTTGTTTCCATGCTTTACTCCAAATCGAATTGGGCTTCGGTAGTACATCTTATACACAGTTATATTGTGAATTATATATATATATTTTGCAAATTTGGAAATATGCTTCCTGCGTCATGCTTCATGAATATATTTTAATTATATAGGACCATTAAAATACAGGGTGTATCATAATTTTTTCTGATTTCAAAATGCTATAGTTTCATAATCGTTGATCCCAAGGAAACGGCATACCTGTGGTTGGAGAGAGGGAATCTTGAAATTTTAATTCACTGGCTAAGGATTTCGCCCGCGCTCATCTGGAAGACGTAGTGACATTCTCCTAGCAGTAAAAATGTTTCCTTTGTTTGAAAACACCTTTATTAAGCATATCTACATAGAAATATTGTAAAACTAGTTACGCTCACAATTACTGTTTGACACTGATGTTTACTCCGCCAACATGGAGCATGCACATACCGGCACTTAGAGGTCAGAACGTTCTTGTAAAAAGAGTTCCCGAATTCTAACCGCATAGTTCATCTTACCTGAATATTTGCGATTTTTTCTAGAGAACTTTTTTTAAGAATCTTGTTTGTGTATCGAATCTGCCAGAAAATATCAACAAGTTTCTAATTAATGAATGAAAAGACGAAATAGCATCAGTCATTAGGAGTTTGTAAGGCATAAGGGTATCGAACGCGTGGTATAGAAGGTGGAGGTCACACTCATTCATATTATAGTATCTACAATGTTTAAATATTGAGATTTTATGAGCGGTTTGCAAATTTACCCGCTCTCTTTTATATATTGATTTTCAAAGAAGATATAAACATTTGAAATCGTTTTGAGACACGATACATCTTGTATTCTGAGTTGAAGGTCAATTTCTGATGTAATGTTAATCATTAGAAAATCGAATTTTACTGTATGAGCATATTAATAAATTATGAAAATATCTTAGATTTTTTAATCTGTAGAGATGAAGATGCATGATTATGTGCTTTATATCTTTACTAAGAGATAACTACATATAATATAAAAATACGAAGAAGATTTTATACGAATTTATCCTTTTAATATGAATTTTTATCATCAAGAATTTGAAGCCATTTTAAAATATCTATGAAATTTATTATGCATAAATTAAATATAGTCGATTTTCTCCATTTTTCGCAACTTATCTTGGGCCTATGGCTTTGCAATATTGGTTGGAATACTGTTTCAAGATTATTTCAAGTGTGACTATAATTTATTGAAGCCCACTGCTTTAACATTCATATCAAAATATTATCCCGTGTAAGAACGTGATTATATCCACAAGTCTAATGCTTCTAGGCAGTCTATAAATCCATTTTTTTTCTGTCAAAACGAAGCAATAATATTTTTTGACCCGTATAAAAGTCCTTAACCTACAAATTCTTTAACTTGGATCATGGGTTTAATGAATAATAATAAGGCAAGGTTTCTCTTTCCTTATGGCAATGACAACTTGGTTAATTTTGAAAAATGAAGTATTAGCTGAAAGAAAATGTTTCTTCACATTTTTCAATAAAATATGAATAACTTTTTTCAAAATTTGACTGTTGTTTATTAAAGCAAGGTTTTACTGTTTTCATCGACACTAACTCTTTCCTGGTCAGGATCGTATTTTACACGAATCAAAAGTTCTAAGCCAGTTTCTATCAGTTATTAACGCGTAGTGCTATTTGCAAAATATGACGACTAGATACAAATGACAAAAATATAAATGACTAAAATACTAAAATAAAAAGTGCTAATATATATAAAATATAAATGACTAAAACACTAAAATATAAATGATAAAAATTTGCAGTTTTATTGAAGCATTCTTACCATTTTTGTGATTTATTTCACTCGATCTTACATTTTGCTCATTACAGAGACCAAAATTATCTCGCCTGGTCACAGTATGTCATGCAGCATGAGTTTCTTCAATTGTCAACACACGCAACATAATCTTTTCCCTCCTCATCAATGTTGGCTTAGTCACAACATGTGACAATTCTCCTTGCTCCGGTTACTATATTTTTTGTGAAATTTCTCAGCCTTCACGTATTTTTGCTAAACTTCCACGATCGTGATGAATCATCCTTAACAATGAATCTATTTCATACCATTTTCCAAAAAGCAAATTTCGTTCTGAAACTTTTTACAGTCTAATCATATTACACACAAACATCGTCATGATTTTAGTATTCAGACTTTTTTAACTGGTTTTAAAGTGGTTTCTAGTCAATAGTCTTTCTCAAAGATATGCATTCATTTTCATCGAAGAATTGACCAGATTTAGTCGCAAATTGAAACCAAGTCTCTAAGGCTGAAAGCATTTGAATGAGGTTTCAGTTGACCATTATAAAATTACATTTTCAGTTAAAATCATTGAATTTTAGCAGTCTGTTTCTTTAAAAAATTCAAAATATTCAGAATATTTTTCCTTATTTTCATACATTTTTAAGATTTATTGACTTTAATTCACAAAATCAATTAATTTTTAAAAAAAATTAACATCAATCTTCGAAGTCCTGGGTTTCAAACTGTAAGCAGCTTCGTTGTAGACCAAAGATATTTCAAGAAATACATACAGATATAAAGAGACATTTTACTCAGTCCAATATTTGTATCTGCTTTATTCAGTATTTATAGTTGTTATTCAAATGCAAACGGAAGCTGCATGAACGAAAACAGCTTTAATGCTATCCTTGCTTTGCGTTTTATAAGGTAAACATATATATTTTTACATAATATAAATATTTCTCAAATACACAAGTGGTTATCTTTAGATATATTGGAACATTATTTCGTCCTGCAGCTTTCCCACTTCAACAGAGCTTATTACCACAGAAGCCCAATTTTCTTTCATCTTGCTGCAAATGCCACCTTCATGTCATCCTTACGAATCTTCAGCCTCTTTTCTAAGAGATATTTACTTAATAAGATTTCTTCAAACGAATATTTCTTAAGAATATGCTCGAATATAGAGACAGAAAATGAAAACAGAAATGGAGTTGTTTTTATTTTTTCAGTTCTTATTATGGAGTCGTTGGAATAGACGACGATGGGCGATGAGCCAACACTTCCCGAGGGTGTTCTATAGTAATTTCGTATTTATTGAATATAAAGTGATGATAATTGCCAAAGAAAATATTATCAACTTTGGTTCATCGGTGGATAACTTTATGGCATACTCTGAAGCAGTTTTCAGACATTTATTCTTATTTTCTAGCTTATAGAATGCATTTTTACTTTGAATACAAATGTAGAGAAAACCGCCGTTATAAAGGCAATGTATATAAGTTGGGAATCTATTGTTCATTTCTTTTGTTAGGTGGCGTCTCATAATTAATATGAATTTTTGAAGCATCTGATCAAATAAGTTTTAAAGTAAGTGATCTGTATCACAGACACATAAAAGATATGTTGGATTGATCAGGGTAGTCGTTATCCATCTTTATGCAGACTTTGATTAAATACCATAAAAATATAGGCATAATATTCATTCTCAATTTTAATTCTTTCGAAAATTATCTTGACAAATGTTTATCAAGTAACACTTATTTTCGATAAGTGTAAGACTTTCTTAAACAGGAAAACTTTTAAATTTTTGAATAAAATGAACCATAGACGAAATGCTGTATATTTAAGAAAAAAATTTCAAGTTGTAGGATGTCAATTATTATTGAATTTTATTTAAAGTTTTTTTCTTTCCTTCTATAAGTCAAACTCTTTCCGTATATTTGATTTTAAATTCAGAGTTACCATGACTTAGATCGTTCATCAATCCTAATTATTTTCTGGCAAAAACTTTTTGACAATAACGCCCAATTTGGAACTCCAAAAATTCTCAGTTACTGAATTAAAATTTATTATCTAAATCCTGTTCTTCGTGGTTTTTCACAATATCAAACTAGAATCACTATATCACTGAAATTTTCCGCGATTCTTAAATGCTTAGATTTCAGGAAACAATGTTGAATATTTGTTAAAAATGACAAGACGAGAAATGAGGCGAAAGCCTTTATTAGTCAAGCACAACTCCGTAGTGAGAATGTAATAATGGTTACTCGAGTGGGCAGAAATGCGAAGAATTCGAAACATGATCCAAACTAATAATTCAAGATCGGAGTATTAATGAGGATTAGTCAACTATATGATGCTCTTCATCAAGCTGTTAACTTATTCCTTTAAATATTTTTTCGGTTGAAGACCGTTTTCAAACTGAGATGCTGACTGTGCAATCTTTAACAAGGAGTTTCAGATATCTTTATTTTAGAATATGAGTTAATAATGTTAAGTAATTTGGCTTAAATGGTAATTACCATGTATTGTTTTTCTTATTGTATTAACTCAATTGATCGACATTAACTTATTGTTTACTTACATTTATCTTGCTGTAATATCATTTGTAGTCAGATATTTGTATTGCATTAATCAAAAAGCTGTTAAACATGATCTTAAGTGAAGATGAAATATTTCCTTTTGAAACGGAGGTTATGGAGTAGGAACAAGAAAATGGTTTTCCACCTTTCAAGTCATTGGATTAAAGTATAGTAGAAGTTCTAGTCCTGCTTGGTCTAGCATATCCTTCTAACTCCATCAGAAAAAGACTTATGATAACAGGAAATAGTTGAATCTTTTGTTAACTAAAGCGACCGTGGTGCACATAGGTATCAACCGAGAGAGGGGGTAGTAGTAGGCCTGCCGAGAGAGGGGGCTGGAGGAGCAAATTCCCGTGGCCCAGAGTTTGGCTCACTTGCCCGGTATCAGGAAAAAATATTTTTCTTACTTTAAAGAGTATTTATTTTTATCCATCACAAATGGTGCCTGACATGAGCTGAATTATATTTTTACATTCATTTTCTCAGAATATAAAACTTACAAATTCTCACCATATGATATTAATAGAAATTACAGTAGATGGCTGTAAGGCAAATTCTCGCAACAATGCATGGCGTGTCTAGGCAACTGGAAGTCACCACAATCATAAATAGAAAAGGGTCAAGCCACATGCCAGATTTTGATAGCATGTAAAATACTCGTAACAAGGAGGCCCGTATGTCAGTTTTATGCCCCGGGACCTGGCTGACGGTGACCCTACACCTGAGGTTGAACTTAAACTCGCCTTCAATAAATAAGGGCGCACTACCTTTCAGGAGGATTTAGAGAGGGAACGGGGCCCCATTCATGTTTTTCTTAGAGGAAGGCTAGGAAAATCTCCATAGCAAGCTCGACTGCAGTAATGAATTCCTTACTAAAGCGTAAATGTGTCGACTATTTTTAGAATAATGCTGTTTAAAAACGCATCTTAATGACATTACCCTTATGTTACTTTTCCCGATTCTTGTTCTTCAGTCATTCAATGCTCTTTACCAACTAGGGAAATAGACATATTTTAAGCAATGTTCGTCTGTGTGTGGAGTTATATTTTCTTGACTTCTCTCAGAGTATTCCATCCCGTCATCTTTCGTGAGGTGACAAAATAAGATAACACAGTAGAAATATCAAAAATTTGATTAGGAAACGGACGCTATAGTTGTGTGCGAAGTGTGAAATCTTAAAGGTTTAGTGTAGCAGCCTATGGGAAAATCGGCGTGATGAAGGAAAATATTTGCTGATAGAACACGTGAGCCACATGTTGAGAAAGGATTCACACATACTATCTGGAATATTTTTATATGATGCTCAATGTTACACTGTGTAAGAACGGATGTATTTCTCAAAAGTAAGGAAGATACAGATATTAGGAGAATAATTTTTCATTCCCTTCCCAAGTGAAATGATTTTTTTCTTTTATTTTTCTTTATTTATTTTTATATTTACACCTATTATGTAATGTAACGCGAATATGCAATGACACCCCGCGTCATGTATCGTAAACAAACGAACCATTCAGAGACACATTTGAATATTCCCCTGGCCTTCCTTAGCAAACTGATTTATTTCCTGTTCTATGTTAATGCCATTTCTTGTAATTGATCCTAATTAATTTATTACCAGAATCTAAGTGTAGTTAATGTTTCGTAATACTTGAGAGGCTACAAGCTACATCTGATTATATTTCAATTGAGTAGAAATAATTGTTTTTCCGCTTGCCAGAAGTCACTCTTAATATAAAACCCTCGATATAATCATTCACAAGACGAAGTTGTGTGATAAACGACGTTACGTCCTGCTGATGGCATCCTAACAAGCAATGAGAGTTTCTCAAGATGTCAAGTTGAAATACGAAGTAGTTCTTTTATCATCCTCCCAATAGCTATAAATTTACCAAGGTCCATCGATATTAAACTTCTTTCCGGCAGAAGAAAAAAATTCTCTTTCAGCCAAATTTCATTCCAGGCTCAATTGGTTTCACTGAATTCTTTATGCGCAGTTATGAATAACAGCTTCTTTCACAGTTTTCGCAATTTGAGCTACGATTTGCTCTGGAATTTCTTATCTTGAGCGAATCAATCTCTCTCTATATATATATTTCCTTCTTTTTCTTATGGCCGTATTTATAGGTTTCTATTTCAAGAGAAGCTCTTTATATGCTGTTTTGTTGTAAAGGTTTATAAGGATCCCATCTCAGTTTAAATATTAATTGATACACTCCAAAACAGATAGTTTTTATAAGTAAGAACAGTTAGTTACTGTTCTGAGAAACTCTTTGTTTATCAGAAAGAGCAGTATTTTGTTACAAGCATACATAGATAACCGAATACGTAACTGGGTATTGACAGGCAATAACTTAAAATTTTCTCCAGCTAATTTAAGTTTCATGCACGTTGTTGGTACTTTAAGTTTCATGAAACAGTAGCATGATTATTTATGTACAGAGCATTCTGAGTCTCTTATTTGTAACTATTATATATATTCAATACATATATATAATACATTGACTTTTACAAACTTTTTAAAAATATATTCCTACACGTTTAAACAAAGAAAAATTAATAAAATGCCAATCTCTGGAGACTAGGGAATGATAACCAGGAACAATCTGAATTTAAAACGGAACAAAAAATTTTATCATTATAAGTCAATATTTGGAATTTACTAGACTACTTCCTTAAGTTATCAGTTACCATGAATATATGCAAATGTCATAACATTACTTCAAAATGTATAGCCTGCGGATCCAGTATTGGTCTGATGGATTAGGCATGATACTGCTGAGGTACATGTATCGTAGGGAAGAGTTATGGATGTTCTTAACAAGAATTATTCAAAAACTTCAGTTACGAATTGCTCTCTACGGTCAGATTCGTTGCTAATGGTTTTCCTGAATTACTTGCAAGCAAAACGAAAATGTGGAACGATTTCCTATCCGCATAAGTCTATTTGAAGGCAACCTACTCTCATATATTGTAACAAGTCAGATTTCTAGCAGATGACGCAGGTCCTCAAAGATCTCCCTGACCAACAGAGAGTGTTCTACTTCCTTTTCTTCATCTTCACATTTTAGTCTTTGTTCATAAACTTGGCTTGCTCTGCTACATCAATTAAATTACAACCACAACTACAAAATTTACTATTGTACCTAATAAATAATTATAATACGAAATATATAACATAACAACACAATGATAACTCCACAGAGATAAATTTATATGTCAGATTTTAGGATGGATAATGGACAGATAAAACTAATCATTGAATTAAAAAAACAGAAAGACGACAAGACAATTTTTAAAACACCATCAAAATATCATCCTTTCATTTGAAGAAAACTATGGTTTTCATTTTTTTATGCAAGTGTTGATGCGAATTCCTGAAAAAATAAATTAAATATTCAGAGCTACAACGCATGATGCATTTGAAAGCTTTGATCTACCTAAAAGGGCATCTACATACTTGATGAACGAATCGACTTCAAAATGTATTTCTGCACAGAATGTAAAAATGCCATAAATGTTTAAAGCTGCATGTTCTTTCGACTTTTTAGTAATGAAATATTCTTAATGCTATAAATAGTAATGCTGGAACGAAAAGTTATTCTGGGCATCTCTTCATGCTTAGTATTATTTCGCAATCAATCATCTTGGCAGCTACAAGAAGTATTAAAAATAATTTATTTCGCGTTTCTTTTTTATTCCCGTGAAAAAAAGTGTGTGGAAAAATCATTTTTATTTGCTTTCAGTATGTGAGAAGAACAACACTTACATGTGAAGCGAAAAAAATGAGAGATCAAAATCATAAATTCTGCTTTTTTCCCCAATGATATTTTTTAGGCAATAAAAAGTAACTTTAGAGCTTGCTGCATTCATGGCAATGACTATGTTGACACAAATTGTTATTACGATGCACATAAGTTTGAATTTCAAATTTATAAATGAAGCTTAGGAAAAAAGATAGCCAACATTGGTCAGTAGGCCATTAGCAATGAAGTATGCATAGTACAGCCATAACATTGCTGGAATTTAAAGAATTACTTATAAGAGATAATTATATTATAAATGTATCAGACTTCATACTGGAAAACTGTGATATCTTAAGGTCTTAAAAGTGCATTTTATATTAATAAATTAGTCAACGTGATATTTTAAACAGTATCTAGAATTATTAGCATGAATTTATTCAAATGTTAAGGACGTAATTAAACTTTTCCGGAAGGTGATTAGACTGGTCAAGGTAGTAATCTTGAAATTAAATCTGAGGATTCAAAAGAATTTACAACTTTTGTAATCGTTTTTTCTGTATTTATACGATAAAAAGAGAAAAATACTATCTATTGTTGGCCTAGTGGTTTACGACAAAGCATTGTTGAGAAATTTCATTCGGAGGAAGATGAACACGGTTTCTGTCCTAGCTGGATTCTATTAACTTGCAATATTCGAAAAACTGGTAGACGGATGTTTAAGTACACATCCGTCTACCAGTTTTTACACAATACTTTATCAACACTCTACTTGTTGCAGCTGGGATAGCTACTGGAGGTTCTCCTGCTATTCGATTGAAATAGGAATAGTGAATTCTCGACACGAAGAATTAATTATTCGACAGCTTCAAGCATTCGTAACACTAAGAATATGTCTTAAAATGCACAGTAATAGAGGAACCTTAATATTGACTACAAAACCTATCCTAAAATAATAATGATTTATCAAGGATGCATAAGAAGAAGCCCTGAATTACATGATTAAATTAATACTGGTAAACTGAAACTGTCATAACTAAACAAATTAGGGAAAATTAGACCTGATTTTCAGAGGAGTCCTGAGACGATCTTTATACACTTTACCGGTGTGTGACTAAGCTTTCAAGCGCTCGGTCTCAACCGAGAACTCCATACTAATATAAATGTATGCTTGTGATAAATGCTTAATCACAAGTGAGAAACGTGTTTTCTAGAAACAATATTCCTGATTTCTTCAAAACAGGTGTGTTCCTCTTCATTCGGATAACATGTGTCATTCTCAGATGTATTATTTGAAAGGATGACACATCCTTAACTAAACTATCGCCTCTACTTCTATATAACACTTCTCCCCGTTGCCCGATGCAATACTGAATCCTTACAAATATTATTTACAATTAGATTTTCTATTAATGTAATTAAATTATGTTAGTTTGTTTTCATTGCTGCAAAAATGTTTATTAGAGCAGTATTTTCCATTGATAAAATGTGAAAAAATACTATATTCATCAATTTTTTCTAGTTAAATCTTTTTCTGCATATCCCCTACAAAAAACTAAATTCATGTTGTTCTTATAAATTAATCTGTTCTTCTTTTTATAGATATCGAGTGTGCTTCAGAGGTATTTTCTAAAACCTTAGTGCATAATAAGCTAAAATTCTGGCATTATCGCATGTTAGTGGACTGAATACCTAATTATTCTAAACATAATCTTCCATTGTTTTAATGAAATTAAATAAATTTTCAGTGCTGCCCGAATTTTAATCACCGAAATTTTCTATAGAAAATAAACACTTTATACATGCATTTTTTGAATATTCGTCTAAGTTCAGGCATATCTCCTTCTGAGTTTCTGCAAATCCATAAGGCAAACCCGCTATAAATACTTCCTGGGGTATCTTACTTCCCACCATTTTCATCCAACTTCTACTTAGGCAAGAAAAACGTTTTGTTTCGGAAGTGGCAGTGTTTATCAAATCAGATTTTTCTGGTTTTATCGTCAGACAATCGGCCGGAACTCAATTTAAAAAACCAATTCCCTCGAATAACTCCTGCCGGATAGAATGGAATTCATCGATAACAAATAAAGAGCTTTTGATGAAAAGAAAACATGGTTTGCGTGAGAACCCTTGCTTCTTGTCATGCGGTATTCGTTTTCTGGGAGAGATGGAAGGAATCTGGGAGGATCCTTTAACCCTTTTTAATATTTCCTTTCGTGTAATCGGCTTTTCTTAAGTGTTTCCAGGTGAGTTCACTTCTAATGCTCGGCTTCATTCTTTAGTCCATTTTAGTCCCTGTTTGGGAAGAAAGTAGAAAAACAAATGAATTAAAAAAGCCTCGAACAAATGAAAGTCTTTCGAGGTATTCAGAAAACGAAACTTCCTTATTTTCTTTAGATCTAACAAAATACCTCAGATTTTCATTATTCAAAATATTTTGCATCGACAGGAAATATTGATATATAATTAATAATATCAGTATTGAAAACATGTGTTGTTTTCTACATTTGATGTTTACTTGTACTTAAGCAAAGCAAGGCTTGATTATTTTGCTTTCTTAAAGATTCTAATGGTGGTAACGATGTATTCAGTAAACAGGGTCAAATATGTGACACCATCTACTTTTCACTATCCTATTTTCCACAATAATATATCAACCAAAAGTGATTTACTTCCTAATTTAGAATATTCATTATTTAGAAATCTCGATTCTATACTTGCATTTAGCCAATAATGCTCTGGTAAATGAAACACAGGTGTGAAAATTAAAGTAAGTTAATTATAAGTGTTTAATTTTAGTTTCGTCTCTTTAGATTTTGGTCATTACAAATTATGATATTCATTTAGTTTGCATGTTCTGTTATAAAATTTTGTCGATTTCTTAACTGAAATTAAAGTTAAAATGGTTTAAATAGTAAATTAGGTATGAGATATGAAATTTGAATTAATTTTCATAAAATGTTAACATGCACACTTTAGTGACATAACAAATTATTATGACAAAATGATAGACTTATTACCTCTTTAACCAACTGTTAAGGATAATAAACAACTCTATTCAAATCAAAGTATAGTAATTTATTTAACTGTTCTTCAAAGTGTCTATCTTTGGAGATATTTTTTGAATCTGAAATTTTGTGTTTCCCTCTATCATATATTATACAATCAATCTATCATTTTTTAATGGGTTACTTGCTAGTTCTTGAATGAAATTCATTTTATTCTATATCGTTACTGAAGTCCAAAAAGAATAGTAAATACATTTATATTTATAAGGTTTATCTATTTCCACGCTCCCATTCAGTAAAATGAAAATAAGATATAATTTTTTTTTATGCAGAAGTAATGGTAGATATAATAAGAAAAATCTAAAATTATTGTGGCATTTCTAGTAGAACCAGAAGAGTATACAACTGGAATTGTATAGGCTTTGTCTTGAATTTTATAAGAGCTAAAATAATGTATTCTTCCGATGAGATTTAGTCTATTGAATAATTGTAAATTATTATTCAGAAATTATAAATTCTTTAGTAATCATACCATTAATTCTTATAAAAAATTCATTGTGATTTTAAGACTACACAAAAGTTTTCTAATATTTGTTCTAATAATTAAAAAATTGTATATTTAGAAGTGTTGGTGTCCTAAATCATGTAGTTTAACGAAGAATAGATTTTTTAGTATTAATATACGCTATTGTTATAAAAATTACTTCGAACACATATTGCCTTAACAAATTAGCAGATGATTTGTACAGAAGTATTTTTAAAACTGAAATATTTAAGTATTTTGAAGTTGAAATTGTTATATAATGTTTTATAGTCTTTTATTTATTATGTATCCAACTGTTTATTAGCACATTATTGCCCGGATACGACATATGACGTCTTTTGATAACTATACGTTGTTGGCCGGGAACGCCATATGACGTCTTTTGATAACTGACCATATTTTTTGGCTGAGTACTATACATTTTCATTGTGATTATCGTTCCTTTATCGTTTGTTTTCGTTATATTCTCAATTGTTTTCGAAATGGTGCACTCATGCAGTTTTAACAGTAATTCTAATGGTGGATATACATATTATTGATAAACTCTCAGTTTGTGGAAAGACGTCGTAAGTTAAAGTTGCCTATATTCCATTATATGCGCATTTTTTCTTATTCAGTTTTAGGAAAAATTGCCGACCACACGCATCAGTTTCTACAAAAAAAACCCGGTTGGCAATGAGTTATAATACCTTCAGGAATTCGGCTATAAATGAAACACCAGCTTTTATAAAAAATAAGTACAACAAATGCACTTTTTGTTAACAGATTTCGTGCTTTTGTCTCCGAGCTGGTGTAGCCGGCGTACTAGAAAACGAAATGGATTTGTTTATTCTATAATCACATGCATAATTGTTTACTTTATTTGTCACAAGAACTCCCGTAAATGGCCATGTGATATTTGTGCATGGCATTAAAAGGCCCATTTTTAGGTAAACTGTATTATTTTAAGCTTTAAATATTTTTCTTAATACATCTTTTGTACTAGAAATCATTATTTAAGTGAATATAAAACATAAATGCAAATATATCTGAAGTATCTGGTGATAATTCTCCCGGTGTATCTGCGACCGTGCCATACAGCTGTGGTGGAATATAACAAGCAGGAAATGTGTATTGCCGCTGCTTCGAAGGACACGTCAATATTGTTCATTATCGTCAAGGATAAAAGAGAGATTAAAAATATTGTGCATACCCATATCTTGAAATTCATTTATGATTGCAAGATTAATAAAATTAATTGTAATGAATGAATAATGAGTATGGATCTATCCTGGTTTAACCAGGTCATTAAGTTAGCTCAATTATAAACTTCCCTTGATTATCTTTGAAAAATGCTCTTCTGTTCGTTCTTTATACATAAATAAAATCAAATATTTATGTCCTATTTGTAACTTTCAAACAATTTACGAGATGGAAATACCGACACACAAGAAAAATACTTTCTCCTGAAATTCAAAACATCATAAAAGCTACGAAAGCGAAATTTGATCCTTAAATGTACCCAAATATGACAACTTTGAATATTTCCCAATATTCCCTTCCCACAATCCCCAATAAACACTTCAAAACCCTGCACTTAAGAAACATTAGACAACTCTTACCCCACGAAAACGAAACTTCTATTTCATCAGCGAAAGTTTACCTCCGCCTGTACTGAAAAGTTTCCTTTACAATGAGCGAGAACACGAATGAAGAGAATATATAGATACACACATATATATGAAAAAATAAAAATCACGTTAAGAGTCCGAAGCTTCGTTGGCGGGGGGTAGGAAGGGGGTAGGATATCGCTTAAGAGTCCTCCATCTCCCCCGCAACCCCCCGAGTATCGATCCCCAGAGTTGTTGGAGTATGGGGGTGCTATCTCTCCCCAGTCACTCGCGTCTCTACATCGACAGTCAACGGACTTATATCTTTGCTCTCCAGAGCCACGTGGTTGAAAAGTAAACGTATTTATTTATTGTGCCGTCTCCTTCTTACTTGTTTATTTTTTCCCTATTCTTCCGGCCTACTCCTTACTTCCTCCCGGCCCGTCTGGATTCGTCCCCACCCCTTTGGCTTCTTATTTGCCCGACTGCCAGATAACGGCAAGTCAAGAGATGATGGATGCTGTTACAGGTTGCTCTCTCTTGGTGGTGATGCTGCTGTTTGCAACAGGGGCACACTGCGGAACCGACGGTGAGTAGATGGTGTGATGTTTTCTTTCCTTTTTCTGCTGTTTGAAGAAGCGTTTGAGCGTTGATGTATCCAGTTGATGTCGGTGGTAATCAGGTGGTAAATAAGCCTTTTTGATGCAATGGATTTTGACGGCTGCCTTAACGACAGTTGATGTATTTGTTTTTCCTTCTGAAATACCTGAAAGAGAATATAGAATACATATCTACAGGATGGATGTTGTTTGTATGGTAAAAAAGAGTATTTTGAGATATTATAAAAGTTAAAAATTACCTATGAATATTTGAACTGAGGAAATCATATTATAATATATTCCGTATTTTCATCTTCAATATGCAAATTTCGATTCAAGTAATGCAAAGTATGAAATATTGACAACGAAATCTACTTGTAAAAATAAAATATAGGAGGCTAACTTCATTTATCTAGTATTGTATGTAACATAAATTTATGAATCTGGTAACATACTTGGTGTATCTAGTCGATGTTGGTTGTAATCGACTTGTAAATAAGCTTTTATGGTAGAATGGATTTATAATTGTCTTAAACATGGTTGGTATTTTTCTTCTTAAACACTTGAAAAAGAAGGGGGTGGAAAAAAATGTGGGATATGAATCAGGGAGATGGATAGTGAAATGTATGCCAAAAAAAATAATATTTGGAATTACAATATGGAAAAAAACCATTTATGAATGTTTATGTAGGGTACATAATAAGAAAATATTTTTCATGCTATCATTTTGAAAGCAACACTTCAAATTCAATGGTTTCAAAGTTATAAGCACTTGCATGCGAAATTTTATTTCTAAACAGGTAAAAAAATACGTTAAACTAAGTTTTTTTTAAAAAAATGTTCAGTTTGAATAGCTGGTGGATTCTTACAAAATTTGTAAATTGCTCTTATACGTAAGCTCTACGTATAAAAATACTATTTAATGTTTTCACACACAGGTTGCCTGGGAACTTCGTATATAAACAAAAACATCCAGTTTGAATGCTTTATAAAAACATACTGTAAAAACAAAAAAAAATATGGAACTGCAAATGTTTATGAGTTATTATATGAAAATATCTCAATGCATAAAAGACAATTATAAATTGACAAAATTTAAAAATTAATTAAATTTATTAATAAAACATTAATAAAAATTCTTTTATAATCTTACCCTTGACAGAAAATCTTGTATAATTTGGAATCTTTATGGTGAGTGGTCTTCGATAGAGTTCGCCATTCGATTGCTCATTCATTTCTCCCTTTCTGAACATTTTTTACTTTCTAAATTAATTTTTATGTGTTTTAAATATTATCGTTTTAAACTTCTGTTTATGCAATCACTTGAGGCTGTTGCGTTTGTACGCTTAAAGATGTAATGTCATCGTTTATGTCTAAATCTGCTGTTTATTATCTATAATTTTCTTTCTTTTTATTTAATTTAAATTTTGTTTAGTATATCAATGCATAAAATTTGTGATGAACAGGAATTTATATGGTGAAACATAAAGAAAGTGAACCCTTCATGTATATAATGTTTCATGTTCAACAATTTTTTTGTTTCTTATTTAACTATAAAATATTTTGAACCTTTTCTGAGCAAAATAAACGTTTAAAATATTATAAATTATCTCAAAAACTGTGAATCTTAAGTTTCAGCCAAATCTTTTTCTCTTTTTATGATATATAAAATCTCAATAAATAAGAAATTTCAGAGATAATATAACATATATAGCATGTTTTTTTATACGGCAATTTTAAATCTTAAAATTAGTTCAAATATTAGAAAATTTTAAATAAAAGCAAGGCAAAATAAAATAAAGTAAATAATTTGACAGAATGTTCAGTTTGTCTGTGCTTAATATGTTTATATAACTTACTTATGATGCAAAAATTATACGATTAGAAATAACATAAAACAATTTCCTGAAACTTTCGAAGGCAAAACAATGCAATTATATGATTTAAATTTTTGTTAAATCAATTAAAAATTTTATTTTTCATTTCCAAGAAAGCACATTATTTCCTTGTTCAAGGTGACAAATTAAATAAACTTCGATGTTGACACTTTAACAGGGAATAAAATGCTTTCATTTCGTTACCAACAATAAACATAATTACCGGGCGAAGTGTTTGCGGATTTTATTTGACTTATAAGACATTATTCAATATATTATTAAGTAAATTAATTTTATTACCATATTATAGGATTTTAAAGCAATACATCTTCTCTAGAAGTTAGCAATAAAGGAACTTATTCTCATAATTATTGTCCTATAACCATTAACTGCCTCCACAAATAAACCCTTATTAGGAATACATTAACTAATCGGAATATCTAATTAATTCTAAGTGAAGAAAAGCCCGAAATACTGAAATAAACATTTAAGTGGAACGCTTAAGTTTTTGAACTTGGTTTTAAGAAACATATTTTTATTCGCTGAACTATTATCGTTTAATTAGCAGTGAAAGGGTTATGTATTTTCTCCTTCTGATTAGTTCCCACGTATTAATTGTTAAAAGTTATAATGCTTTAGAAAATTAGCTTTGCTATATAAAGCTGTAAGGATAGCGCTGTATTAGAAGATAAATTGTTTTTCGAAATATTTTCTTCAACTGGATAAACAACTTTCAACAGGAATCCTAAGATAATTTATGCATAGATATAAATACGAATTAAGGGAAGTTTTAATTGTGAAAGAGATAAAAATACAAAAATAATAACAAACAACGATGAGGATTTAGAATCCGGTGGATGACGTCATCAGAGGCCATTCATCCATGCAGATTCAAAACCAGAGTTGGTTTTCTGTATAGGAAAAAGGCTTTAAGGTCTGAATTTAATATGAATTTTCCTCTAAGGTCTGAACCTACCCCTGAATATATTGGAAAGAAAAACATTTATCCACAAAGAAGAAATTAAAAACAGTCTTTTAAATAAAGTATGGAAAGAAAAACTTAAAATCTCTTAGCTCTTACTAAAGCTTCTTTGTGGAGAAATATTTTTCTTTCCAATATATTCTTCTGCCTTAGAGGAAAATTCATATTAAATTCAGACCTTAAAGTCTTTTTCCTATACAGAAAACCTATTCTGGCTTTGAATTTGCATGGGTGAATGGCCTCTGATGACGTCATCCACCGGATTCTTACTCCTCATAGTTGTTTGTTATTATTTTTGTATTTTAAATCTTTTACAATTAAAACTTTCCGTAATTCGTATTTATATTTTTGTACTTCTCAATTTTTTTCAGAATGATGCAGCACTTGTGCGCACCAATTAAATTGCTTCTATTTTTGTTTGTTTGTCTTTTTAGATATTCAATGATTTATGCGTCGTAGTTTCTTTTCCCCGCTAATCTCTTTTAATGCTTCGTGCATACTGAATAGATTTGTGGAAGATTTTCTATTGATGTCCGTTTTAGTAACTCGTTTCTCTGTTATACAAAATTAATTTTAAATGAACTTGTTAAAAATATTTCGTCAGCCCTTTGTCCTCGAGAAAGTACTTAACTGAATGATTATTCACATGTAATTGCCAGGACTGATTCCAGCATTGGGGGATGAAAACTATAATTATTGGTTGATTAATTTCTAAATAGTAAAATATGACATTTTTTGAAATTTTCTAAATTTTATAAATTCCAAATTTATCAAGAATGCCAATACAAATCAACATGAGGAAAGATAGTCACTTCACAAATACAAAGGTTTAAAAGAAATAGGTTCAGATAATTTAATGCAATTTATTATTTTTTTAATTTTTCCGCATGTTTCCCGTTTAAGCCTTTCATGTAGTTATTACTAGTGTCCAGTTATTTCATGTAAAATTGTGTAATTTTGTGTTTCTTCAAAGTTTCATTTTCAACAGGCTCTGTGTTACCAAAAGGTTTTTTAATGTATAGCACAACAGAAATCCATCCCAATGGAATAGCTCCTCTGAATATTTGTAAACGTGTAGCGTTTAATAATTAGGCAGTAGTGTAAGGAATTTAGCAAGGTTTGAGAGAGGTCCCTGAGGTGTGATTTTTCTTCAATTTCTTGTCCGCGACTCTGCATAAATGTCCTAAAGATTATCGTTGCAGGGGCATAGAGTTGTGTTATGTTATGTTTAATTCTTTTGTGCCGTCTTAAAATTTTAAACACATGCTTTTACAATTTAAGTTTCTCTAAGCCGATTCTAATAGATGAAGAGATCCAATAATGATACGCCGGAAGTTATTTTCTGGTAACAATTATGTACAATTGATTAAATAACAATTTCTAATTGCAGTACTTTTATCCAAAAGTAAAATTACGTAGGTGGTTCAAAAATTAAGATAACAAGAGATCTCATGGATGGACAAATTCCTCTTTTGAATTAAATTCCATAATTAAATAGAATAAACGAACACAGCATTCGAATGCCACCGTTAGATGTAGCTAGCTGTGCCGTATCACTCCGAAATCTCTGTTAGAAGATGGCGGCATTGACAAATACATGATCTGCGATTGAAGTGCTAAGTAATAAGGTTTTTGAGATTAACTCTACCGATACGGGATCGTCCCAACCATCCCTTTAAGCAAAAGACGGTGGACGTCCGAAACGTCCGATTATTACTGTGAAGTTTCCACCCCCTTTCGTTAAGTGTGATTGATTTCACACGCTCAGCGCGAGCGAGTGGCTCGCCCAGAAGGGTTTGAAGAACAGGGGAGGGGGTTCTTAGAATTCGGAGAGTGTCAGCTCTCAGTAGGGTTTGTAAGAGGGGAAGTGAATTTCTCTTATCTTTGAAAGATTAACTCGGGCATTCACGTATTTTGAGGTCTCTCTATTCCAATGATCTTAGGAATCAGAAGGTTAAAGAAAACATCCTCTGATAAAATTCATAACCAACTAGTGGAAGTTTTCGGAGCAAGTGTAATGTCACGAAAACAGGTGTGGTTTCGGTGCAAATAATTTGAACTAGACAGAACAGATGTGCCAGACGAGCAAAGGTAAGGTAGATCAAGCACGTCGACCACAGGCCGGATCTCGCAAGAAGTGATTTTCATCTCTTCGGACCGTTGAAGAAGCACCTGGCAGGTCGTCATTTCTGAACCAAAGTTCAAGAAACCGTCATTAGTAGGGGGTTTATTCTGGTACTCCTGGTTGGGTAGGGAGACGTCACTTTTCCCATTGTTAACGTGCGGAAAAAGTGACGACTCCCAACCCAACCGGGGGTACCAGAATAAACCCGTAAGTGACTCCACGATCTCGACCCTGATTTCTACTATGCCGGTTTCGATAGATTGGTTTACCGATGGCACAAATGCTTTGAAAATCATAATGACTATGTTGAAATGTAATACGTACCAGTGCTTTCCTACCTTTGTATATCTCTCTGTGTGTGTGTGTGTGTGTGTGTGTGTGTGTGATTTCGTGAAGAAACCTTTTCTCTCAGAGGACTTGTTACCTTACTTTTTGAACCACCCTTGTATATTAAATAAATGCCAAATATTTGAAATGTTTTGTCAAAGAACTATTAACTTCGTCAACACATTCTAGAAGATCGGTGTACATATTCACGAACAAATAATTTAGACAATTAGTGATGTTTCCGAAATAAAATATTGGCCAGATATAAAATAAAAATTAAAAATAATAAAACAAAATTGTCTCCGGAATAATCGATTCTTGCTGATGCTATATTTCAAAATGAAGCAATTATGTTGTTCATTACAAATGCTCTTTCCAGTTTTGGAACATTTTATCTCTTCTCTGATTTGTATCTAAAATCGATTTTACTAACGAAAATTGGTTTAAAATGAACTTTCATTAAACGATTTTAATATAAAATTGTTTAGGTTTTATTGTATTTAAATTAATTCAAATTTTAAACTGCCTGCCAGATTCCAAAAATTTTATTTGTTTTTTAATATGCTTATGTTTAGTCTCGTTTGAACCTTGCAACTTTGAACTTTTGACCAAGGTTAACTAGGACAACCGGTTCCAACGACTTACCATTTTAATTTATCAGTTCTATGGTTTTTAATATAATAATATTAAAATATCTTTATATGATTTCTTCATTTAGACATATTAATATACCATTTCAACTTTATTTAAATACACAATTAAGCTAAAGGAGTTGTATATGTGATTAATTAAACCACTGAAATGAAAAACATGAATCTGTTTCACTTTAATGAAGAAAATTTTCTTACCGTATTAGATTAAAGCTATTTAAAATATATACAGGTTGCTACGAAAATGATTTTTTATTCCCTATCGATAGTAGTGCGATCCTGAGATGATAGATTAGAATTGATGATCTGTTGAAAGATGCAAGTTTATTAAAACACCTGTTAAGAAAGATGCACATGCTCAATCATTCTTTTATTTCTGTAATATAGCAGTGGAAGATACCCACTGAGTTTATTTGCCTTATAAATCAAAGATTCAAGCGGGAAAATCTTTGTTTACATTTCAAGCTGTTTCTGAAAAATCATACATTTCAATTTGGAGCATTATATCACGGGTGAGTCGTATAGCGTCCATTTATCAAAGTCTCACGAAATTTCTATCTTTCTCTATAAGCTGTCGGAGAACTTTGACAGTTTTATTGGGATACAATCCCTTCAAAGTGAGATTGGTTCCATGTAAGGGAAAAATCCCCCACACCGGGTCTGATACTTAATCTTAAACGCTGTTTTGATGCTTAGATTTTCAACTGGATCATTTTGGTTTAAAGATTATTCCTCAAATAGATATGTTGGAAGTTTAAATGAAAACAAATATTTCAAATACTCTGGAGTTTTTAATCTTTTCCTTATGGATACTGTTCTAAAAGTTTTTTTCATCTGTGTCAGGCTGGTACAACTCTTGTACCATTAAATAATTAGTACTAATCTGTGGGTCGTAATAATATAAATAGATGGATTGGCATGTTCCATTCTATCATCACATGTATGATATCGTTTGATTGCCAATGATGCGATGAATGTTGTGCACTATACCTGCCAAACGTATTGTCAGTGCAGTGGACTCAATTTTTCGTCTATAAACCAATCTAGGAGATTCCTTTTACCATATATATATATATATATATATATATATATATATATATATAGAGAGAGAGAGAGAGAGAGAGAGAGAGAGAGAGAAAGAGTATAAATCGTAAAATGAAAGAATATGAAACGTAAAATGAAATGAAAAACGCAATAAAAGCACAGTAATTCAATTCGTTTTTTCATATCTTTTCGAATTTGATACGAATGTTTGTTATTTTATTTTATTGTTTTTATATTATGTTTTGAATGCCTCTCTCTCACTATCTCTCTCTCTCTGTATATATATATATATATAACTAATATAATAGACTCTTCCTGCTATCCAATCACTTTATTCATAGGTTGATCCACCTTTCTGCAATATCAACATATGTATGATGAATAGATTCATTGCCAATGATGTAATGAATGTAGTAGATTTCCTCTATCATTTTATAGTCAATCAATGAGATTCTATCTTTCGTGTCTATAATCAATATTTTAGGTACTTTCTGTCATATATATAAACAATTTAGTGTGTTATATCAGTCATATATGGAACCAGACTACTAGATTCGGTCATACATTGTCAATCAAGATATTACATAAAATTAGGTAGATGACGATATAAACAATACAGGATAAGTTTCTTATATTCTAGTAGATACTAACGGGAGAATGGGGCGAAATGAACGACAGATGTCATTTCCATTGACTTCAAAGCTTAAAAAGGGAGGGAAACAATTCCAAGTCATGTCCTTTCTTTAAAAGCAAATACAGCTGAGATACAACTCGATAGTAATGGTACTCAAAAACAACTCTCAACCATGTCCTTTAATATTTGTCAACTGATTAATTAGGAAATGTTGAATGGAAATGGGGTTTAATAAGGTTGATTTAAGAAATTGTATTACTGTTTGTTCCTTTCAGACATTGAGAAACAAAGTGGACCAACTCATAGTTTTTGCTAAACTGATCAAGGCAACTTATTGCAAAGGAAAACATGTTTTCTTCAAAATCAGAGTGGATGAACAAAGTTACATCTGCCCTATTCTAAAAAGCCACATTTGTCCAATATTCCACTTTGAAAGTTTGTAAAATATTATATGAAAATTACTTCCTATATTATAGTCTAAATGATTTTCCAATTTCTCTTTAACTCTAATCTTAATTGTTATTGATTTATCATGAGGGAACATAATCCTAACTGTCCTTCAATTAGGTGAATGGAATATATGTTATGTATGATTTCCAATTTAGAAAATATCCTGCAAAATAAAAATAATTCAAAATTATTCTTTCGATGTTTCAAACTGCCGTAAGTTGAGAAACTGCCCATTTGAGAAATATAAACTTCTTTATTTCTCTTTATAAGGAATTGAAGTTTCATTAGTGAGGAATAAATTTTATATTTGCACCTGCATATCTTTTTTTCCAGTGAATGAATAATGAATTATAAAGTGTATTTTGAAAGAAAGGAAAAAAGAATATTTGTTTTTTTCTTGCCAATCGGCTTTATGTGTAAGAAATAACTCATCAACATACGTATATGTCACAAAAAATCCATTGAATCCTATTCCGTAAAGCAATTTTCATCATGATCAGTATATGTGATCACAGCAATGTATGCATTAATGAATGGAATGTAAAAAGTTGTCATAATATCATCAGATGGTGCGAATGCCTTTGATTTATTGGCGAAAGAAATCAAGGAATTCGAGGAGTCTCTCGTAGAAAATAAATTATTTGGCACATTTGCGTGCAAGATGTTATATGACTTACAAATGAAAGGATAAAGTACCAATGACAGAACTAGAAACTGTTATGGCATAAAAAAAGTGCATTAGTCATGTTGATATGGAAACGAAAAACCTTCAGCATTTGTCTTACAGAAAAAGGAAACTTAAACAAGAGAATAAAACACAACAAAAATTCCGCTGCTTTAGCTTTACTTTCTGAGTTATGGGAACCAGGAGTCCATTAACTAATGCAGTGAAGCATTAAATATATATGCGGGGAAGGTCAATTATAGTGTAATTAAGATTAAAAGGATACACATATAATGAATAATGTTAAAAAGAATAAAAAAGTAACTGTCACGTTGTCCATACTCTTTTAAATATACCAGCTGTTTCAAGCGAACTGGTTCTTGAACATAAAACATTTTGTAAAGAAACGTAGGTGTCATAAAACAAGAATGAAGTTATGTTTTATTATTCATAAGCTTCTAGACAATTGTTGAGTTAAATTATTGCCATTATTTAAATATATATAATGTATCCACTAAATTTACACTAAAAAGAAAATTTATTTATAGGAGATGTAAGTACCTTCAAGAAGCAAAAATTAATTCATTATATTTTTTTCATTGAAGCTCAGAAAAAGAATAAAACCAAAAATTTATATAAATAAATATAAGTATGCTGTGTTTGCAAAGATAGATAAGAGATGCTTTTCTTCATTTATTGGTCAATAATTTTATCTTCACTAATTGATGTTATGATACAGTGGCACTAGGCAGTCAAACTACTTTTAGTAATTAGGCTCAATAAATGATATCCAAATTAGAACAACAAAGCTGAAATGAAACGGTAGAACGAAAAACTGTTTTGCCAATTAGAACTCAAACTCGTTCTTTCGGGACAAATTCTAATTATAAAAGTCCTAGCGATAAAAGAAGAATTTTGAATTAACCGTTTTTCACAATCTGAAGTTGCCTTGGAAAGTAATCAAGCAGCAGCATGCTTAATATACTTTCTCGTATATAAATCATACAAAGAAATAATATTTAAATAGTCAAAAAATTCGAGAAAAATATTTTGACATATTTCTACGCTTTCGACATCTTTGAGTGCGATGAAAGTTTTTAAAATGATGTCTGTGTGTCTATATGTCTGTGCATGTTAACGCGATTACGTGAAAACGAAAATAATTTGTTGGATAAAATTTGGCTTATGATCCTTTTGTAGATATGTATCAAATTTTGGCCCAAATTATCAACTGGAAGACTGTCCGTTTACAACTGAAAACTACAACTCGAAAAGTCCTCGAACTAGATCAGGGAAACTTAACATGTATTCTTTATATAAGATTTGAAGATCTATATCAAATTTTTGACTAATCCATCAGCAGTTACACTAAACCTCCATACATGTGTATAGTAACACAGTAACTGAAAAGTGCAAATAGCTAGAGAAATAAAATTTTGCATATGAATTTAATACCGAAATTTTATATATCAAATTTTGTGTGAAATGCGCCAAAGGGAAGAGGTATTTTCCCATACGCATACCGCAATTTCTTCTTAGTATAGCGAAACAAAACCTAAAATGCTCCATATTATGGGTGATTGGGAGAAACTGGACAATGGAAACTGGAAACAAACCGGACCCCAACATATGCATTTCCTACTTTAAAATGAAGTTTTTTTGGATTTTTTGTAGTTTTATCCATACCAATAGAAAGGGGTCCTTATTTTATAACCAATAGATTTTTTCAATAATGAGCAAAATGATATAAAAACATGATTTAAATTTATTAACTTCTCCCTATTTTATTAAACTAACACCCCATTTTAAAACTGCATGAGCTATATTTTGGACAAACCATGTATTTTTTAACCACGTTCATAAGACAAAGACAATAATTAAACAGTATCTCCATTTACCATATTTCTACGCCGCACCGATTGCTTTCCCTTGAGCGTTTAATTTATTGTACATATGGAATATAAAGGAGGCTGTCTTTTTGTTTCAAACTAGCGATCTTTTGGCCAAGATTCAACTACCTGTCCAGTGTGGCTTAGATAGAGATGCCAACTTTTTAAATCTTTTTCATATATTCTAAATATTTCTTTATACAAATATTTTTCAAAAATATTTAATATAATTTATGAAATATTTTTGGAACACATCTATTTCTTTTCAAAATCAGTATATCATGCAGTTTAAAATATTCGATGTAATCATCCGTTCATAAGTTTCTTTTTTATTAACTCTCCCGTTTACCAGTGAAATCTAGGATTAAATTTCTCTTTTTATAATAATTTTAAACACATCTCAAGTAATTAAATATAATCCGGTGTAGACTGAATTTTTACTTTCATGTATTTAGTCATCGTGCTCCTTACTAAGTATAAAAAAATACGTGAGTGAAAAAAAGAAAAAAAAAAACAATTCGGAAAAAAAGAAGAAAGGGTAAAACGAGAAACTATCCCGCAAATTGGAGCTCAAACTCGAGCTCCGGGATAACTTTTACCTTTTAAACTCCACACGAGAAAAGGGGATTTTTGCATTAGCCGTCTCCGCTGGCTTGGCGAAAGTTATCTTTCCCTCAGCGCTCGATAAGTCCCATTAGAACCTGTCAATAAGCTATGAGTGTTCTTCGCAGATAAAGACTCTTTCCCCCCGTTTCAGGCTTTCAGGCTTAGACAGAAGAGTGGTGGGGAAAAAAATACGGTGAAAGCGAAGGCCCACGAAAAACGCCTGGTCTTCTACCTCATTAGGAAAAGGCCTTTAAGATTTTGCTGAGCTTAGAAATAGGGGTAGAAAAAAAGTCCAAAAAGTCCAAAAGGAAATGAATGCACAAGAGGAAAGGTGAGGTTACTGTGTGTGGCTTTTTAATGATTATTGTTACCGGGTAACAAAGGTTTTTCTAAGGCAACAGGAATACCAGACGTAGCTGAATTTTTTTCGCTTTTCACTATAACATTTTCATTATTATTTTTTTCGGTTTTATTTTACTTTTTCGCTTTGGTTTTGGTGTTTTATTTCATTTTTTATTTAAACCTAGGGCTGTATTCAGGAATTGGTTGTGGTAGACGCGATTAGAATATAATTGGACGACAGTTGTGTTTTGAAACTATAAAAGTTACACTTTTTCCTCGGTGAGCAAAATGTGATGAGAAAAAAAATTATATATTTAAATCGCAGGAAAGAAAATGCTTTTTAAATTTCCTCCCGGCCTCCGGTAGATAAAATGAATAATTTTTCTGAGAAAGGATAAAGATTTTTTTCCAAGATTTTAATTAAATTCTTCAATGATTTTACATTAAGACAGTGATTTTTTTTCTGTATTGGTCTTTTTTCGTAGTGAGTAATATTTTTAATGAGAAATGGAAAATCTTTTTCAATCACATTGTTACTAATCTAGAACCCTTTTTTAACACTCTTTTTGCTTGAATCTTTTTATAGTGTTCTTTTATTACATTGGCATATTTGCTGTTTTTTCTATTTCTTTCACCAAAAGACTCGACAATCGTTCGTACATTTTGGATCTTTTTTTTTTGCAATTCCTTATTGGGTTGAATTTGTTTCTTATTTGAAAAAAAGATGTTATTTTTTTTAAATATCGTATCTGTATCACATTATGGAGATTTCGGATAAAACATTTTATCAAAAGTAAACTTTCGTGATCTTTAGGAATCAGATTTTGTACTCAATAATGTATCCTTCTTCAATTCGAATTTTTAATTTTTTTTCTCTTTTAGTCACAAATAATTAATTTAAGTAATATTGAAAACAGAAGCATTTCTTAAGAAACTAATAATATTTCAAAAGCTACAATTATAGAAAAAAAATCATTTTTAAGCATATATGTTATGCTACAATATATAAATCCAATTGAAATATAGGAAATTCGGGATTTTAACAGAATAAAGGGTTTTTTTTATCAGAAAAGAGTGAATACATAAATAATTTTCGAACTTTATTTGTGCACATTTTCTCTAGATAGAGGCATTTTCTCTTGTTTATTTTTCAATTTCTATTTGTTACCTGAAGCCTCCTAAATTCATAAAGAATATGGCATGTTTAAAAAAAATTGTTTTAACATTTCCTCGGATAGAATATCTGAAACTAAAAGGCCATGAATGGTTAAAAGTATTTTGGCACTATTGATCAGTTTCTTTAAAAAAATTTGGTAAGAGAGTCTAGTATTTGAAAAATGTATATTTACAAAAATGGATGATTATTGATGATTTCATTAAAGAATATGATGTATATTTACAAATATTAGGATGATTACATTAAAGACACAGTTTGAATCTATAGAAGAGCCGTTGGAACTGAGTGTTTGAAAGAGCTGTTGAACAATGAACGTACTTTAAGAGATGAATACAAGAAAATCATTAAAACAATAAATTCTGAGCTCAATTTTTTGTTTAATTAATTTAAAACATTGATTGTTTAGTTAAAATTTTATTCCAAAAAAACTTGTATTCTTTTAAGTTAAAAATACTTTAGAAAATTCACTTTAATCATAAAATATTTAAAATTAATTATAGGGAAGCGAATAAAATTAATATAGTAATTTAAGCTTCTGTTTCAGGTTTCTTTATCATCAGTTATTCAAATAGAGCTCAGTGGCAGATGCCTCTTGTAGTTTAAATACCTTATTTTTCCGAACAGTGCAACATTTTAACTACATAAAAAATTATAAATTATACTGTAAGACACTTCCGTTTGGTAGTTTTAATACTAAAATAGCATACCTTAATAACTAAAAGTTAGTAATTACTCCCAGAATAGTGAACTCCTACGTTCGTAGACAATTTGAGTACTTAAATAGTACACCTTAATCAACACACCAAAGCATATTATTTGCTAATATGTAATCTTGTTTACGAACTCATTTTAACAAGGCACGCTTTAATATGTTAGAAAAGAACTCTCAAAATTTAATTTAAATCATGAGTTTCACAATTTTCGTTCAGTTTCCAGCAGAGTAATGCACAGTACATTAAAATTGTAGCATTGAAAAGTTGTCTGAGTGAATTATTAAAATAAATCCTTGGTAAATTAAAGGAAAATCTTTTCTTTTCTAATCAAATTAAAACATTCTTAAAAAATTAGATTGCTATTAACGCATTATCATACCGACAAGTTCTTATCATATTAAATATCCATGTATTTTTCATCAAAGGTTCAACGGAATTAGTTCATAATCATGCCTTAATTTCAAAAATCTCCTTTGGTGAATAATGAATAAAAATAAGCACTGTAATTCAAGAAATTATTTGAAAGAGTGAATAAGCGATCTAGATTAATTTGAGTTATCTTTATTAACTGCAGTAGTTATAAATATAGCATGCTCAAATTCAAATCTTATTTCTTTTATAATTTTACAGAGACATGCATTGATTGTATCTCTTCTTTTTCATAAGAACTATTTCCAATATGTCCACCAATCGAGCTAAAATAAAACTCAACGCAAAATGAAGAAATGCTTCACGGTTCGTTATATTCTAGAAGATTGGAGTTATTTGCTACTGCTCATTTTCAATCTTTATTTCCTAATCCCACTCGTTTTAATATCATTCTATTAAATTGTTTAACAGCTACTTTTTGATGGCATGAGGAAAATAAATTAAAATAAACTAAGTGAACAATATACATCATTATTTTCAAAGAACTAAATCAGATATTCATGCTTTTTTATTGTATTCAATGACCTTAACTGATTAGTAGAAATATAAAGCAGATATATTTTTGAAATTTTCTTGAAAAGGAAGAAACTATAAATTGTTGTCATCACGTAGGCAGACATAATTTAAAATGACACATCACACGCCCACAGAATTCTCTGACTCCCAGAAACAACTAACTTTTACTGCGCAGTTCTAGAAAATAAAAGCTAAAATATGCAGCGATCACAAAGGCCTGGAATAAGTTTCGTTGTTGGAAAATCTATTCACTCCAGGGCAAGACTCATCAATTCAAAAAAGCAGGCGCAACAGAGACAACACGTTTAAGGACATTGTTAGGGGTAGCATACATCTTTATGACTCTTTGAGAAGTGATTTATGCGCAGTAAAACACGGCCGAGAGGGGTTTGCATGAGCGGGTCTGAAAAGCCCGGGCCCGCTTGGCGACACCTTTAACGATCGCGACTCAATTTTCGGCGGTCTAATGAACCTACCGGTTGCTGTGACGTCCCGCCGACGTTTCCGGTCGTTGGCTTTCGGCACGAATTGCGATATGGGGATCACTCCCGATGAATGAAAGTTGACAGACATCTAAACCGACATTATCTCTAGCGAGGGAAAGGACAGAGTGAGGGAGAAAAAGTTGAGATGAGACAGTTGTTTCATTCAATGACTCAGATGGCTTTCACAGCAGAATAAACTAATCTGATTGTCATGTTGATTTCGGATTGTGATTGTCATTGTTATTCATGCAAGATGCTCCATCAATTGATTTTTCTTGATATCCATGAATAGGAAGAATAATTATGTTATAATAAGGAAGCAATATTGAGTGTAAAATATATCGACATCATCTGAAGAAAAAAATCTGCGCTAGCCTGGGCTTTATACGCACAAGTATATTTTACTTCCATGGATTACACAAATGATCGTAGATACATTTGTAACTACAGACAACAAGCGCTATCAATTTATTCCAGCATCATGGATATTTTTTTCTATTCAGTATAATTTATGGTGAGGTATAATCAGGTTCTAATGTGTAATACGATTATCTCTCGTATATTCCATATTGCCCTGCAAATGTCAGTTTAACCCTCTCACACCGAGCGAGACGGTCCCGGGCGGTCTAAAACTTTCCCCTTAAGAGCGACGAAGGTCGGTCTAAGGCTGTTGACACCTTTTGAGGGGAGGTGAGATTCTGAGATCGCTTCGGATATAAACGCGGTAGGGGGTCCAATTATTCTTGTCAACTACAGCTCATTTCCGTGTGCCTTAAGGGAAGTTTATATCAGGGGTGGGGGTAAATGACCACCGAGATTGGGAGAGTCCAATTCATATCGTATCCTTCCAAAAACGCCCGGTTTTAAAGAGGCTAGAAGAAGAAAGTCGAATCGGGATTAAAGAGTTAAAGAATTCAATTCAATGAAAGGGTCAGTTAAGTGTCATGTGTTAAAATGGATTGTCCAGAATGCAATATTTTTTACTTTGATTTAACATGTATCTTACAAAACACCACGGTAACGAGAAGAAATATTGACGTACTGACATAAACACACAGCATGATCATACTGCATACATTTCATGAATTAAAAATATAATGGGTACCATAGTAAAAAAATTGGAAATAAAATAGTATCAAATTGAGTTAATTAATAATATAAAAAACATGTTTTCTTTTTCAGCTTCCCCTTTTTTATCGCACTAGTATTATCAACTCCTTAACTGGTTATGTAAGCCTCAATATTAAATTTATAAAGTAAAACAAGGTCATTCACTAACGTTATAATTCGGCAAAAAAACAACTTGTCATCCATAAACATCTCGAATGTCATTTATTTCTCAATTGAATTAAAATGAAAACGCATTCCGAAAATAAAAGGTGTTATCTAATTAGATAGTTGAGAAAACAAACCAGTTAACCCTTACAATTTCACTACATGTTTCGTTCTGAAAATTACTAAATTTATTTCAAAAATGGGTATTAGACGTGTAGTTGATCACAAATATGTAAAGGAAGAAAAGTTAGCATTTTTTATTTTCAAGAAATTTTTGGTTTCACAATGCAACCAATGATCGCTAACGGGCCATTTTTCCTTCGAATAAACTATAATAGAAATGAAATTAAAATTATGCATTTAATTTATAAGTATACGTGAGTATTCAGGATATTTAACCTTCATAAAATTCAATACTACTTTTAAAGAATCAATTTAAAAAATATCAATTTGTGCAAGAACCCTCATCGTTTTGTTTCTCTTGGAGCTCAAAAGCAATTTAGCTCTTTCATTGTCGATATCTTTGCGAATACTAAAGGTATTGAACTGGAATTTTTATATAAGTTGGCCTATATATCTGGCCCTTAAGGTTTTGAAAGAAAAATTACGTTACGTTTCGCCCATGAGCAGTAAAAAAATATTCAATGTGTGGTTTCACTCCTAAACTAATGAATGCGAAAAGGTTAAGGGGTTAAAAGAACCACGAAGTTAGTTCAAATTCTTACTATCGTTTTGCGTTTCACAATATTATTTGTAAAAACATAGGAGGAGGAGATCAAAATCATTTTGCAATGCACATGCGCAGAATCTATCTTAATACTCTAGTTTTTCATAATGCCCTTATAACTAACAGGCAATGATATTTCCACGTTAACAAATGCAACAGAAAAGAGATTGCTGCATATTAAGATTCAGATTGTTATTTCAATAAGGATATAGTCACCTTTATAATGCTATAAAGCAGTGGTCCGGTTCTACGGTCTCGGTTTCGGAGCCAGAGGATCCCATACTCATAACCCAATTCAACCGAAAAACCGTCGGGTAAGCTAGCGCGATGCACGCTAAATCTGTGCTGTCAAATGCTCTCCTGCTAGTGCGGCGAAGATATTTGGAGAGGGGTTGCCGCCTCTTCAAAATTACGAAATCCGTCGTAAAACTGCCCTCGCGTTGCTCGAAAACGGGACGTACGTATAACTGAACTGAAGTTATAATGAGATATTTGATTAGAAACGAGATAAATAATCTTGCTTATTAATTACATTATCTTTTTGAATGCCTGCTTTATCGAAACATCTACTTCCCATCTGAACCTTGAAAAAGATAAAAGTGGTTATCATGCCTTCTCTCTCTATTGAACTTTGGAAATTTAGATGCTTTTAAAATTTTCAAATCCATCCTTTTTAATAATAATTATAATTTTTAACGGGATATTGCTGAGATAAATCAAATGAATCATCGTTACTGAATGCACAATATTAAAATGCATAAACATTGTTATTATTAAATACTATTCTATCTAGTGTAATAAAAGATTATGAATTGGTAAGATTATGATTGGTAGATTAGTTTGTAAATTTGTACAAATATTATTTAAATGCCGTAGTTTTACTTCTAAATGAAATAGACAAATTTCTTAACAGTTGTATTCTAAGAGGGGATGAATAATCATCTCTGGTACAAATGGTTAATGGTCAATAATAGTTTAGTCTGGTTTCCCATTTACTATGATATTCTTCTACTTATCTCACCATTATATGAGTTAAATTTCTTCACATTCCGGTTATTTAATTTTTTCAATGCACTTTTAAGCACACAAATATATCTTTTAGAGAAAACAAATCGTTAGTAAATATATATATTTATATATATGCGGTTTTCGTATGTCGTTAGCAGAAAAAAGCACTTATTAATATCATAGACGAGCTTCTCTACCGGACGAGCGGTTCGCCATGATATTTTTCAATTTATTCTATATATATATATATATATATATATATGAATGAATGAATTTCGGTTTTGTATTACAATTGCACACAAGCAAAAGCAAAAAGTTTAAAATTTTGTTTATAACTTCATGGATATATCTGAAGAATATCAGATAACTTAAAGATAAAATGCATTCTTAACAGCAATATTGTAATTCGCCAATTGAAACTCTTATCATGTATTTGCATGTCATATCAGTGTATTGAATTACTGAATATTTTATATTAAACTTTAATTAAGTCAAATAAACAGAAAATTTGAAAGATAAAAATCCCTTGGTAGAGCTTAAGTATTTTTAGGTGTCCTTTCAAATCTTAAATAGATTGAAATAGCAATAAATTTCCCAAAAAAGGCATAAGATTGAGAGGTTAAATAAATTCGTAGATCAACGCTTTCAGAACTATTCTTCATAGTATTAATCAAAGCATGAGAGAAAAGCCAAACACATATACAGTTCCATGTTTTATCAGTTGAGAAAGTGTCATTAAGAAAATAAAACCTCTTATAAAACGCCGTCCACTCAAAATCGCTTCCATTTGCGATATAAAATTTAGATGTGAAGGCGTTTGGATAAAAATAAAAATCAATGCTGCAATTCCCAGCCCTGATACGTTACGAAGATGCCCGCTTATCGGCTGAAGAAAAATGCATTATGCAATATTCAGCTTACATTTTACACTGTAGAGCAGATGTTTTCGAAATCGATTTACGCCAGAAAATTCTTAGTAATATTCTCTTCCATAATATAACATTTTCCGCCGCAGAATGACCCCATGCAGAGGTAGGTAGAGAAAGAAATGGATGTCACCCCTTCGAGATAATGATTTTTTTTTTATTCTTTGCGATTTTCTTTTATTATTTTTCTTTGCTGGAATATTACTTTCGCTTTGAAAAGAATCAGATTTCGTTTTATTCTGATGCGTTTAGAATAGCCCTGTGGGGTAGCCGGTTTCAATCCTTTATACCGTTCTCAATTTATTTGCGTTTGAAAACCATCATTCAAATACAAACGTTTTCCAAACGCTTTGGCGTTTTCATTGTCTTGTTCCTCTGGAAAACAGCGCTTTAGGAAGATTTTCAGTAGCATTTTCCTTTTATAAATCAGGCCTTCCCGAGAAGAACGTAAAATGTAAAAGAGAGAGATTATTATCCTTTGAGAATACTTATCTTCTAGGAGATGATATTGTCTATATTTAACACTGGAGGTATTTCGCTGTAATTTATATTTCCAAAAGATGCTTTACATTTCGAATATGAAATGATTCAGTACATTCTGATTTGAAAAGGCGTTTTATTTTGGAAGAAATAGAAATATATGTGTATTGAATCAGACGGATTTGTTTCAAAAGAATGTTTTTCAGAAATGCATCGTAGCAACGTTTCAGATGTCAAACATACATCTTGATACTATTGTTAAATTTTCTGAAGATAAATTTACAGTCAAAATTCTTAAGATTAATATATTTACTGTTTTAGGAAAAAGAAATGCTCACAGTGCCTTATCCTTTATACATTATATTACGCATATATTATAATGTATTGTATCTATGATTAAAATCCCATATGTTTTCAAAAAGAGATAATTTCAATATAAAAAACATTGTTCCTAGAATGTCCATTATACGAAGTTCTAAGTTATTACATAAACAAAATATCAACAGTCTATGTACAAAAAACATTTCTAAAACTGATATGATCTGCATTGTGTGTACCATTGCTTACGATAGATGGATTTTTAGATGCTTGGATCGACGTCTTATAGACGAATATAATATTAACTTCTGAAATCTAAGATATTGTTAATTTTAGAATTTAAGTTACAAGATAGTTTCCGAATCAATCTGACAAGGAAAAGACTTCAATTTAAATTCAGCTACAGAACTTCAACAATTGAGAAAAGTTTCGTGGTTTTCAAAACAGACGGTCTTACAACCTAGCTTGAAAGAAATATTAGCTTTCATTTTTTTTATTTTTCTGGTTGAAAAAAAAGCATCCAATACGACATGGATGCAGAATAATATTTTTCATAGTTTATACTTAATTAAATTATCTATATTTACTTTTCTATATTTACTTTTAGATCTATATTTACTTTTAAATAGAATAGTATGCCTTTGTGAAGATACACGAGAGCTATTTTAGAATGGTCTTCATAATTCTATACAGTATTTCGGTGACATGAGCAGTATCTGAACTGCCATCCCCTTTCCACGCATGTACTTCCTAAGAGTGGGATAGTACTTGACCGACGAAGACAGATTTAATTTCTAAAACCCACATATAGGTTGATTGATATATTAAACGGTTTGGGATTCCTATGCATTTCGGTTTCTTTTCGCAGTATTGCAATTTTATATAAATTGGCGAAAAACATTTCAGAAAATATTATTAAAAACGATTAAAAAGTTACCATGTGCTAAATGGAATTCCGATTGGACACTTAAATTTGGGAATAAAGTTGATTGCCATGATGCGCACTTTAAACGCCCACCAAATTTTTTAAAGGCCCACCTTAACCCTTTACTACGGAAGCGACTTTTTTCTTCTAGCCTTTTAACACCGGGACTTTTTAGGAGGATTCGACATGAATTGGACTCCCCAATCTGGGTGAGATATGATACAATTACCCACCATCCATCCCTGCTATAATTTTCTCTTAAGGTGCACAGAAATAGGCTGTGATGGTCAAGGATAATTGTATCCATAACCGCTCTTAAATACGAAGAGATCTGAGAACCTCACATCCCCTGAAAAGAAGCCAACTGCCACAAACCGACTTTCATCGAAGTTAAGGCAAAATTTCTACCATCAAACAATTATTAACAATAATAATACCTTAGTTATCGAGGAAATGGGATAGCCCTGTTATCCCCAATTGGTCTGTTATCTCCTATTAGCCTCCCCTTGGTAAGGGGCATTGACCTCTTCCCTATACGTAGAGTATAATCTCAACAATTGGTGTTTAATGATCTTATCAAAATGGTACCATCCAATTTTCACCCAATTGCAATAACATTGAAACAATAATGCAAATTCCAGTAATTGTAAAAATGTTAATGTCACAACTAGCATTTAGAAATCTTTCTCTATCAGTGCTCTTTTAATGCCGATAACATGCATCATGTATACATATAATCAAGAACGGGTCTCAATTCTGTCGGAGACCCGCATCTAGACACAGCTTTGTACCCCATCTGTTTAAAAAATAATCTTTTATTGTAATACCTAATAGTTACTTTCATTGTTGTAATAATGCTTTCTAAATAAAGTCGTTCGGGAGACGGCTTTCTGGTGCGGGGCCCTGTGTGCCCCGTGGGGGGGGGTAGGTTGATCGCTTTTTTCTACGGGCAGCCACCTGAACTGCGAAAAGAGAGCGCACGATCTCAAAAGCGGGGCTCTCCGTAGCGTGAAGAAGAAGAACCGCTTCGCTCGATTTAAGAGGGTTAAAATGAATTCCATAATTGAATGGTAACTATCAGATTGAAATTTGTCTCTATAAGCTATAGACACGCAACCAGTATCAAGAATAATATTTTCAAGTAATAGATATTTCTATTGCTTTTATCCAAATATTGTTGTTTTTTATCCATTTAGTTGATGAACAACTTTCTGTATGCCTTACTTGATATCCACTATTTTGCACTAAACTTAAAACCTTACCATTAATACTACTTTTTAATAATCCGTACTTTAAATTCTTATAATAATCTAGTTAAAAGAAATAGGCATCTTCACGTAAGATCCGTTTAGCTAACACTCAGATGCATCATTAGCTTTAAAACAAAATAGTTCTTAATTAGTTGCCTACAGAATTTTAAGAACAGCACTGGCCTTCACAGAAAAAAATAATGTTGGCACAAAATAGTAATTCAAATATAATTCAGAGTTGCAAGTTTTAAATAAGAAATGCAACAAAATTTTTAATTTGGCTATTGAAAACATTTTAACTTCACACAGAAATTGTAATTATAGAAATATTTTATGAATCGATAATTATTCAAAATTATTTTTAAAAATTCCAAATTGTAAGTGATAGAAATATGCTTCGCTAGGGGCAATAGAAATCATTTATTTTATTGCACATCTATCGTTAATTGCGCCTTTTCACTGATCAAAGTAATATGTGGCAATATAAATTAAAATTTTATCAGATGGATTGAAAGTGAAGTTTTTGTTTCATTAAATAGTTAAAATTTTTGAAACTGAATTTTATCTAATGATTTTTTTCAAACCAAATGATGTTACTAATTCAGTACTCATTGAATGTGTCAAAACAGCTAGAATATACATTAAATGAAAAGTTTCTGATCCTGATGAAAAATTAAAACTTATTCTATGTAAACAATTAAATCGAAATAGTCATGATCATTAAGCAACTCAAGCAATTCAATTATTATGCAAAAAATAATGATTATATAAATATCGTAAATTTCTTTATAATCTAATCTCTTAATTTCGTTATAAGAAAAATACTATTTAGCAGATGACCAGCTTTAAGGACTTGTCATGTCAACGGTAAGATGGATTACAGAAATCAGTTGGTAAAGCTATTTTTGTGCGCGTATTTTTAACACATAACTAGTAAAATATTTTCTTTGTTACAAAGCATGAACTGAAATCACAAGGATATTACAAATGTCGCATGCGACTAAAGCTCTATCAGTATCGTCTCTACCATTAAATGCGACGATAAAGTTAGTATTTTCTCTTGAGATTAATTTATTGACCACCAGCTCAAAGATATAGTGTGAATGAAAAAATAAGCAATGCACTCTTTTTGTTTTGTGAGATTTTGCTTCCCTTGGGAAAAGAATAAACTTTTCACATTCAAATAGAAATAATCAGCTACACAATTCTTATCGCTAATTAACACGATCCCTATCGTGAAATTTTTTATTGGACATAATCTTATTAAAGTGCCTTTTTCACAATTGTTGCGAAGATTAATACAAATCATAAATAAGAAGTTTTTCCCACCCATGATGTCTAATTTTAAAGAGAAATAAATATATCCGTCTGTTTTTTCGAAAACTAGTTTATGTAAACGTGCTATAAATCACATAATCGCAGAAACGCTTAATAATAATGGAGCCATTCTAGTTAACTTCTACTAAAGAAAGAAACGAATTAAAATCTTGATTGAGTTTTTGTTTAGTTAGATTAAATTCCATTTTGAAACTAGGAAAGGGATTTTTTAAAAGAAACTTTTAATCCTGAACCCTTATTTATTAACAAGATAAACTGTTGATCCGGCAAGATCAGCACCAATCCTGTAGAAGACTATAAAATCAAGTCTCAGACCAACGACAGTACGTTTATACGTTTAATTAAAAGAAGAAAATAGGAACCTAAGCATAAGTTTTAGTACAGTGTTAGTAATAGTAGCTATTTTATCAGTTTAGTTTAGTTCAGTTTAGTTACATTAACGTACCGTTTAGAAGGTAATTTGGGACTGACCTCGTTATTTTGCACCTCGGTCAGATGACGAGGACGACACCTGAGCTGGTAGCCTCTCTTCAAACTTCCGCGCCACACCAACGGGAGGACGTTTGGCTCCCTACTTATGATTTAGTAGCTATTTTATTAAATTAGAATTTGTTATATATTCACAAAATATTGAGCATCACATTATTTTTAAATATAATCGAACATTTTCTTTATGTGTTAAAAGACTACTTCTCTTCATTCTGATTTCGTTGCAATAGAAATTAAGGAGACCCTCCTTATTCTAGTGATTTTTTTGATGGATCTTCATGTATGCGTGCAGCAAATCAAGAACTGTCAAGTCTTCAATCTAGAGACACTTTGCGATGTCTGCAAGGCTGCTGGGGAATACTGGATATCCACTTTTATTTATATTTGTTTCACTTTGACAATTTAATGCAAAATATATTAACAAAGAGTATTACCCTGGTGGCACAATAATGGTACAGTTGTGGGTTAATGACCCCATCGGCAATGGCGGGAAGTATCTCCTTGTGAGGGTTCCATGGATGTGAGGCTAGTAATTGAGTCTATTTTTGCATTGCTCTCAGTGTCTATGTTGGTATCTGTGGGCCCGTTCATTCCATCACTCCCCATGGCAAAGGTTGTTTGGGGGTGTGTCTATTAGCCTTATAAGATTTAGTTAAATAAGTGGAAAATAATACAAATCAAAGATATAGAAAGTTCTTGTTCTTGAATCTTCAGGCAAATGTACTTTATTATATTTAGATATTCTTTCTTCGAACAGAAAATACCCAAAAAATAATAATTAGAAAATTGAAATGGTTTTGTTATTGATTAATGACAACTTACAGGAACAAATTTTCATTCGCAGCTCACCGCTGAATCATCACTTTCACTCCCCAAAGGATTTTTAAAACTTTGGGTTGATGTGATCGGAGCCGATTGATTTATTGACACCACAGCTGTCAGCTTTCATATTAAAAGTGCGTATCTTCAAAAATCCACATTATTGCATGAGAAACTGGTAATTTCTTCCATAAATTTAGGTTTTTTTTCTCTTTAAAAGAAAAGAAAATAAATTTCATCCTCTGGGCAAGCTTTTCCAAGCATTTTCTATGTATATCATTCCATTACAAAATGATGGCATCCTGTGAATAATCATAAATCCGTTCACTGGAATGACATAGGTGTTGTGATTCTCATTTTTGTCTGAGTTCTAAGTCAGTGAATTCTTGAGACGTTAAGAATAATCAAAATTCTTGTGCATCTAAAAAGATGTTAAAGAACCCTTGAAGTACTTAATTGGTACAATTTTAACATTATTGACCAATTAGGTTTTGAACCTTTGATGTAGGAATTAATTGGAACAATTTTATCATTTTTGACCAATTTAGGTTTATTTTCGGCATTTTGAGAGCTTCGCCCGATTATTCTAGTGAGTAAGATGTTCTTCAAACTAATAGCATAGCCATAGCGACAATTGCCGATACGGTCCATTAAAAACAATAGCAGTCCATGCTCCGGGGGAAGCTCCTCCTATTTTTCATTAATTGCTTATGATGACTCAACCACGATGACGGGGACAGTTTCATATTTAAGATTCCGAATGCTTTGAAACAGTAGCAAAGTATCAATTAATTATCATCCCGCACATCTCGAGGCAAAGAACCGACCTTTTAAATCTAAATTTAAAAGTATATCAATTTTTAATTATATAATAAATTTCTAACAAAAATGTTCAGCGAAAAGTTCAGTTTGACGTCGATGATAATAAAAATTTTGGCTTAAAATTTGTGTAATGAAATAGCTTGAAAAATTAAATTCAAACAGAAAATTTAAATTCACTATTTTCGTAAATTTGTATGCTATAATTACCTAGTACGGTTATAATAACTCATTTTCAAGCCATTTTGTCAAAAGAGGTTTGGAGTAAAATAATAATATGTCATAGACTTTTTAATATTTTTTATTTGCATTCATTTCCTGGCATACGTCATTTTTCCTTTCTTAATTTTTATTTTAGTTGATTAATAAAACTCTTTCAGAGCGTTCTTTTACACAAATGGAATCAAATTTCCTGTTTTAAATTTAGAAAAACAATTTCCTGTATTTCTGTGTTAGAACTTTAAGTATTAACTTAGACATAGTAGAAAGAAATAAAAAAATATTAAAGGCACGTTCCATAAAGTAAAATTTCATGTCAGAAAGAAATTAGGAAATTAAACAACTGCTTAATTATTAACCATTAAAGAGTATTATTATAAACCATAATCGTATTTCATACTCAAATCTTCTTATTCATAGCAAGAATTTTAAGTGAAGCAATTAAGAAAATTCGAAACGTCTTCGTATATTTTGACGTCTCTTTGTATATCGTTTAAAATTAAGGAATTATTTTTTAGTTATACTATTAGTTGAAATATATTATTTATTAAAAATGAATAAATAAACAGAGATATATAGATTTATATAAGAATCTTTAAAATTGTCAATGCATTTGGAGCAGATGCAAATTATTTAAAAACACATAAATGAATTATTACATAAAACTGTAAACGAAAGGAATAAATCAAACTTTTAACGGAAATATGATGTTACGTCAAAAGAGGTTTCTAAATATTTGAACTCTAGATTTCTCCAAGATTATTAAATTTGTCAACTCACTGGAAATATAGAAAGTAAGATTAAAACTCTTCGTTAGCATTCCATTATTGCTACATTGAATAATTTTTAAGCCTTCAAATAAAAAAAAAATCATTTCATGTTTTTAATAGATGTGACGCAGTGAATATTTGAATATATTTAATTACTGATATTAAGTATTAATAAATATGGTTAATAATAATAATACTATAACTTCAATAATTTTTAGCATTTGTAAGTCCGCATTTCATATATGTGAAGCACATTTGTGAATATGTTAGGCGGACTTCTTTTATTTCTTCTTTACTTTAAGCAATACTTATCTTTCATGATAATAATTATTTTCTTAAATTTCACCATTCGTGCATGGATAAGCAATGAAATGCAGGAAAGTTTTACCTAGAAGTTTATGACTTATATAGCTGTGTAAATTGAATCGGAGGAAGGAGGTTAAGAGTTTTTTATTCTCTTGATGTTCTGTTAGGCAGGTTTTATTCAAAAATAAATATATTGATGAGCGCTTGAGCAACGTATTTCTTACCTCAGTGTGGAAGGTTCCTGGAGTGTGTACGTTTTTCGTCAGATCGGGAAACAAATGTGGGTCGGGTTCCCTGAGAATCCTCCACAATAAGTAGATTTTTACCTTCGGTACTACCTAGTTACTCGAAGATAGTTTGGGCAAGAAAAGATGATATACGTCCCCTTTATCGTAAGTCTTTGATTGATAGGATTGATTAAATATGCTAAACCAAAAGAGATTAGAGGGAAATACAATAATATTATATTATAATTAGCTGTTTAGACAAGGAATAAAACAAAGAAGATAATTGCAGATTTATATAATTTTGATTTTTAAGTTTAGATTATAGCTGTAGCCTTACAAGATATGTTTTGCTCTTTTATTTCAAAGTTCTCTTTTGCGACTGTTTCCACTTCTTCAAATTTAAAAAATTCTCAATAGAAGATATTTATGCGAAAAACAAAAGACTACAATAATAAAAGAATACGAAGCATTAATTGTAGATATATGAAAAATAAATGTAATTTCAAACAGTAATTCAGCAAATTTTGAACAAAGGTGATGTCTTATAACTATAATTTTTATATGCGTGTAAATTGTGACAAAAGTGTTACGTTACTCCCACTTGAAGTAACGGCCGATAGTTTAAAAAGTTTTTTTTATCTTCTAGTATATTCATGTTCATGATGAATGGAATGAATTCAAACAACTTTTCTGCTTTCAAAATGAAGTGGATTTAACTTTTAAAAATAGTTCTTAGTTATAATAATTAAAGTATCGTTATATCTACATCTATTTTCCTATCTGTATATTGCAAGCGTCGAAAGAAAATTCCTTTTAAAATAATGGTGTTAGAGAACAAATATACTGAAAATAAAATTAGTACACTGAAGAGCCAAAAAAACTGGTACAGGCGTGCATGAAAATAACGGAGATATGCAACCAATCATTGTAACCCGATGCGGACGGCAACGCCTATATAAGACAACAGATGTCTGACAAATGTATTAGATCGGTTCCTGCTGCTGCAATGGCGTGTTTTCAAGATTTGAGTGACTTTGAACGTGGCGTTATAGTCGGCGCACGAGAGATGGGACATAGCATCTCCGAAGTAGCGATGAAATTTGAATTTTTGGGTACGACCATTTCACGAGTGTACCGTGAATATCGGGTATCTGGTAAAACATCAAATTTCCGCCATCGGTGCGGCCAGAAAAAAGACCTTGAAAACTGGACCATTGACGTCAGACGCGAATCCTTAAACGAGACAGACGTACAATACTTCCTCAAATTGCCGCGGATTTCAATGATGGGGCATCCACAAGTGTCAGCGTGCGAACTGTTCGACGGACCAACATTAATATGGACTCTCAGAGCCGAAGACCCACTCGTGTACCGTTGTTGACTGCACTGCACAAAGCTTTATTCCTCTCCTCGGCCCGACATCACTACCATTGGACTGTTGATGACTGGAAACACGTTACCTGGTCTGACGAGTCTGGTTTCCAATTGTATAGGACGAATGCACGTGTACGAGTATGGAGACAACATCATTGATCCATAGACCCTGTTTGTCAAAAGGGGACTATTCAGTCTGGTGGAGCCGCTGTGATGGTATGAGACGTGTGCAGTTGGCGTGATATGGGACCCCTCATACGTCTAGAGACGACTCTGACAGGTACTTAAGCATCCTGTCCAATCATCTACACTCATTCATGTCCATTGTGCATTCCGATGGATTGGGACAATTCCAGCAGGACAATGCGACACCCCACGCGTCGAGAGTTGCTACCAAGTGGCTCCAGGAACACTATTCTGACTTTAGACACTTCCATTGGCCACTTAAATCCCCAGAGATGAACATTATTGAAGATATCCGGGATGCCTTGCTACATGCTGTTGAGAAGAGATCTCCACCACCTCGAACTCCTATGGATTTGTTGACTGCCTTGCAGGATTCATGGTGTGAATTTCCTCCAGGATACCTTCAGACACCAGTCGAGTCCGTGCCACATCGTTTTGCGTCACTTCTGAGTGCTCGTGGGTGCCCGACAGTTTTTTTGTCTCTTCAGTGTACATTAAAAGTGTTCAAAAGATGGGAAAAATAATGTAGAAAGGGAAATTTTTATCTTTCATCTCGTAAACAATCTTAGAAAGAGGAACAATAATTTACACTAAAAAACATTTTATAAAAGCGTTAAACTGTGAAAAATAAATAAATAAATGTATAAAAATGATAAAAAAAAACATGCTTACGTTCTTATCCATTTATTTGAACTAGTTCATATATAATTTATATTTTTAATTTAAATTGTTTTAGTTTTAATTTTTTTAAATGTATTTATTTTGTATTTTTACCGCATATTGTAAAAATATGCAAGGTCTTTCTTTTATTCTTAATATGCGTTTTTTTTTTCGATGCGAAAATGAAGATGTCTTACAAATGAAAGACTAACTGGACATATTTGCTCCTGCTTCGAAACTTCTAGAGAGTTGTTATTGAAGAAATATATTAAATGTTAACAGCCTTGAACAGATTATATGGAATTTTTAAGAAAACTTTTAAGGTGGAGATTTAACGTATGTCTGTCCCACGTCCACGACATATATCCAATGTATTCATTACTCGAACATGGATTGCTATATCACACTAATTCATAAAACATGACAAACTACTTTGAATCAATGTCCTTTAAGTTCGTATTACTATAAAATACCTCGTAAACCGTTTTATTCTATGTTCCTGTTTAAGGAAGTATGGTGCTTGCATTCAAAAGTACGTATGTAAGATTTTGGATCCTATATCTTTCCTGTAAATTAGTAATAATTTAAACCCATTTCATCTCATATTTTATTTCTTTTTTTCTTCTTAATTTTAAAAACATAAAAGAGAGAATAAAAAGCTGCCTATAAATTATTTTGAGAGAAATCATTTGTTTCAAATAGAGTGAAAAATTATGGCAATTTCCTATTTCTACAGATCAAATCAACAAAAGGCGTTATTGGTTCATCATGGTTCAGTGATGTACAGTGGAAATTAGAGAATCTAACATTTGGTATAACCCTGGAACGGAGAAGCAGTTAGAACAAGCAAAAATTCAAAATGCCGTCAGGAATCTAAAATTATTTTCAGCTATTTGAAACAATTGTGAAAGGTAATCACAAACTCTATAATTTTTAAAAGTCCTTAAAAGTGGAGTACATTAGACCACAACAATTTTATAAAGTTGAATTATGAAACTTTATTGCATGTTACCAAATGTTCAAGTAATAGTTATTCAAAGTGTGTAAACGTTTTGGGGTACAGCTGTAGATGCACCAGACTCATAAAAGTGAAATTTATTACGTAAAATTAAGATTTTGTAATATATCATTGCAAAATCATTAGTACTGCAGACATTTGTGAGAATAGGGTCTTGCCATTATATAAATTATAAATAACACTAAACTTATGACTACGAGATATTCTAGTAAGATATTTAAATACATTAGTATCTTAGTTTTTAATATGTTTTGCTAGATAAATTAAGGACAAATTGTTTTTGCCATGTATGCTTACAATTTAGTTTAATAAAAATGTAATCGGTATATTTTGTTGTATGAAAGACATAGTAGAAAAAATATTAATGGAAAACAAATTTAGAGCTTGAATTTCGAGGTTTCTGTCCCATAAAACTTATTAAATTTTGGTTTTACTTCAAATTTACTGACAGTAAGCCAGAATAATCACTAAAATCCTGCTGAAACATATACAGATAGGAAAAAAAGTAATTCTATAGATGGTTGAAGCAACAGCAAATATTTTTTATCAAAACTCTAAACTTAAACTTATAAAATGCTATACATCTGTCATTCAATTAGTTTATACATGTAGCGTATAAATCGATAAACTTAGGATCTGAATTAGACTTAAACAAACCACATACGCTTAAATTCCCATCCTACCTACTGCATTAAAGAACATAATCTGCAAACAATTTTAGGATAAACTTAAAATATCTAATTTCTGTTAATGTAGAAATTATAATTATGCCTATAAAAGATTTTATGCAAATAAAAAGATTTAACTTTGTATTATATTTCATAGAAAATAATGACAAGATTATCTGCGAAGAATATGCTTCTTTTATCAATTAATTTGAAGTCCATTTGCCAAAACTACGTAACTAAATATTTCAGAGTTTAATGTCATATAAATTGGAGGGAGCAGCATAAATTTGAATGTCATTTGTGCTTTAATTATGAATATGGATAAACGTCGACATTTTAATATTAAGCGGTAAGAGTGACTAAAGTAACATCACTTACTCAAATTGTTAGCTTGTACAGCTTTCCTTAATATCTTCCCTTTCCCTTTCTCAGTAGAGTAAACTCTGTCAGCAATTCAAAATAAATCCCCCCCCCCCTTATCCCGTTAGTAGCAGACGGCGAAAGAAGGGGGGTTGCTTTAAGGGGGTCACCGAGCTAAACTCACTTAATACTTGCACTCCTTCCTTGTTAATTGTCAAGATAATGGCAGTGATTACGATCATTTACATTTCTTCCATGCCTCCGATTATTTTTATTCTTTTTGATTCTTTTTATTCCGCGGCCCTTATCTTGGGAACCGAACAACCTATCGATTATAACGCTTTTATTATTACAACGGAGAGAGGAAATTTTTATAGGGACGAAACTTAAACTCTCCAGGAGGAAAGGAAAGAGAAAAAATAAGTAAAAATAACTTTAAAAGGAGGAGGGGGAAAAAAACCGATTTACTCCACCGAGTGATATCCCTCCGCCAGATTAATGGAGGAACACAGGAACGTAGCGCGTGAGAAATGAGTTCCAGCTTTTATTACTCCAGTAATAGGAGCGGGCACAGTGGAATAATGTTTGTTTTAGGGCCGAGGTACAAAAGTGAATGTAGGGAAGAAAACGCGTTAAATCTTTAATGGGGAAAGCGGACGTGCAGTAACATATTCATTATACAAGTGCCTCTTACGCGAGGAGGTATCGGGCTTCGGAATTTTAAGGGTGGGAGAGGGTTAGAATTTTATCAGAACTTTGCCCGCGATCAAAATCGTCTGCTTCATCGTTATTTACGATTCTAGACGCGTCTACTCAACTGCCGATGACGCTGTTTACGGTTTGGGGTTAAATGGTTCCTGTTCCCCAAAACCTCAGATTCCATGAACTGGATGATTCATCATTACCCCAAGAAGAGGGATAGCGCATCATCCGTTAGCGATGACGGAAGAAAACATTATCGGATAATGAAAGCACAGTGATTTCTAGATTGCAACAAATCGGTTTCTTGTTGGTGATCACAATAGACTTGGTATTTTCTCTCTGTTAACCACCTAACATCAATCACGGGAGGAACGTTGGGGTAATTCCTCGAATTCGTCGACAGGATGTAGGAGATAGTAGCGCACATGTGATTATTTTATCGGTTCATTTATTTTAATCCAACCATTGCAATATCGTCAGTGGTTTGTAATATAATAATGGTACATAACTAATTACCTTTGTGAAAAATAATGATAACGCACAGATATTAGCAGTAGTAGAAGAATATAGCCGTATAGAATATTAGCCGTATCTGAAGATGTGGCAAGATAAGGATGAGAAACTATCAAAAACCGATATGATTATCGAAAAACTAATAAAATGATATGTCTAAACAAAGCTATATTTCCTGTATTTCTTATTAACAGAAACTAAAATGTCATTAGTCTGAGATAGTTTATTATATCAGAGCTTCTTCTTGATGCGCGATTACATTGACAATCCTTTACTTTCGTGAGATGCATACGCATTTAATCTGCGTGGGCTTAAGTTCTCTCCCCTCTGCAACGATTTTTCCTTCTGAATACGTTTCGTTCAATTTCAAAGTTGGTTGTTAATTATTCATATTGGAGTACCATAACCGTCTTGTTTTCATGTTAAAAACACGCGCATAGCTAGATATTCAAATGCAATATGCACTTGTCTGGAAGCATCAGCATTTATTTATAATTCGGCAAAAAATAAAATAAAAATGTAAATCGTTTTACGGAATTTATTCAGCCAGCAGGGAAAGAAATTAAGGAATAACGAGACGGAGATTAATAATTCAGAAAAATGTTATTGGATAATACAGAATGAATATCTGTATAAATTCATAAGTGCAAATTAATTCATATTAAGGCGACCATGGACCTTCAAAATCAATTTTTTTTAAATTTTAAACTAATGAATTTGAAATTTTTCAGGCATTAATAAGAGCATTATATATTGTAACAAATTTGTCTTGTGGGTGTACGTAACTGCAATCCAATAAGCAGGAATAAAAAATAATGCTCTTTATTTTACAAATATTCTAAGAGAGAAACGTAGCACAAGTATTAAAACTGCACTTCAAACAATCCACAACAGATATTGCCAATAAATCTCAAACACAGCACTTTCAAAATAGCGGCCAATGTCTTTTCAGCTCACCAGTGTTCACTGCTGATCAAAATCCCACCAAACCCCTTTTGGCTCGAGAATTTGCTTCTATACTCTTTCAACAGGAAGTGACGTCATTACGTAGGTAATGACGTAATCTCCAGAAAGTTCATGAAACCAGTAGAAATAGGTTGACAGTTCCAGGTCTTTCTAGAAAATTCATTTTGTCGCCAAAGTCACGAAATTTGTCTCCAAACGGCCAAGATGAGCTTCTCAGGGCAACAACTTTATGGCTTTGCAATACTGTTCCCCTCTTCAAAGACTGCACGCCCCCAGAAGTCTCATTACATAGAACTATGATCAATGGCCCGATATGGAGCTAGCCGATTAATATGCATGGCTTTTGGCTTGGCTTTGGGCGACCTCTGTACTCTATAGACAACATCGTTCATTTTCTTGACAATAGTATATGGTCCTTCCCAGTTCTGTTGTAACTTGGGACTCACGACTCTCCGCCGCTTCTGGTTATACATCCAAACTAGATTTCCCTCCTGAAGAAGGTGGTAAGTTGCACTTGAGTCGTAACGTTCTCATTCGCTCCCTTGACAGTTTAACTCGCTCTCTGGCAGAAGATGCCTGTACTCTTTCCAAACGTGCCTCTGAATTAGTCGGCGAGTAAGGCGTATCCCTCGATCTTCCAAAGAGAATGTCACAGATAAATCTTAGAGTTCGATCAGAAAACATCTCTACTGGAGTCCATCCAGTTTTTGACTTTCCTTGTTCTGTCGTCGGTCCTTTTCGGGCTCTGCAAACTTGGCATTTCCTGCACCATTTCTCAGCGTCGGTGCGAAATCGGTTCCAGTAAAATCGCTTCCGGGTTTTACGCAATGTTTTCTTGACTCCAAAGTGTCTTCCACTTGTGCTGACACGAGTCTCTCGTAGAATTTCTTTAATTCTGCCCTTAGGGAGAATTAGTTGCCGTTGATAAAAGCATTCGATCAGTACTCTACCATCTTTAAGATATAAGGAGTTCCAAAGAGCCCAATATCATTTTTTTGCTGGACTCTCATGAGCGATTACTTGCCAAGATGGTCGATCCGCCGAATTTAGTTTCATCTTCAGAATTAATCTAATACCTGGTTTTTCCAGCTGTGCTTTTTCGATCTCGCTTAAGGACCATCTATCCTCATTTTCCGTGGTTAAATCTTACACAGAAATATCTGCTTCCATTCTGAACTTCTTTTCAGCATTCGAACAATGTTCGCAGTCCTCAATACAGAGTCCTCGACAGAGGGCATCCGTTCCGTCAGATATTCTTTTGCAATGTTGCGTACTGACTGAAAACAAAAGAAATTCTCTGCCCTCCTCTCCGTATCTCGTTCTTCTATAGGTATACCGTAAATTTAAATTTTTGAAGAAAATTCATGCCGAGAATACAGGAATCTGTGATTTCAGCTGCGTATACTCTATGTTGAAATTCTCTGAGTACACATGCATCAAGTTTCCCTTGTATCTTTGCTTTTTCACTAGTAGCAGTCTTAAGATTTTTGCTTGGAGCCGTGTAAATACGACGTTCCTTCAATTTACGGGCCAGGTCCACTCTTAAAAGAGTTATACTTGTGCCTCTGTTCACCAGAAACAAACATGGGATATCACAAATCGATCCTTCAATATAAAGTCCGTTTCCCCTTCTGCTAAGTGCAGAAACTTTTATTTCTTCTTCAGGGGCTTTATTCAGAATTGGTATTCTTCGCTCCGCAAGACGACCGTAAGTCAGTTTTCCTGAGTGCGCGTCATTCTCTTGGCACGACCTTTGTACATGTCTCTTCTTAAAGCACTTCCAACAAGTCACATGCAGATTTCGTCGAGTAGCGTTCTGTTCAGCAGCAAGACTGTTCACAAATTTTTACATCACTTTCAATAGAGATTAAAATTTATCTTTTCTTTCTTTCCAAGTGACATAATCTGCCTCTATTGACCTTATGTGTAAAGAGATCTTCGAAGCAGTTTTCGCAGGACTCAAATTTCATGCTATATGCCAAGGGCTATTTCAAATCCGTAGAGTTCATTAATCTCGTTGAAATTTGCGTTTCTTCGTCTGTAATGGCTTTGCGAAGAACTGGACTGCTAAGCTCTCCATAACATCTAGAGGGCATTCGGCGTAGGCAAGGCTCATGAGTCGATCCACATCTGCAGCTAACACTTGAAGGCTGTCTCCTGACTTCTGCCGTCTTGTTTTCATTTCAGTTCTATAAAATTGCGTCAGGTGACTGTCTCAAAAACTGGACTCGAAAGCTTTCTTGATTTTCGTTAAGTCTCTCAACTTATGAGCTGAATTCCTTGAATAACCTCCGCCGCTGATCCTCGGAGCGATGCCACAAGTTGACTGGCTTTCACAAAATCCGTCCATCCATTTGTAGAGCTGACGACGTTGAACTGAGTCTTGAAAACGGTATACGATGTTTGTCAGTCAAATTTCAAAGGTTTGACTGTTGATCTGGCATACATGGGTTCTGGAATTGTCTGGAAATTGTCTGTTTGGCTTTTCCTTAAAATCACTTATTCTCCTCTCGAGGTTGCTGATCTTCTCTTAAACTTCACCCTTTGACTCCTCGATCTTCCTTTGAACTTGTTCCTCTACACCCTCGATTTTTCTTTGAACTTCCCTCTCAACTTTCTCGATTTTTCCTTTCACACATTGGACTCCCTCTTCAACTTTTCCAATGCATCCGTCAACATGAATCTTAATTTCTTCAACGTGACTTTCGACGTGTGCTGAGATATGGTTTATTATTTCCTCTTGTCCAGATCGCATCTCTTGCTTCATTTCTTCTTGACCAGCTTCCATTTTGTCTCCCAATCCGACTTTCATCCCTGCCATCATGGCGAACAGCTTTTCAAACTTTCCGTCCATTGATCTGGTCGAAGGTTCGGTCTCTGGCATTCACAGGAGAATCAAAATATCCCGCTTCTGAAACCGAATGTAAAACAATTGTCTTGTGGTATACTTGAAAGCATTCCAATAAGCAGGAAGAAAAAAATTAAGCTCTTTATTTCACAAATATTCTAAGCAAAGAAACGTAGCACAAGTATTAAAACAGCACTTCAAAAATTTCACATCAGAGATTACCAATAAATCTCAAACACAGAACATTCAAAATAGCGGTCAATGTCTTTTCAGCTCACCAGCATTCACTTCTGATCAAAATACCACTAACCCCTCTTGGCTCGAGAGCTTGCTTTTATACTCTTTCAACAGGAAGTGACGTCATTACGTAGGAAGTGGCGTAATCTCCAGAAAGTTGATGAACCCAGTAGAAATAGGTTGGTATTTCAAGGTATTTCTAGAAAATTCCATTTGTCGCCAAAGTTGCGAATTTTGTCGCCAAGATTAGCATCTCCAGAAAACAACTTTATAGCTTTGTAACATTATTTAAACACACAGAATTTCACTGCAATATAGTTATTTATTTTTTAATTATGGTTATAAATGTAATTTTTAATGACAATTATGTCATTTATGATGTGTTCCAGGGGCTCCAAAATTACTCGAAATTATTCTAATTTCTTTTATTTGCTATTCTAACCCTTTTCAAATAAAAATTGGAATTAATTTTTACGTTTCAGAAAGCAGTTTCAAAAGGAACGCACATCATAACTAGAATATGAATGCCAAAAATTCTTCTCTATATATGATTTTATACTTAGATAAAATGTCATGAAATTTGGACAAAAATTGAAACGCCTGAAACATTTATCATAAAGGCCATAAATTGTTATTAAAAGTTACATTTATACCCATAATTTAAAAGTAAATAAATGTATTGCAATAAATATTTTTGTTATCTTATATAGTGCTCCGATTAATGCCTGCAAAATTTCAAACTTGTTAGTTGAAAATTTAAAAAAATATATGATTTGGAAGGTCGTCGCTTCAACACCCAATGAATATTTAATTAGGTCAGATTTATATGTGTATGCAGGATGATTCCAAACGGTTCCGACAAGCATTAAGAGAAATCATGCATACCGAAGCATACGAATTTTCCATATAAACATGTGTAAGCGGTAGAAGATATGATTGACCTACAACAAACTAAGCAATTCTAGCCATCTTATACATTTAAAACCGTAATGGAAGTAGTATGAAGGTGTATGGAAATAATGAGATTTCGCGTAAGTGGCAGACAATTGAAATGGATGGGAAGTGAAGCACTTGTAATGAAAATTTCCAAACAGACACATGTCCCACCGTGAACCATTTGTGCATTTGAACCGATGGAAATGTTAAATTCATTTCAGGAAAGCAGCAATCATTGTGGCCGTTAGTTGCAAAATGTCTAATTTGATTTGTTTTGGAAAGCCTTACTTTTTTTCTGGAACCTTTTGATTCTTTCTGGGTTTAAATTTTAACTTAAGGTATACATAATTGATTAGTAACCCATCTTCCCTTAACATCGGATAAATCTTATAGTTGGGTCGGAAGATTCAAAATAATTCATATGCACTTATACGAAATGGTAAATGTTTAATTTCGAAAATCATGCAGTGTAATTCGGATGGTAAATAAAGACTTCATTAGTTTTTCAATGAAAACCACGATGGTAAAGACTATGATAAAGAGTTGTCTCTAAATGATTATTTTATTGTTATCGAGTTATAAAATTTTGACTGAAATTACCAATCACAAATCAAAAAAATAAATATCATGAATACCCTTTATATTATGAAGAATTTCTATATTTTGAAATAGAACTTATTATTAAGTTTTATGTATATGTCGCTCTGTTGCTTTTACGAACTTTTTTCATGCGCGACAACGCTTACCTTATTTTGAAACACGTATAGACTTTTTTCAGTGAATTACTTAATATAAAATCGAAATTTTATTTTCTTGCTGACCAAAGTTTCTTTAATATTGCTAAACTTGTCTTCTAGATGTATTGCACGCTGTCGTAGCAAGGATAAGCATCGTCCTGAGCAAATTATTACATAGTTCCACTTCTTATTTTGATTTAGATGCAAACTAGAAGCATTAGTATTTTTTCTACCTGGCGTCCCATGCCTAGCACCCGGAGCATACCCCCTTGGGCCCTCGTTTCTACTGCCACTGACAAGGAGTACTAACACTGTTTCATTGATAAATGCTTGTACAGATTAATCGTTAATGAAGATTCAACTTGTTCCAGAGGAAACACGTACGAATACGTGCACACAAACTTCACGGAGTTTGATTTATGAATGCTTTTATGCAATTACATTTCGGTGAAAAAGCTACCATGAACAAGTCTATGGGTAAGAACAAATCCAATTATCCGCACGGCACGCAAATTTCCAGACACAAAATACAGATTTAATTGTGCTTAAAAAAGGATTATATATTAACTAACGTATGTTTGTTTCATTTTATTTACAAAATAACATTTATAAACTAAGATTTACTAATAGAACACTTTAAGAGAAAATATATTTCTGCAAACATTTTTTCTAAGAGAAATTACAATTTTTAACTATTTCAGAAAAGTTTAGAAACATTGCCTTCTACCTGCTATTACCATTTTTATATCCGCTCTTCCAAATTAAATTTTTACCTTTATGTGATTATAAATAATGGACGATTTACCTTTAGGAAACGTTATGTCGTAATAGTAATTATAATAAAACAGCAATACTTGCTAATATTTTTACAAAAAAATAAACAATCTTCCGAGTTTTAGAGGGTGTTTGGTCTATATAAATATATAGTTCTGTTTCATTAAAATCGAAAGTAAAAGAAGTTTTCTGAAATAGAAGTTGACATAACTAAAAAATATTGGGTTGTTTGGAAAGTCCCCGCCGTTTTTCGGGGTACATTGAAAAGAAAGTGTATCCAATAATACATGCATCACTTTGTATGATAATAATCTCTCTCTTTATCCATTTTTCTCTCCCGTTATCATACATTTAAAAATTAACCGTTTTCGTTGTGTTTGAGCAATAAATTCCGTGTGAAAATACAGTAAATTCTCTTTTAACTTGTTTGGTACCCAAACATCGAGGCGATTGACGAAGCCATTTCAAATCAAATGCTTATGCTTATCAATGGTCGCCTCGACTCTTTGAGTCTCTCTGCTATTGCACAAGTAGTAATAAATTTATTATAGCCCATTGATTGAGCCTGATATGATTGATATCAATCGCGGATGGCCAACAGGAGCGTTGTTGGTCGTAAACGTGAAATTTGTCCCATCTGAATTTCACTAAACCATTTGTAAACCATTTGTTCACTTACAGCACTGTCTTTGTAACAGTGCATATCTTGATGACGCTTTGAAAAGCATTCTTCTCTTTACAGCAGCAAGAAAAATATTTTATAGTTGAGAATCATTTATGGTTGAAAATCATTTATAGTTGAAAACGCAATTTTTGATCTTCATATTTACACTGACACCAAACACATAGCATTAAGCCAATATTGATGTTCATTGAGCATAAATATTGGCAAAATCTCTTCCTTTTAGGAAATATATAATATAAAAGTTGCATAACAGCACTTCAGCGTTCTTTCAGTGGTCAATGCAAGCTATCGATAAACAGCGGATATTTTCTGAACAACTTAATACATAAATTCCCTAACATTATATCGCCACATTAAAAAAAGAAAGAAACTTCTTAACTCACCTTGCATTAAAATTATAAAAATTAGATGCACGTGAATTAAACTTTATGATTCTTTATTTAATTAATTTTCAAAAAATTGTTAAAAATTTACTGGCAACATTGTGCAAATAAGAAAGTTCTGGAAGTTTCCAAGTGTTACAGAGCGTGCCTTAGTTCTTTGAATTATTTATTTTCATCCATTTCTCCTTTTTTCAGTCTGTTTTATGTTTTCAGCTGGATATCACCTTCTCTTTTGTTTCTCTTCACATGCAGTTTGTAAATAAATCAAATTATTTTCTAAAATTGACTTTTTCATCGTGGCAAAATTATTTTATCTATAAATTTTAAAATAATATGATTTTTTTTTATTTTGAAACAAGGTAAATACCAATTTGAAAAAAAATATTTTATGTACACATAAAAGACACTTTTTAGTTATAGATAAAGTGTATCAAGTGTGCAGTAAATCGTTTCTCTTATTTGTACCGGGCCGCTGTGGCCTAGCGTTAATATCCCCCTTCAACAGGATTAAAGTTCATTTACACAACATTTTTTACAATTTATTTATTTGTTTTCAAATCTGAATTTTTCTAAAAGACGTCAAAATATTAAATTTTATTTTATTGTTTTGAGTTCAAATTTAAATTTACTTACAAATAAACAAATTTTGAATTTTATTTAATATTTCCCTGAATCTTTTTAAAACTATAAATTTTACTTAAAAAGCAGTAGCTACTTTTCAAATTTAAATTTATTTGTAAATAAATAAGTTTGAAATTTTATTTGAGTTTCGCTGATATTTCAGGCTTTATAATAATTCTTCCGTGACTTTTTTTGTTTTAAATCTGAGTTTTACTTAAAAAGGAACAACTTTGATGTTTTATTGGATTCTTTTAAATTTAAGTTCACTGGCAACTAATTATTTTTACATTTTATTTGAGCTTCCTCGATGTTCCTGGAATATTTCCCCTGAATTTTTTCGGATATAAATCTGAGTTTAATCTAAAAATAAATACTTTTTTAATTTTATTTTACTTTCAGTCTTTAAATTTAAATTTACTCAAAATTAAATAAATTTTGACTTTTAGTTAAGTTTCATTGATATTCCTCGCTTTATAATCATTTATTCCCTAAAATTCTGAAACGCTGATAATGTTTGATGTTAAAAGGGAACTTCTGGAAAATTTAAATTCGAATTTTTGCAAAAAAATTAATAATTGTAATATTTTTTGGTTATCGTCGTCAATTGAATCAGTTTTCACTTTCCAACATATAAGAAATATCTTGGGCCCTACTTTCGATATTGTTTAGAGCCCATTCGTTTTTTTCTTTCTCTGCAAAATTTTAAGAATGTCAGAAGTCCCTTTTTAAAATCAATTGATTCAAATATAACTAAGCCTTTTTGTAATCTGGGTCTTTTAAAATTTATTATAATAAAATGCTTTAAAATATTTATTTTTCAAGCATTACATTATTTCTTCCGACAAAATATCTAATAAGAGTGATATCCAACAATTTGTAATTCAGATCTTTTATGAAAAGTAAGCTTAGATTTTCTTCAATTTCTGTAATAAATGTATTTCTTAAATTATTGTGCACATTTGAGCAGATTATTTAATCAATGTTTGTTGTTTTATTCTATAGAAGATTATATTTTATCTACAAAATCTCAGGAATGAGGAACACGTCATCTAACTGCTCTTATGTGTTTATTTCTGAAATATCATGTATTTTAAGAAATTCAGTAATTATTGAGGCAACTATTTGCCCATAATTATACTTTATTTCGCTTGACCGTAGTTGCTTTATTTATTTTTCTTCAAATTACTTATTCTTTTTCCTTGCATTATTATAAAATTTATTTGCTATATAACGAATGTAACTAATGCTATGTCCTGAATAATGTCATGTATGCTGAAAACGCAGATTTTTATTTATTTGAAGTATCAAACTTAAACATAAAAATGAAAATATACAACTGGGATCACTAAAGTACGTCAAAAATAATTGTCTGCACTTAATAATACAGAGAGAAAGAAAATATTTGATTTAACATTTCTTGGAATACTTAATAATTTTTCTGAAAATTTGCCAAGGATTTTACAAATATTTGTGCTTTACTAACTGAGAAAAATACTGCTATATTGCATTTTAATTAATGTTTGCCTTTCATTTACAATTTTCCAATTTATTATATCTTAAGTGTTATTTATCTTCTGTATCGCGCATTTTACAAATTTTATATATTGTAAATCCTAATACATTGGTGTTAAAAACTGAAGTTACAAATATATTTTGTTGGCTATTTATAATAACTTAAACTTATAATTTAAATTTGATGTCAAATATCGTTTTAAGAAGGGTAAGGGTAATTTTTTTCAAATTAAACAATAAAAGAAACGGTATCGATTTAAGTTAAATGCTGAAATTGACATATTTTTAATTTCTGAATTTCATCTTAAGCATTATGTTAATTCTTATATAAGTAAGGTCTTAGATCGTTTCCACTTGTGTTGAATTTTCGGTATCGCTCGTGAATTGAGATAGAAAGTAATCGGTAGGCTTGAATTTGATCAAACATGCAATGCTTGATAATTAGGAGTATTTTGAATGATAGCTTTCAGATTGTGGAAAAAATTCCAAACTGCAGATGCTACCTCCAGGAATGTTTTCCTAGATTGCTTATAAGCTCAGACATCTACAGTGAATTCCTACTTGGTAATTAAATGCAAGACGCCATAGAGATCTGGTAGTGGATTTTCTAAGAACCAAAATGCTGTGTATTAAATAATCATTTCCAAGTAAACTGTATACGAACTCCTAATTCAGAAGAGACATTATTTCCGTCAACAAGCGTCATCCATCTTTCTCAAGATATCAGCAAAGAGAGACAGCATTATAGAGAGAGAGAGAGACGTGAGCGAAGACACCATTCATGGTCACGGCAAGTTTAAGGTCACATCTTTCTCACTCATAAGTCGAGATTCAGTACAAAGATTCTTAGAGAGTCTTCAATCCAACAGCGGTTGGGAACACCTATTGTCCTGGTAAGACAAAGAAAAGCTAGCAATTTTAGGTGGAAGTGAAAGACTTCTTGTTCGACTCCACGAATCTGCATACCTTTGATGTAAGTACTGTGACTGCACACCAATATAGGGATGAGGATCTTGCTTTTTGTGTGAGGCATTTCCTGGGAACTGCTGGAGATGACTTTCATTTTCTGGACAATAATTGAAGACAGATAGAATGTATACCAAAGACTGAGCTTATAAATAATTTACTGAAGAAGAAGGCATTCATCGGATAGTATGGGCAACGAGGTCTCGGCACTAACTTTCATTAAACCATATTTTGGATACTCTAGGAAGATCAATTGTACGTTATCGCCTTCTCAGAAATCTCCAGAAATTAAAATCACCGTAATTAGGAAAGGGATTTTTTGCCAAAAATTATGATTGGCAATCTTATTATTAGCGTAAGGGTCTGCTGTGGGGCTTGCAATGCTTTGCATAGTTGGGGCACTTTTTGTGATGCTATGTTTGGGCTATTTTATTCTCATTTGCACATCTGAAAATTTTAAACCTTGCTTATTATAACCACAAACGAGTTGCTCAGGTCAGCCTAGATTAAACATGAATGGCAAAAATCGGGAAAACTGGCCCCTGCATTTTAGCCATTATTATAGAGCGGCTCATGCAAAAACTATCAGACAGCGGTACGACCCTTCGTCGGTAGGACGTAACTTGACCCCTAACATCACTCTATCCCTGCGGGACGCGAGACTTTGCTTGCTTTTACGGAAGGTTCTCATCCTCATATTTAAGGTGTCCCCTTAAGTAAGAACCTTGCTTATTGTAAGCTATCTTACAGTATTTGTCATGAACGAATTTTTATTATAATAAACCTAATAATATTCGAGACATTACATATTTCGTGCTTATAATCATTCGGAACAGTAGTGCAAATTTTTAAACCTGAAACTTGGTAAGAAAGCAGTAACTCTTATTATCGTTCATGAAAATGCAGAAATACAGGGTGGACATAAATTGTTGGACCCAATTCTAAAATTAATAAAGAAAACTAATATTGTTGCAATCACGGTTTTTTTTAAAAAATTAGAGAGAAAATAAAATGTTTTTTTCTCAGGTAGGTGGCGTACCATTACGGCGTTCTAAATTTGCTAGAACGAGAGATTTTTGTACACAATGGCTACTGATCAGCAAAAGCCGATGCAAGTTTTCTGGTTTCAATTTTTAGAATATTTGGGGGGATATCTCTAAAACTGTTCAGTTTTCGATTACAATTGATTTAATAAATTAAAGAGCTTAAAATTCCCTACAAATAAATGCTTTTTTTTCTAGCTTTAATAATTTCGCAGATAATGGTTTTGAAAAATAGGAGATGTCCAGTAATTTACAGCTGCTTAGACCAATGTAATGGCGTGTTTCCTATATGAAAAAAACTTTTGAAAATGCTCTCTCTTTTTTTAAAAAAAGTAGTTGTAACATTATTGCTTGTTTAAATGTGTCCAATTTATTTCTTGAAACTTCGATGTCTGTAAATAAAATAATGTATTTTAATAGCCTCATAGATTAGCACAATGTTTAACTGAAGGTAAAAATAATAGATGTGGAATACAAACTGATGTGTACTTTATGTTACTAACAAAACTGATGTTTTGTTCTTGCTTCAAACTGAAGAACATTTGTTATGTTTTTTCCTCATCGGTATCATTTAGTATCCATTGAATTGTCTTCATGAATCTGTCTTGTTTTAACATTTTGTTTAAAAGTAAACAGAAATATTTAGCAGTTTATTTCATTTCAATGATCATAGTATTTTTTTAATTATTATATTTTGTACCACCAAAGTACTATTATGGCTTTCGATGTGAAACTTGTCATAAAATAGTTACAATAAAGGTACAATCAATTTATATTATTTTTTAGAGAATGAAACTTCTGAAAATCCTTAACAGGCCTGAATAAGTTAATATATCAATACCTTGATCAATTATTTATAGTTTCATGTAATTTCTGCAAGGTTAGAGGTTGTGCTATAGAAATTCAGACCCTGAGGGTTCAAACTTATTTGTTCATTTTAATACCTCGCTGCTATAATAAATATTCAATTCTTTGATATTTAACTGCCTCTCTTTATGATCATTGAAAGAAACGCTACCATTTTAGCCAGATTTTCAAAACAAAAAAAAATCACTATCAATGCAGAACAGCAGAAGATAAAAAGAACATTTTATCTCTTCAGTCTACGATGTCTGTGAGTGGCAAGAATCCATTTTAATAGTTCCACGGCTTTAAATAAATATTTAAATAAAGATAAAAATAGCAGAAGTAGAATCAAAAGTGATGCCTGTTTCGTGTTATTACTGTTTGTGCTGTGCTTCTACCTCAAGCAGAAGCGAGCCATTTTTTTTTCTCCCGGACCATTTAGAATCCATGGAATTCTTAGCTGCCATCATCCTCTTCTAACTTCCTGAATAAGTAATGTAGAAAGAGGAGAGGGTTGAGCTTTTCCCTATTTTGGAACGTCCATTCTCAATCACTACTCCCGGATTCTAAAATTTTATTTTTATTTTTAGTTTCTGCCCTTCCTTCCTTCCAGTGCATTATTATGCAGGTCTTTGCTGGGAGTTTCAGTAGGATAGGATGGTCTATAATATGAGCTGTCAGCTCGTTTTCTATACATAAAGCGAAATAAAGCTGGTGGACAAAACAGACAAGACTCTTTTATTACAAAAACGAGGACAAAATGTTATTTATTCTTAAAATTGATTTTTTTTTTCACATTTAGCGAATTTTTTTCTAGCAACTTCATATTCGTTTGCGAAGAGGCACAGTAATAATTAGGCTTAGTTCAATGGTTTAGAACTAATTTGGAGTTTTGCTCAATACCTAAAGAAAAAGAGAAAGTAATTTAGCAATGTGAAAAAAGAAATAAACATTTTATTAAGTAAAGCAAAGTAAATTCAAAAGACTGATTTTTTTCTTAATTAAAAGTTTAACGAGCCGAATAATATTAATAATAAATTAAAATAAATTTACTCATATTGGTACCTTGATGAAGTTAATTTCGCACGAGTAATTACAAAAAATAAAAAGTATGCTAAGTATGAAAAACGATAGCAATTTCCAGTTTAATATATAATTATGTATTTTAAAATATAAATGAAAAATTGACTTCTCAATTAATCACTGTATAAAATAATATTCGCAAGTATAATGTTGCATTGAAACTAGTTAACCGTTATTTATTCATCTCAAATATTAAATATATATGTCATCGCTGAAATATCCAATATATACTGTATTAGAAACTTTCAGACATGGTGAAAAGGCTTTATAATAATAGAATTCTTTGTACATGTGTAAATAGGGAAAGATATAACACTAGTGAGAATATTTAGCCATGTGGTAAATTACATTAAACGTTTACTTCAGAAAATAACTGAATCGATATTTATCTGACGTTTGAACTAAAAGATTTATGAGTAATTGCTCATTTAACGCCAATATAAGGACGACTAGCTCTGCAATAATTCTACATCTTCATGCCTGAATTACATAATAAATTATTTAAAACAATAATCCATGTGTGTTAATTACAGATATTCGTAAAGAGGAATAGTAGCAAGATTATTATTAAGTGATGTTATTATTAAAAGAGTATATTATATTATTTAACACAGCTACATGCTAATATATATTTAAAGTTTTTTATTAAATACTTGATATTTTTAATGTGTCTCAAAATCACCAATTTACCGTTAAAAACATTTAAATTCAATTTTATATAAAACAAAGTGTTTTGAAGGCAGTCTATCACACGCACCATTTTTACAAACTCTTAGAATAAGCGATTTTGCTTGTTTCACTTACGTAACACGTAAAGAATAAAGCAGCACTAATGGAGCCACCACTCCTGACTTCTCAGTTACATAATACACTTACGCTACGCACCATCTAATATCTAACTACTTGTTGGATTATACTGTTCTTTGACATCTCGTCCTTTTTCTCCTGATAGATTTTCATTGTATTCTTAAATCGAATCGACGCACTACAGCTTAATTTATGACGATAAGTTTATTCACTACATTTTAATTTCTATTATAACTAGATAAGTAAAAAATGAGTCACACTTTAGCAAGATAGAAGATCTTAAGAGAAGTTTGACTGCTGAGCAAGCCAGCGTCGATTTTATATTATGTGGTCACATAAGCGAGAGACCCATCAGAATGGAGTCATTTCTCTTCTATCTATTGAAGAGTAACTATGCTCGATCTACTAACAGTATGCACCAAAAAGTAACAGAGAGCAGTCATCCATTCTACTAGTTAGAAGGTCTTGCAATATACGAGATTAATCGGAGGTTCTCCACAAAATACAGGGACAGTGATGTACCTCGGAGGCTCTAACTCTCCAAGATGCATTGCATGGACATTGATTTTGTACGAAGCAGGACGTTCAAGAGGCGGTGCATCAAAGGTCGGCTGACCAATAAAAAAATACCCTTCGTCTTCCATTAAATACACGAGTGTGTGTACGACTGGAATAAATGTACCAAAAAGGCAGGGGACCATGTGGGGAAATAAAGTCGTTCTTCAAAGCCCAATTTTGTTTGCATATTTTAACATGTTCAAAAATACATGAACCGCTTGATTTTGAAACGGGACTTCTTTAGTCTTGGTTGAAATTCTATTTTTATTTTCGCGGTTAATTTGTTGAAGGTAGCTACAAAAAGGGATGTTCTGCGATTCACAACCACGTTTCAGTAAAGCATCAAAGTTGCCGCATTATTTTAACAGGGGACTTCTCCGCAGAAGATCCCGCTTAATATTAATTTTGCTGTTCTCCGTTAGATGTCACAAGTCACCTTTTAAAATCAAGTGATTCAAATTTCCCGTGCTCATTTTCAAAAATAAATCCTCGAATATTTTGATAAGTTTCAAATATCATATGTAATAAAGTATACTCAATCATTCATTCCCATTTGTGCATCCAGTCTCAGGTGCGCGCTACGACGATGAAAAGTCGCCGGATAAGTGAGAGTGCCATGTGGCCCGATATTCAGCTACGTTTCTCATAAAAGGGTTTACGTCCTCTGGAAGGAGTCTGAGTCGAAGCAAGTGATGGCCATTATCTAACAGGCTATAGTTCCCGTGTTGTTGTCGCTAAGGCTCGGTCGTTCAATAACTCAGACGCTATGACAGGATGAGGAATATCATTTATGTTATGCATCATTTTGTCTAAATTTGAATTTATTGGCAGTAAGATTAACATTTTCCATAACTAATTGATTCATGCCAAATAAATTGATCCAGGATGAACTCTACTAACAAAATATACATCGCTGAAGTGCAATAGAGATGGTGTCCTGAAAGACTGCGTCTCCCTTCAGTAGTGATTTAATCACGTTTGTCAATGATTTTCAAACGTGTTTGAATGGTCTATTCGCTCACAATCGAGCTAATAACAGTAATATTTATTCATTTGTGAAAGCAATCGCCTTATTGATTTTGAAATGGTTGTTATGTCGAAAAGATTTTCGCAAATTTCCTCGACTGCCGTTTACCTTCTGGATATGAAAATGAAAGTGGATTGCATGAATGTATGGAATCAGGACTTCGTTGCAAAATAAAGGAGTATGTTCAGGTTTTCGACTATATTTCATTAATAGTATCGTTTCTATAGATTATTATTAGATTGATATAACACTAATATGATCTAAGGGGGAAAACAGTAGAAAGATGCTGCCCAGTGCCGAATCCAGCATTTGGGTTAGGGGGGGGGATAAGGTCCTAAAAACTTTGTGTCGTCGGCTTATGTAAACCAAAACACTTTATTTTTACAAACTTGACTCACCTGACGATAAGAATAATGAAGAACAATAAAATACTTTTGATAATTTAATAAAAACTACAATGAAATAATTAACCACAAAATGTCTTCGACCGTGTCAACGGTACAAGTACAAGTGGAATGACTAGGAAAGTAGGAAAATTTTCGAGTCTGTCCAGCCAGAAAATAATGTTGTCACGTTTTTATTATTTCTTTTAAAAAAGGGAAATTAAGAACAAACAGTGATAATGATTTTAAATAAAATCAAGGATTCTGGCTTAGGTCGGGGGGAATGTCTGCAACTACATAGCACCCCTTCATTCGCAACTGATGGTGTCTCAAAGGAAAGAGAAAATCCATCTGGAAACTATACGTTAATCTAGAATATAAGTTATTCCTGATTTTTTTATAAATATAAAAATGAATTATTTATTGTGGATAGAGTTAAAGTAGCTTTTAAATAAGAAGGTTTTAGAAAATATTTAAAAAATGATTTTAAGTTTCTATTGTTAAAGATTTCATCAAATTTTCTCTATTTAGCACCTAGACTCTTTATTATAAATTAGCCGCATACTGCGACCAACTGGTTCGCCAATCTTGTATTTATAGTAATAACGCAATTAAGGCTGACATTTTAAACATTTCAATTTTTGTAAGATGAAGACAATCATTGCAATATGGACAAAGAAATGAATTCAGAAACACAAACAGTGAACAGGTTAATTAGTATAACTGAATTTAACTTCTTTAAACACAAACGAAAATGTACAGGATGTCTTAACATGAAATGAGCTTTGAGTTAATCCCTTATATTTAACTGTTAAAAAATGACAAGTAAAAAGATTATTTAAAAAATGGAAAAGATGTTAATATGTAATAAAAAATTGATGTTAATATGTAAAAAAAGTGCAATAAATAATTTTCTCATCTAAAAATAATTTGCATTTTAAATCTAATTAAAACTCAAAATAACTAAATAAAGTTTTTCTGCCGAAAAAAATGAATTGAATTTTTTATGAAACGCAAAACTAAATTCATGATAACCATTTAAATTTAGTCAATAAAAACAACCATTTATAGATAAAAAAAATATTGAATTGAAATGCTTGAAATTCTGTGCATAACAAAACAAAAAACACACAATAAGAAATTGAATATCTGTAAACTATAAAAACACAAATTGCCAAAAATAGCAAATAATAAAAAATGAACTAAAACAGGCATACGTTTGGATAATAGTTATTATCTCTGCGGAGCAAAGTAAAATATAAAAACACACAACACCATTCAACTGTGTACTGTCACGATGAATAATTAAGAATAAAGCCAATGACTGCAATAAGTAAAATAACACCAAATTTAATATTCTAAAGCCATTTATTAGGCTTCATTAATCGCCGATAATAACATTGTGGCCATCTGCAGGGGCCATCCCCTGCATTTCATGGAAATAATTCAGGCTTTTAGTTACTAATATTTTTGTCCATTCTAAATAAAAATGTGCATTTCGAGTGAATAGAAAAATTTTGTAAAATTTGAGAAACATTTAGATGAGGAGAGAATTTTAAAACTCAAAAGATATGTTTAAAAAGTGCTGAGAAAATAGTATAAAATAAAATAAAGAAAAGTTAAATGAGAGTATTGGAGGAATTTAAATCGAAGGTTTCCTCCAAAACACACGTGAGACTCGAACTCCGGGTGAACAGGTGGGAAGGACATGTGTTACCAACTGCGCTATCAGGACCGTATCAGGGGCGTTTGAAGCAGTTGTCATGGAGTATAGGAATAAAAGGGGGCAAAGAATGCTGAAGAAAGAGGAATTATTTATATAAAATTAAGTTCAATACCTCGGGCGCTTACGATTTACATGAAGTGATTTTTAATATTAAGGGGATTTTTAAAGGATTTTTTGGTTAATTTTAGAAAGAACTCTTTAAGGCTAGGGAGCTTAAGCGCATTTCTCAGATCAGCGTCAAAAAAGAGGAACGTTTCACAATTTCGCGTGCCATCCTTGGCAAGGGGCCATGCTAATCTTCTCTATATCATTCCAATTTTAATATATATATTGCCGAAGCGATTACACCAATAATAATTTTACCAATCATAATTTTGTTCTGAAGATTCACGAGAAGATACTGTGCTCTCTCTTTTCTACGCCAATCTCTACTCTCGAACCATAGACCATAACATTTTGATTACTTTAAAAATTTATAAAAAGTAGATAAAATTTCGTATAGTTAAGCTGATATCATTGGAAAGATAATCTTTTGCACGTTAAAATGACATAAAAAAGTTTTGTCCATCAATTCATTCAGAAGTTATTGGCCAGAAACGACGAAATTTGATTAAATAATTTAAATTCGAATTAAAATTTCGGTAAAAACGGCTCCGGGGTGTACATTTTCAGCATCCAAAGTATATCTGTGCCAAATTTGGTAGCTCTACTTTCTACGGTCTGTTCTACAGAACGCCAACAGACATACACACACATTCACCTTTATTAGTATTAGAGATTGTGCGTTGTATTACATAAAAATACTATGCTCTCTGCATAATTTCAAAAATTACGCATTAATCAACATTTTCAGAAGAAATATTAATCCCACAGGGAGGCACCACGAGTTTGTGGATGAGAAGCCGTCGGATAAGTAAACGAGTTCTCGCTTCCTTGGTGGGTACAATAATGGTTGGGGCTTGCCCTCTGCTGGTGATAGTGCGTGCCTCCTACGGCAGAGGTGGGGCCAGGTGATTGTCACTAGGACTCCGGCCTCAGTAATCGAGCTGTCTCAACGACTGTCTTTCAGATGTTCCGGACGATTTCGCCCTCGGGGGGTGACCGAGGCGATTTTGATATAAACACCTTGGAGGTAGCTATTTTTCTATAGAATACTATAGTCAGCATTTAATTCGACAATATTTTAAATTCAGCAGACTGAAACATGTGTATCGAGTTTCATTTCAATCGTACAGTTCTTATATGTATTTAAAGGACTCAATCCTAATGAGCCCTTTAAATACTAAGTGGAAAGTAGTTTTTTAGCTCAATTACCCCTACGGTATTTTTAACAGGCCAATGAGGAACTCGTGTACCTAGTTTTATTAAATTCGTCCAAGCTGTTGTGAAGTGATGGTGGATGCGTTGAGTTTTATTAGGATGGTGATTAGCTTAAGTGTGTACATACTTCGGGATTGGTAGGATACACAAAGACGAATCGGAATTACATAGCAACTTAGGGACTTTGACGCCACTGTCCATCCCTGCACCTGAGGTCGAGGTGACATCCTACCTGTTAGATGAATGGATGAAGAAGGAGCAACGTAGGGACAGAAACATAAACCTAGCACTCTAGAATGAGTTGTTGTAGATCAGGTAAAAACTTCGCACTGGAAACTCGGAATTCGACAATCGCCCTCGAAGGTACTATGATGGAAGCAATTCCAAAAAATCATATATGCAACTAGCATTTCCCCTTCTGGCTCGAGCACATGTATCAAAACACTGGTTTTCCGTCAATGTTTGGGCTGGTACTGATGGGAACCTCTTAAAAGGCACATATATCATGCCTCTTCGTTTGGACCGAACGGCAATCGATTGGATGTGGTGGTCCCATTCATTAGCCTAATCGAAAGCCGGACTTGTCCTGCCTGGATTTTTTTTTCTTCTTTGAGAACACTTGAAAAACCTGGCTTATAAAACATTCTTGAATTATGCGAATGATCGTATCGGAAGCAATAATTTGCCATCCGCAAGACGCCCGGAATATTGTATAAAACACCCGACTTACCAGTATCAAGCTCATATCGGAACTTTTGGCTTAACTTCGAACAATTTCTGAGACATTTCTAAAAACCAAAACTGCAACTTTTTGATGAATAATATAATTTTCTTATCTTGACTCACTGTTCTCTCTCTCGTGTTTTCTTCTCAGTACACTTATGCGCCTCTTACATTTTTATGTAAGAGACACATGTACATGTACAGACTTCGCCTTTGCGTAATACACCCATCCTGGAAATTGCACGCTTAAGCGAATCGCATTGTATATGGAAAATTAGAAAGAACTCTACATGTTTAGCTGTTTACTAAAATCAGAGTCGAAGACTTTAAATTGGATTACTATTTTGGAGTCTGCAAATTTATGGTCTATTCAAAATTATATACATTTTACAGTGACGTAAGAAACACTGAATATATACTTTTAATATAAATAATAAAATGATTTGTGGAACTTTATTGCTTTATTTTGAACTTTAAAATACTTTGGAAAGAAAATTATTACTTTCTAAGAAAACACATTATTTCACAAAAATATTTAAGTGGTAAAAAGAAAAAAAGGAGAAGTAGAAAATGTTGGATACTTAAATTTGCAGAAATTCGTGAAAAAATAAACAACAGAAAAATTCCATGCGCACATATAGTTAACATAAAAAATTCATTAACATTAAGCATTTGTCCACATTATTCTCAAAAAAGTCTCTGATTTTATTTTAATTTAAAATATTCTTTTATTATTTATTCCCCCGTTAAAATCTGAAGAATTTTATATTAAATTCTGGTTCATCAAAGTTTTTAAATTTATCATTTCATTTACATTTAAGATTTATTCAGAAAATTGTTTTCCTCGAAAGATATAGTTATTAATTAAGATAATGGAAACTGCATTTCTTATTATCAGACTTGCGATATTCCTTAAATGCGAAAGATTATATGTAATTATAGTTTCATACTTCTTAATTATATGAAAACAGAAACATTTCATCTTATGAAAGATCTGAATTTTCAATCCATATTTAGGCACAAAAATTCTTTCCATGCTGCATTATACAACAGATGCAAACTTCAAATAATAATTAAATTTATTACGATAAAAGAAATAACAATGAAATTTTTGAAATGAAGTTAAACTAATTTAGTTTTCACATCTATTTTTGAACAAAATATGATTGAGATGGAACTTTTTAAAAATTTCAGACTTGTACTTCCTTTGTTTAAATTTAAAACATAGAAAAAAAAATCAAAATTTTGTTTGAAAACGTAGCAGAAGCATTGAAAATTTCCTTCAAATTCGTTCGCAGACTTTTCTTTGCCATTCTTCCATTGGAATTTTATAAATAGCTGCTTCTTCTTGAGTAATACAATATTTCATGGCAAAATATTCGTATTTCTTGAAAAGCAAATTATTAAATTTGAAATGAAAATTAACATTTTTCCTTTCAGATAAATTTAATTTGAGAAGAAGAGTAGCGGAAAACAAAAATCGAACAGTATGAAATCGAAGGAATATGAAAAGAATTTGAACTAGCTCAATCACAACTCATTTTTTTTAACATTTTGCAATATACCAAGACAATACGAGCAACAAGAAATTAATGTTTCAAAAGGAAGCTGCGCAGTTTTCATTCTTGTTTTAATAATACCGTTAAGTTGAAACTCCTTTTCTGCAGACATAAATTATTAGTAAAATGTGTTCTGCACTGCAGAAAGCACTTTTATTTATTTTTAGAATGAAAAGGATTTTATTAAAATATTTTCCGCTTGATGTTGCAGAAGACAAACAATTTTATATAAATTTATCGCATGCATTCTTTTTTCTCAAAGGTATTTTTGCACAAATATTGCAAGCAACGTGAATTATTTTAATATCTAAAGTTCGATATTTACTAAACATAAATTAAGTACGAGAAAGCTCTGTTTTCTCGTAATTTTCAGTTAATGGAAATATTTTTGAAATAAAGTATTCTGTAATCAAAATTTGGACACTTCGTTTTATTAATGCATTTATCATATGTTTACACATAATATAAATCATAAAAATATTTTTTTTAATTAATTAAATTTCATTTATTAATATTTTTGATGTCTGGAAATACATTTTCATAACATATGTTATACAAAACCTACACGAAGCCGTTTCTTATAGGAGGTAGCAGATGTAGTTACACCACCAGAAGAATTTTTTTTCTTCGTTTCAGTTGGTCCATATGCTGGGCTTCTAGAAGATTTTACGTTTTCCTCGGGATAGTACAGATGATGTACCAGTATAGAGTTTCTGCTTCATAAGGGACGGTACAGATTGTATGTCACTCATTTATTGGGATTTCACTTATTCTGCATATCTACTCAATATGTCATCTAGTCGCTCTCTAGGTACATTTACTATCTTTTATAATTGCACCATTGAAGTGTGACTGTTAATAGCTAAACTAGAAAGACAACAAATGGTTACCCCAGAGCTGGACGAAAGGCACTACCAATTTTTATTTATTACTCGAAATGCCGGAAAACAATTACCTTTTTCTGTACCAGATCTCTCATTGTAAAAGGCCGCTTTGAAATTTTAATATCCATAAAACTAAGCTTGATATGCTAAACAGATATAAGAATGAATACCTCATCCTTTGTCAAAAACATATTAGAAAAGAGAAAAATAAGTGGAAACAATAAGCAAAAACTGACAAAAAATATTGATATTTATAATATGCAATCATTAATAATAACCATTCTCATTTGATGGATAGGTAATAAAGAACCGTTTCGATCAATATATACTATATTGATTGAACTTCCTATATTTGTTGATCTGAAAAAAGTCGGACAATTGAAATAAGAAATAGGTAAATGCAGTGAATTATTATTTAGAAGAAAATCACTGGGGATGGGTGAATTTTAGTTGAAATCATTTGAACTGAATTTATTATATTTATTTATTCACATATATATTTTAATTCAATTTTGAAATAATTTTTTAATCAATAAAATTTCAGAATGCATAAAAATATGTAAGGAAAAAATATAGCAGTAAATGTTTCAGATATTAATAAACATAAACATATTAATATTTTTTCCTATTATGAAAACTTTTGCAATACAAACATTTTTATGATGGAAAAATAGATTCAATTTAATCCTAGAGATTCTTTTGTTGTGTCTCTTCTTATATACTTCTTTACATAAACAAATTGTTCTCAATTTCAGTAAATGGAACTTATGAAACTTAGGGAAAGAATATGAGCTAAATATTATTCATCTGTGAATATGTGCAAGTTTCTTAAAAGCATTCATTTACATTTTCATCTCTACCAATAATAAAAGAGAATGTGTGTGTGTTGGTCCTCTACAGGGCAGACCGCTGGACTAAGAGCTACGAAATACGGCACAAACATACTTTGGAGGGTGGGAATGTGGACCCCGGAGCCTTTTTTCGAATTTTAATTAATTAAAAATTAAGCAAAATTCTGTTGTTTTTCCTGAATACTTCCGAAACTATTGCAGCACATAAATCATTTTTACACTATTTAAAAGTGCAAGAAATTACCTTTCGAATGATATCAATTGAGCTGACGTACAATTTTTGTCTCGAATTGTAATGATTTTTTAAAAATATTTTTAGCATAATTTAGAACAATACTTTTCATTGTTGCAACGCAACTCATACTGTTTTCATTGTTTAAACAAATATTTAGATACATATTCTTCTTTCATTGTTGTAATATGAGATAATATCCTAATACATTTTGCTTTCATGTTTTATTTCATTACACTTTTTGTTTAATCTGCAAACCAAGCTCTCCGAGATATTGCTTTTCTTACATTAAGAAATACATCCAGTAATCTCAATGGTTATGGCTGCTATGCTTTCATTATTTCCTCAGCATGTTTTAATCCAGCTAACATACCGCCGGCCATAAAATGTGTTGCGTCATTTTAATGTTTATATCAAATGCATATTTTACAACGTGGAATTAGAGGTTACATGGCATGGTGAGTTATGTGACTCCATTAGGAACATTTATGTTGACAATGAACAGAAGAGGTCCAAGGTCACTTATAGAACATGGGTTAAATATCTGTCACAATCTGAAGTTTAAAATTACGTTTTTAAGAGAACCATGAATATAAAATGAAGCAAGATTTATTTGAAATCAAATTCCCGGCGAACGAGCTGGTCGCCGAAAGCGGCTAGTAATAAATCCTTAGATTTTAATTATGGATTCAATAATATGAAATGAATGAAACCATCGCAACATTCAAAGGTCTAATATTATTATCATACTAAATGCTCCAATACTTGTTACTCCTACGTTCTGGCGTAATTTTAAAGTAACTCTAGAATTCTCCTCTCATAATGTTAGTTATTTCGTTTATGAAGGCAATTAGAATACCACGTCGGGGCAATTGAAGTGACATTTCCTAGTACGCGGCATAACACTTAACATGCTTACGCAGTTAAATTTTATCGTGTCTGGGGATGATTGGGTATTTTCGAGTTAAGTAGACTCGTTTACGAATAACAAAGCAAATTTTGCAACTAAATGAAGTAGATGCTTGGGTGACTATTTCTAAAATCACTAAGCATTATGGTATAATTAAGAATTTTATCTATGAAAATGGAATTAACAGCAAACTTTTTTTACGATATTTCAGAAGAAGTGTACAATACTTGTGTAGTATAATATTATTGAATTGAATGTATGAATGAGATTTAATCTGTTTTGCATTTCAATATTAATCTAAAATGTTTTAGTTTTTCATTAATTCAAATGTTCAGTAAAGTGTTCAGTTTTGAATTATTTTATTATTTTTCTGAAGAATTAAGATGTAAATTTTGTTTATAATAGGAAATATATAAATGTATGCATTGTGTATGCGTGTTTGTTATTATCTAAAGTATAGAGAGATGGGGTACAAATTAAAACGAACTCCTCTGATAAGGTATAAATCATCTTACACTTGTGGTTACAAACCTCCCGCTTTGCAGAAAAGTCTGCAAAAATTACCTACTGACATTAAATTGGAAAGTATTATTTTCTGAACATATGCAATAGGTATTGAATGTGTCAACCATACGCTCTGAGAGATACACCCATTATAAGTCAGAACAGACTTCCTAAGAGGCGTGTTCGTTAAAGAGTGTTTAACTGGAATCTCTTCAACTGAAACATTAAAAGGTTTAAGTTGTGCAAGGAACTTGATATCAGTTTTTGTGACAGTATGCCTGAAAGATGGTAATATGATGTCTTCAAAACGAAGTCGACGAAATGACAAGATGACTATTAAGGAAAGACACATAGTGGCGAGATAGAAGAAGCAAACACTACAAAAGTAACATTCGAAATGACGAATCATTTCCAGAACCGATTTCAAACAAAACTGTCAACAGGTAACATCATTCTACGAACATTTATGGTAGAGTCATGGTTGGTTGACAGTATCTCATAATGCTGTCAACCATTGCCTACAAAGTTGACCATACAGAGTCTGGTCCCCCAAAGCAACAGTGAAGTTCATCTGGTCTGATGGAACGGAATTCCCTATTTCAGACCTGCAGGAGCATTTAGGTCTAAAGAACGCACAGAGGAATATTTACTTCCGACTGACTGTTGTCAATTGTTAGCCTTGTAGGTATATCCTTGTTGGCAGGAATTGCAAGCTCTTGGTGCGGTCTCGACTCATTTGTTATTCTGCATAAAAGAATCAAATCAGATTTCTCTCTAAGCATTGTGAAGTATCACATGCATGTTTGTGTCCAGACATCATTCTCTGAATAACTTTTCACGACGCTCTTATCACCATTTATAGGTGTTTTCAGTCAGTTCGAAGAGCATCAACATGAAATAATGAATCATCATTGATCATTCAAACTCCTGGCTTGAATATTTGGAATCTAAACTTCGTACCCGCACAAATTAAAAGCTAGATTTTAAAGAAAAATCCTGAGGATTTAACAACTGAATTACTATTTTTTGTAATCCTTTATCTGAATTTTATTTATATAAATAGAAGTACCCGCACGGGGTAGCGCGTGACATGAATTATGACTCCTATAAACTACGTAAAATATTGAGAACTGAAAACCAAATGAAATTTTGAATGATTTCAACTTGACCAATACATCTCAAAAGATAAAGACAAACCTAATTTCTTTGATATTTGTATATATCCAAAATAAATCATGGAATAAAAAAAAGAGATGAAATTTTTAGGTTTAAACTTTGAGGCCACATGATACAAATAACTCTATGAGGTCATATTCCATCTTTTTCAGTTTCGCTTGTCGATTTTTGTGGAAGCACACTGGAGCTTGAGCGCAAGATGAATAACGTGTTATTTTAACTAAAAATATCAGCCTTTATGTTTAACTATCAAAAAGTATTAAAAAAATTAATAAAATGATTCTTGGATCATTAAAATGGAGTAATTCAGTTTAGCTGACGCAATAACATGATCGACAGTATGGCGCAGTTTTGCTTGGTACCGCCGGTCAATCGGATTGAAAAAATGCATGCTGGAAATGTTAACTTAGTCTCCGCGGTAGAAAGCTTCGCCAATGAAAAAAATCTTTGAACTCGTCAAAGAAAAAAAATAATTAAAATTCAAAGAAAAAAGGTATTTTAACCGTTCTTGTTTTAAATCAGGAAGAAATGCTCCAGTTATTGTCCGAAAAAATTTGAAAAAGCTGACGAAAATTGAACGTTGGATGCTGTAATTTTAGTTTTAATTCTTAAATTATGTTGGAAAAACTGACTATTTTTAATTCAGTGAATTACATTAGACGTTCAAACCAAAGTCATTAAAACGATAATTGTTTGCTCTATCTGACAATGCAACGATTGCTTTTGTACGATCATTATTTTCCATAGATCGGCCAAAAACGTGAGAAAAATTACCCAAAACAACGCAAAACATTAAATACAAAATCTTCTTGATTAAATTTTAAAATTCGGGCTTCTAGGTATATTGAGTCACCGTTACGACTACCTATGTGCCATATTTCATTTTTGTAAGTGCGAAAGATTCGTTTGGACATCGCACACACACAAACATTGCTTTTTATAAGTATAGATCAATATACGTAATATCTCAGAGAGCTTAGTTTACAGATTCCACAGAAAGTTTTGAGAAATAAATTATGAAAGAAAGATGTTTTAGGATGTTAACTCAGCTTTCAACAATGAAAGAGAAATACGTAATTAAATATTTGGTAAAGCAACGAAAACGGTTTGAAGTGCGTTGGAACAATGAAAAGTATTGTTGTAACAATACCAACAAATATTTTTAAAAAAATTATTACAATTACAGTAATTTTGTACCGCATCTTTTTCGCCTAAAACAAACTTTTAGACGTTTAGAACAAACTTCATTAGAACGGCAATTGTTTGTCCTTTCTTTTGGGGTATGTATTTTCATCCTACAATTATTAGAAAAAATGCAATGGAGAATTGAGTACAAAAAATCATCAAAATACCACAAAATATTAAATAAAAAATTTCTAGGATGAATTTTAAAATTCGGGCTTCGAGGTGCATTGAGTCATCATTAGAACTATCTGTGTGCAAAATTTCAAGGTTGTAATTGTAATATTTTTCGTCTAAACATCGCACAGACACACAAATATTGCCTTTTATAGGTAGAGATTGTAGGTGGTACATACGATTTTCTCTGCGAAAAGTTAATTGCTATATCTATACGCACGCTAAGCAAATTCAATGTCCTTTTCTTTTCATTTCAATTTTTACTTTTAATGTGTGGATAAATTTTTCGTTAAAACATTGAGAATGATTTTTATTCAAAAACACATTTTAGAATCATTGTGATGTTCTTGTGACAAAAACTTTTTGAATAGAAAAAGAAAAAATAATGTAAATATTGATTTAATTACATTAACATTTTAATAAGATTTTTCAAAATTCGCTGACTTTTCCAAATTGTCGAACTTATTTTTGTAAAAAGTCCAGTTTTCTACTGTTCTTTGATTTATTCCACAGAAATGCCTAAGCATTTTTTTATAATTTATGTAAAAAATATTTAGTTTATTGCAAAATTTCCGACAAATATCAACAGTGAATCTGTGTGCTTAGGTATACACATCTAAGAATGTTTTCTGTTTTGGTATGTGATCCGATTTCAGCTTTTCTCTGAGAGAAAGAATGACAATATGTATGTGAACAACAAAGCAAAAAAGTCGAGAAAGGGTATTTTACTCCTCGCATAAATACAAAAGAAAAGCATCTTATCTATGAAAAAATGCAAGAGAGAGAAAAACTATGCCATCATAAATACGGATATAACGCGGTTGTTTTTGCTTGCAATTTTCACGCATCACTGCACGAGGTATAAAAATGGAATCCGTTACTGTAATATCCAACAGAAATAGATGAGTCCTAAGGCCATTTTCCCTCTAGCAGAGAGGTATTTCGCACATTTCTTATTCTCTTCCTTTCCCGGTCATTCAAGATCACTAGTTTTCCTGCCTCTCTTCTCTAAAGATATTTTCTCTTTCTTTAAAATATTCTTTGATTTCTTTTACTGTATTCTTCCTTTAAAATAGACACGTCTTTTTCTCTTCAAGTAGAAATAAAAAAATGTAAAGTTTTCTATTTTCCCACTGACAATCTGTACAGTTTCAGGTTTCAATAAAACCGCACGTTTCCAGAAAACAAGTTCTATAAAGGCACATAAACCATTATCAAAGGTTTCGAAAAATTTCACTCTTTGTGCGTGTTCAAGTTGGAGACCTTTCTTATTATTTATACGATTCCGTTTTTATTATTATGGATGCACTTTTCTGTGGGATTTGAGTTTTATTTATTTCGTGCTGGTGACTTTTTTCTTTTTTGTTACTCGTGTTTTGCCGTTTCGGGAGGGTTATTACTTTCTGGTAAACACTGACTTTGAAAATTCACAAGTGATAAAGAGGATCGGAGTTTGCGTCTTATTTTGAAACTGAAGGAATGCGGCAGGAATCAAGAAAGGAAGCAAAATTTTTTATGGTTAAATACTTTTATTTGCTGAAAGGGATGGAAACATTCGGAAGTTTCTTGTCAAAAAACGGGAAAAAACTTCTTTTTCCCATTCGAATAAATTTTATCTTGTTCTTGATTAAATGTTTCTGTGCTTGAAAATAATGTTTAAATAGGTAAAATATATTATATTTTTCACTTGATAGAAGACAAGATTTAGATATAAACTTCATAGAAATATTAAATGTATACATTTTTATGAAATATGAATTTTAGCATTCAATCTTTATCTATTCATCGAACAGGGAAAATGCTTTTATACCTTGGAGTAAAATAGATATATTTCTTTTCCATAAATAAAACTATATTTGTTGCACCGAATGCTTTCAGTTTGAAAGATTACTGTTTGTGTCGATAACGTAATACTTTTTATATTATGATATCTTGTAAACTCAGTTTTATATAAAAATATTAGTGATTTCTTCACACTGAAAACTTAACAATGTAATTTTCCAGGAACCCCTCTTTAATGCAGTTTAGCAACATTATTCGACTATTGACGAATGTATATTCGTCAATAGTCTAAAGAAACACAATATCGCATGTTCTACTCATTTTTTAAAAAATTTGTCCAGAGAAAAACAGCTTTTACTTCATTTTGTGCATTCATTGACAGTATTTTCCCCACATTATTTAGACTGTAATTTTTGCGTACGTTTGCTGTTAGATTCATTTTTTATCAATATTCCGGGCTTGTTTGTACTTTGCTTTTTACTCTTTTGCTTTGTTTCTTAGCAGAGTTTGTATTTTTATGTGTTCTGTACTATTATGTGCAATTGTCTGCTTTTATTTGATTTTCGAATGTTTAATTTTTATATGTCCTCATCTTGTACATTATAAACTCTATTTCTCATAATCATCCTCGTATCCATATTGATGCGACCAATTATTATACAATTATTTCGTATAATTTTGTGGAAATTCGTATAAATTTGCATATTAACTCTTCGGAATTTCTTTCCACCGTTTGTTCAGTATTTACCTACTTCTGTAACCTTTATGTTATGCTTGTTTGTATACAAGAAGTCTTTTTCTCAAGAGGCTTAAAAAGAGTTTTGAGGTGATGATCATGAGAGTTTTATGCATAATAGTAAGTTCAATGTTTGTTTGAGCTAAATGGGAAAATTCGTCTTGCAACGTTGGAAAAATTTATATGGGAAAAAATACGAGGTTCGTTTTTAAATAAGGTTTGTTTTGAAATAAAAACAAAATAAATAAAAATATTTCAGAAAATCGTTTATTTTCTGATGTTACGTATGATTCTCTATTTTAAACCATAATTTCCTTGTCGATTTAAACATGTACCGTAACGAAAAATGAGTTTTTGTATACCTTCCTCATATAATTTCACAAACAGTGATAATACCAATTATTCACAGTTGATTTTACTTTTTCATCAGTGTCTAAACGCCTGACAAACGGGAAGGTCTTCAGGTGGTGAGAAGTGTGTCACCCATGTCTCATGTCTTCTGCCGATACACCATAAAAAGCCATCCCCTTCCTCTTTGTGAAGGGACAAAATTATTGACATATTTGTCAACTTTTTCGTTTTGAATTCTTCACTGTGCAGTTTAAGAACGTATGATAGCAGAGTTTATTTTATTGTAAGCCGTCAGACACAATTTTAAACAAAACTGATCTTGAAATTTTCGAGAATTTCTTTAAAAGCTAGGAAACATTGAATTTCCTGTTTACGTCAATTTTGGTGCCAATTTCCTGCGCCAAATTGCCAGCGATTACAGATGGTCAACCAGAACGCAATTTGATGTGGACGTTTACAGATCTACCTTGAAAAATTACTTCCATTTTCTCATTCATTGCATTGTCACTGTACACTTTCCATACCTGGGGATAAATATCCATAGCGTTGAAGTTTCTTGCTGTTAAGAATAGGATGATTGATCGTATTTCACACTCTGCGGGGCGCTAGATTTTCATAAATAATTTAACCTCACATTACGAAGCATATAGACTATCACCGAAGATGCAAATGGTGAGGGATTCTGAGCAAAGAATGAGGGAAGCCTTCTAGCGCATTCATTTTTACGCACATGCAAAATTTGAAAAGGTATTAACAAATAGACTTCACTTAAAAAATAAACCTCGCACGTGGAAAATTATTATAATTACTGTACAAAATTTTAAAATTGAAAATAAGCGTTGAGAAAATTCTTTTATGTAAAATAAAGCTCTTTATTTGATTAATTTAACTTGTGTGCCACGATGGTCTCGTGGAAGAATCCGGAACAATCATGAGTTAGATAATGGATTCGATGAAAGATTCACGTCCTTTCACTGGCGTTATACGGAAGTTCGGAGAGCGGATACTGACTCAGATGTCGTATTTATCGTCATTCAAAATTATGCTGTTCGTCCAAAAATAGACATTTAGCTTTAAAACGGAAAGTCAAACTAACTAAACTGAAGGGAAATTGTTTTAATAGGGAGTTCTGTTTTTCATTCTTGGGTAAATAATGTGGACGTTACTTGAGTCAGGGCATCAATCATTAAGCTTCTATATCATCGTGCGGACACATAACCCACAGGGGTAGCTATACTGAACACAGGATTCTCATCTTCTAAGTTAGAACGTTAGAACAGGGTCTTGAACCTTTCAGTTTGAAAGCCAACGTGTTCTCGTACCTTTCGAAAATGAATATAATACAAAATATGTACTAGATCGTTTAGCAAGGAAAAGTAAAAAATTATTAAAAAATAATACATACTTGTTGATGAAAAATTTATTGATTCTTTATACTTTGAAGTAAGTTAACTTCAAGTGTTTCTAGAAATTTTATTGAAGTGAGTGTCATATTTTACAGTGCAGACAATCTACGTTTCTCTGAAGTAAAAAAGTAAGATAAATGTATTAGGAAAACTTCTAGAAAACCCTTGACATTTCCAAGAATTGGAAAATACTGTAGAATCAAATTCTACCTTCACTTCTAACTAAATAACTACAGCTTTGAAGTATTTTCTTGGAATCCGAGAGGAATATCAAAAGAAAGCATGCATAAAATTCCTTGACTTTTCGATAAAATATGAAAATTTTATTGCTGTTGCAATGTTTCTCTGAGAAAGAAACTGTTTAAAAATTGTTGAAGAAGAAATTTTTTCACTTCGAAATTTGAATAATATCTCAGAATAATGCATAAATTTAAAACGAGACTTAATAACCTCATTCTTCTAGAATTACATAACTGGAGAAAGTTCAGACTTCTTATATTAAATGAGCATTCAATTCAGAAATGTTTTGAATAGTCTTCCAAATTTAAGATTAAAAACATATACATATAAAGACTCTTTTATTAAAAGTTAGAAAAAGACGATTGTTATTTATTTCTGGAATAACAAATATTCATTATATTTCTATTTTAGAATGTATATTAATTTGAGGCTTGTTTCAAAAATGTTATTTTCTGACAAAGATTTCTATTCTTAAATGCTCGTTACTATGCATCGATAATATATAAGAAAACATAATTTTTCTTGTTGATATAACTTCCGCCTTCATCACTTTGTTATGTGGTCTGGGCAGATAAAATTAGTTAATAAGGGATTTAGATATTCAAAGAACATCTTACAATTTTGAATTCACGAAGAAAACTTTCAATCTGCGATATGTTTTGCTTGGAAATTTAATAGTGGCAGCTCCATAATTACAACCCATTCGAAATTTGCGTTAGCTTGAAACGTTTCTATACATTTGATATTGTTCAGTTTTATGTATAACTTATATCCAGCAATAGGGAAGTCATAGAATACATTAAGCAACACAAGTTATATTGATGAATTGGTTAATCACTTTACGAATATCTGGAATTGTTTGATGGCGAACGCCACAAATAAGTTCCTTCCTCCAAGTTGCTTTCTGGCACTGGCAGAAACATTAGAAGCATTGCGTTCATGTAGAAATTTAGTATTTTTATTGTAAATTTTTCACTTTCTTGTCTATAAAACTTGTCTTGACACTTTTTGTAACCAATGAATGTCATATATTTTTGAATAATTATCAAATGTTTGAAAAGCAAATTTTTGTACCAATGCATATTTCGCCATTTTTGCTTTTTAAAAAAAATGATTATCACGAATAAAGATTTTAGTGTCAGTTTGCATATGATTTTGCAGCTTATATTTAATTGGATATTTCATTGCAGGAACAACAAATGAAGTCGAGCCAGAATTTGCAGAACCCATTCCTAACATCACAATTCCTGTGGGGAGAGATATACAGTTGCCATGTATAGTCGACAATTTAGGCTCCTATAGAGTAAGAATTCAAGTGCATTTCTACTTATTTCTCGCATTTTTATATGCTTTTTTCTTTACACTGCAAGGCTCTTCAATTTTCAGAAAAGGGTGAGATTTCGCCAAACAAAAATTCAAAATCTATTTTCAGGTCGTTCCATCATCATTTCTAAATTAGTCTAATAATGCAATTGATTTTACTATGTGCATTTATTTATAAATTACATTTGCATCAAATGGTAGATACAACATTTTTTGAAATTTCTCTCTGAAAATAGTAAAATCTTGTAAATGGCAGAATTTTAACAATATGATGTCCATTAAACGCAAACTTATCGAATGTCTATCATTTAAGATTTTTTAAACTGATTTTCATCTACACTACTCATACTATTTAGTCATCCCCGCAGATAATATTTTATTTTTAGGACTTTTTAAAACTAACCCTTACTCTGCAATTCAAATCTTATCGCACACCCTGTTCAATTTTACCTTCTCATGCCATTTAATTTCTTAATTTATTTATTAAATTTTGATTTTCCTTTGGTGAAGAATGGTAAAAAAATAACCTTTCTGCTCCAAATTCCAAATGAAACAAACGGAAACATATCAAATCAAAGCATAAAAATAATTTCTTATTTGATTGTATGTTCCAAAACACATTTTTTATTTTTTCTGTAGAAAAATTCCATTCTTCGAATAAGTGCATTTCAATGATTTCGAAACTGCTCTTAAATGTGCTATTTATCGTGTGAAAATAAAATCAAATATCGTTAATGGATAGTTTGAATTATCCATTTTAGTCAGTTATATAACATACATTCTGAATGCAATTTTCCATATTTTAGCAAAAATGCTTTCATAAGGAAACAAACTATAAGTTTTTCCTCGTATCAGAAACCATACGTTTCTTATTGACGAGTTTTCTGGTTTGTTTATTTTGGATTCACAGACCGTTATTCGGTAACCTCTCCGATTTTTTAAGAAATCGCCAAATACATTTGGATACTGTATCAAGCGCAAGTTCGGATCTGTTCTTTTTTTAATACACAAAGCGTTGAATTTTGTGTTCTTTGACCTCGTGTAATCCCTTTTATTTAAATGGGTTAAAGAAAGCTCTTAAAACGGCTAAGTTCGAAATCGAAAAATTGTAATTAGCTAAATCGCATGGTTAAAAATTTAAGCATCAAACAAGCCTTAGAATTCACCACAAAGAGCGATAACAAACAATTATGGCAGCCTTCTCACAGAATTACGTTCTCAATTTAAGTAAACATTGAGAGCTACAGGAATAGGGACATAAATTTAATCTTCTGAAATTATCCTTAAGCCATAACATTACAAAACTCTACTTTAAACATTAGTAAACAGAATGTTGAAATTTTGAAGCTATCCATTGTCATCGTAACAACGGAAATCAGAAGTAATGGAAGAAATCCTATTTTAATGCAAATAAATAAATCAGAAAATTCGTCCATACCGAAAAAGCCCATGAACGAATTCGCATATGTAGATTTATACCGGCATATGGATCTTACTTAAAGATATTTGCTATATACAAGTAAGCCTTTTTTACACATGATTCCATGTAATGACTACTCTCCATCTGGCACAGATTTTACGAAATATATATTGAAAATACTCTATATACCAGTTTTCAATAGTAAATACACAAGGCATTTTATTCAATAGTTCTCTCGGTAGAAATGAATTTGCATTGTTTCAATTCTCAGCAGTGTTTCCATTTTGTTATTACTTTCGTCTACTGGATATTCCTGAAGTTTATTGTCTGGAATTTGAATTCAATTTCATTGTAGGAGATTTTAAATTTTTTCAGAATTTCATTGTTCTTGATAAGTAGAGAGTTTTCACTACTGAAATCCAAACTTTGACTGTGTATTTTTATATTGTATTCCTGAATATATATTTTGAAACACCTAAAGACATCACTTAATTTCTATTGTTATAGTACGTTTTAAATGTTTATTGATGATACTTACAACCATAAATAATTACTATACTTAAAAAATATGTAATTGTTTTATTACGATAATTCTTTTAAATCATGGAATAGTTTAGATGTTTTTATTTTCTTTCAGTTAGAATAATTTTATCACAAAAATCGGTCGAAAAACATTTAGGTACCTTTATATAACTGAAGTCTTAGGTGGAAAAATACTAATTTTACATGTCATTAGAATAGCTGTCTGATCCAAAAAATCTAGCATTATTAAAATTTAGGACTGTTTTCTTTTGGCGTCTCTTAATGGAGAAGGATATAAACCTGCTACGTAGTTAGGAAAATCCTTTCAATTAGATTGGCTATTCTGCTGGCCATTCGTAATTGGTTTTTTGATTTCTCACTCTCCATCTATCTAGTAACCATCTATGATAAATTTTTGATTTTTATATATCAATGTCATCATCAGTATCAGCGCTGTTATTTTTGTTTACAATACTGATAAAAATCTAAAGACATTTCTCTATTTTCGGTATTAGGATTCTGATAAAAAATTTGACATTATAAAAATTTCTCACTGGTTTAATTGGCGTTCTTTATTGTAAAAGGATGGAAACCTGCTCTATAGTTAGGAAACTTATTTCAATTAGAATGGCTATTCTGATAGTCATTCGAAATTTAGTATATGATTTATCACTATCAGGAACTAAGAAATAACCATCTATGATAAATTTTTGTTAATTTATATATCAATGCCATCATCAGTATAAGCGCTGTTATCTTTGTTTACAATACTAAAACAAATAAATATGTAAGCTATACTATATTGAGTCAATGAATAATATATTTTTTCAATTTATTTCTATGATTGAAATTAATCTTACCAAATGTTAATTACACATTTATTTTAATTTCTTGAATGACTTTATCATAATTATATTGCTCTAAGATATCAATACTAATTCGAAATAACATCATAAGAATAATTATTGAATTCTATAATGTTATTTATATATTCAAACTAAAGAAACCTTCGTTGTATAACTAAAGGAAAAAATCATTTAAAATAAAATAGTTATTTTATTCAAGGAAGAAATATACGAAGTCAAAGAAGAAAGAAGTAATTGAAATCCATTCAGGATTTAAAACTTAAACTATAAATAACTAAACAAATAAATTTTACTACAATCTATTTCGAAATAAATAAGTGCGATTCGTTTAATAAAATGAACCAGGAGACTTGGGTCTCCGACCCTAATAATTTTCGTAACGCTCATTAAAAAAATCCACTAAAATCTTGAAAATTGTATCCAATTTAGTCATGAACATAACATATAATACTTTATTCAAATATACACAGAAAATTTAAATTTAAGGCGAGGAATTTATGAATTATTAATGCATCAAGATGAATTCTGACATATAGGGAATTATTAATTTTACCGAAAACTCACTCTTTTAAAGAAAGCGAAGCTTCATGTTCGTTTCTTTCCTTATGAATGAAATTTGTTATAATATTTTCAAACTTTGATCGGCGCATATTGCATAGAATTTTAATTTCAAAAGTTATGCAGGGAAAACCGAGAATAATTTTTTTAAATATTTAAAAAAAAATTCTTAAAGAAACTATTACAAATAATTTTAGAAACATACTTCAAATATTTATTCTGATGATTAAAGACAAATAACATATTTTTAAAAACAATTAGACAAAGACTATTAAAAAAGTTTAACCCTTTTAGGACGGTCGCACGCTTAATGTTACGAGTATTAGGCACAACCTTGTGACAGTAGTCCTCAAAAGATTAAAAATTTTATACATGTATGCACAGTGTAACAATTTACCCCACAATTGGGTATGTTGCCAAACTATATGGGGTTGATTTTTACATAAAATATGTTAAGCAATGAAAACAAATATAATATTTTTGAGTTTTTGTTATTATTTTATAACTTCTATACACTCCCCCTTACTATTATATTCACATTCTTTATAATCTCTACAGAATGACAATAGGACTATGATTTTTTTTCTTTACAAATTCACTTAAAGTTATACGTTATTCTGACGAGCTATCGTCATAATCATCCTCTGAATTGTAGTTTTTATAAATATACCATTTGGCAAGCTTCACTACTCATTCCTTAATTCATTACCCTCTCCGAACCAGCCTGCCAAAATTGGTTTAAGGATTTACATTGCCAGGAAGGGGGAGTTTTTTTAAAATTATGTTCAAGGAAAATTACATACTACACCGAAACACTGATGAATGAAGATACATCGAAATAAAGTCAAAAATTTAATATAAAATGCAAAATCAATGTTGCCACAACACAATCAGCAGAAAACGGCCGAGAGAAGATACACAAAATGCCAGGGTGCAGAAACAGCAGTAGATGAAAAAAAACAATATTTTTAAAAATGTCAATTTAAATCCAAGCACATAAAACACATAAACACAAACAACACACCATAAAAATACAAGGTGCAGAAATCTAAAAAGGGGAAAAGTAATTAAAATAACATAGTTAAAAAAACTAAAGATAAAATCAACTAGAGTTTAAATTTAAAGCTAAGAGTTCAAAACTTAAAGTTTAAAAGAGTTTACATTGAACACATACAATCACAGATAGCTTCGTTTATCTTAAAACAAGAGATCAGCGTGTCACGATTAATTTCACAAGACAAAATGTTTTGGAGCCACAGTGGCTTAGCATCATTTTCTATGGGTCTCTCAAGGTGAAACTCATTTGTATACCTACATAATGATCGGGGTCACCAATGGCCCCACATTCACAATAAGGGGAAGATAGTATTTTAAATCTGCTGAGATAGCACGGGAAAGGTCCATGTCCCGTAAGAAAGTATCCACACGATGCACGTAAGCCCTGACCCTCGTCCCTGATGCAGATTGGTATTGGGTGTAACAATCATTCCGACTCTCCAATAAAATTCTTTTTAACTGTAATTTCAGATATGAGTAGGGAAGTAGGAGATTCATTAATTTTCCACTAGTGGTTTCCAGCTTGGTGAATTGATCGGCGAGTTTATTTCCTGGGATCCCAAAGTCAGCTTTCACCCAGGTCAGCCCAACCAGCCTCTCCGCTAAGCGAAACTTATTTTTAATTGAATTAACAAAATTTGATTTTGTCCTATGGCTCTTGAGGGCATCGATGAGGGATCGATTGAGGACATCGTCAGAGGCCACTCCAAGAGCGGCCAACTCTGATTTGAGAGCAGTATTATTTGGTTCTAGTTTATGAGAAATCGTTTTCTTCTGAATTTCTTTGTTGAGGATGCACACGAAGAATCCAACACCGCCAGCGATCTTCGACCCGTCCGTGCACTCCTCAAAAATATTATCGTCAAGTCTCTCCGGTAGATTTAAAACCCTGACATTCAGGGGGATATCGGAAAGCAACAAATAGTGATCCAGTTTATTCAATTCAATTGTTCCTCTTGAGCGACATGACCAAATTCCATTCATTTGTCAAGCTTAGTGCAGTTTTCGTGAGCCCATTCCGAGCAATAACGACAATGTATCCATTTTGTTGACGTCTGAATTTTGAGGTTTCAGCACGCTTATGCAAAGCAGTCATAGTCCTCTTCGTCAGAAAAGACACCAGTTTAAGAGCCTCTTTCCTTTCTTTTATTCTCTTGGTAGATGTTATTCTTCTCTTAGTGCTTTGCAGTTTGCTTTTCATAATTTGATATTTTGAGGCTTCGGTTTACAAAGCACTTATTACAGGTAAGTCTGTTAAAATGTAACTCACCATCTATTTTCACTTACGGACCAGTTTTTATCCGCTGCTTCAGAAATCGGCATTACTTCCTGTTCTAGACAGACTTGTCTAACAGGAGTGGCGTGAGAATCCGCTCGACGAGAGTGGGGCACGGTCTGCCCGACGGGGCTGGAAGAATCTCCTCTACCTGTTGTATAAGGGGAGGGTGATTCTTTTTTGCAATAAGGTGTTCTGCAGAGGAAATGTACAAGGGGAGGGGTTTAATAATGGCCCTCTGAAATTTTTGCCTGATCTTTATTATCTACTAGTTGAATAGCCCGTTTCCTGAGGTACAAACAATTTGCTCTGAAGGGAGTTCATCATCCACGATATGGGTTCTGTCCCACCGGACCCCTCCTAGTGCCACCCCTGTTGTCTAAAGGTTGCAACGTATTTTATGTGTGTGGCAGGAAATACTCCGTATTCTTTGGCCAAATCCAATGTTAGCAAGACGAGTTAAGACAGATGATTGTACAGAAAGAGTAGGACTAGCCACTCTTTGGCGACTTTGGAGTGTTTTGTAAAATATCTCATGAAGCTTTGAAAATCATGTCCATTCATCAGCCCATATTGGTTTCTTGAGCAAGCACCTCCTTGAGGTGCGTTTAAAAGGAAGTGATGTTTAAAGTTTCTCCTAGAGGAAACAAATAAAGGAGGAATTGAGAGGTCATTAATACTAACAACAAAAACCATGGTTACCAAAGTGTCTCTCTCTCTGCAGATAGCCTGGTTCCAGCTTGTTAGCTACCTTTTTCTGGCAGTTATCTTCCTTGGATTCTGAATCGTTGTCACTCAGTCTCATGAACGCTGTAGATATCTTGACACTGGAACTTGAATCTAATATAGATATTCGCATAATTGACGAAGAAGGTTTCCAAATTGTTCCTATTGAAACCTACGACTCTACTTAGGCTAGTTGCTTATGGAAAGCATAAGGAAAGAGGCTTCATACGCTTTTAAAAAAACTCCAGTTCTTTGGAATTTTTAATTGCATTCTCATATGCGAATAATATTACTTCTTTTGTAGAAAGGCCGTAGAATACATCGCCCCCTTCTCATCTACGGTCTCCTGTTCATCTGTGAAAACTTGTCGAATTTCTTCATATTCAACGCTAGGCACAGTTGTTTCTGAATCTGAAATATAAAGGGATCATTAATGTAACGTACGCAGCGTCTTCAAGAACTAACTTTAAAAATTCATGAAATTTATCTATATTGTTTAATTTCGTTTGTTAATTAAACTATAAAATAAAATTGATTAGACATAGAACTTACCATCACTGATTTATTGTTATTATACTGCAGCATCTCTTCAGTGCCATGAAATTAATTCTATATTTGCTATCCGCCTTTCGCAATGAATAACCTGCCATCACAACTTCTACTTCCACCAGAAATGTTTCCTGGGGTTTTTTGAGGTCTTCCATCAATCTTCTGCACTTCCTAATATAAACTTTAAAAATAAAACATATTCTGTAAGATTAAAACTTACTCGGGGCAAGTTGTTACACTGTAACAAGTAGCCTTAACGAAATTGTAACAAATAATCCCAACGAAATTGTGACAAGTTGTCCTAACGAAATTGTAACAAGTAGACCCAACGAAATTGTGACAAGCAGTTCTAACGAAATTGTAACTAGTAGTCCCATGTGACTGTATTTTACTGTCTTTTTACGTGTAAGTAGTATAATACAGTTGTACAGAACTTTTCAATATACTATCACTTGCTTGAAATCTAGGCTTTCCCGTGGTTACGGGAAACCTAGTTACCCAGAGAGGTAGAGGGAGTTACCCAGAGATCTCCTAGGGTACTCTCGCAAATAAACAATTAGAATGTAAAAAAATAAATAATGATGGACTCATAATTAATATTTCCTCAAGAACTCTCTCTGATACTGATTCAAGCACTCCAGTGATCGGAGAGGAAGCAGCGCAATGAGATCTACTATCTGGCATGAGTGAAATGGTTTTCTACAAGCGGTAAATTTAAAATCCGAGTATCGTCGCTTAACAAGCAACACCACCTATCTCAGTTTTCCAGGTTTTACAGGAGGAAGAAAAAACTGAATTATTCGCAACCAATAGCGAGTTTGGCGGATTTTTTTAAAAATCTCGTATTAGCCTGAGACTATACATCTGTTTCAATGGCAAAGGTATTAAAAGAATTTGAAAATTTAAAATTTCTTGAGATAGGTGCCGCTAGCCCATCAGACCATTGAGATTGGCGGAGTTGTACGAAATGTGAATAAGATGAAACCAAATGAGAAAATTGACTCAATTTTACTTCAATAAAATCTTTTATTGAAAAGGAATGATAGTTTTTGAGAAAAAGAGCTGGTTGTTGGTACTTCGAAAATCTTTAGTAGTGAAACATGAAAACTAAAGAGAAGGTCAATTAACTTTTTGGCAAAATCGTCTTGTCATTCAGTTGTAGAAGTTTATAGCTCACAGCTCACTTCTCAGATGGAGATTAACGTATTTTTCTATAAATAGGCTTGCCAGGATTACAGTCTTCTTTTGTCACTTTTCTTATCATTTTTATACCTTTTTCTTCTTATCTGTCTCGTCAGTCTGCACCTTCTTGTTTTTTCCATTATTTGCATACTCAGTATTTTTGCACTTCCTTGTCCCTGCCTTCTACTTTCTTCTTCACAGGAAATGCTATCGTTGAATTCATGCGTCTTTGATGGCATAAATTTCATCATGTATTGCAAATCAGTCAACTTCTCGCGTGTTATTGCTGGTCGCTAAGTGTAGAGACAGGGAAAAGTGAAGATATTCTCTGTCTCAGGGAGACTTTCTCTGGCTGATACCATCTCCTTTCAAAGTCTTTTGTTTAGTGCTTTTAATATCCACGGTGTTGCATACAAACATATTTTTCGAATCCCATCTCATTGTGAGCCAAAAGTCATCAGAAGGAATTTGCCTTTCCTGTTCGAGTATAATATCACACATCCCCTCTTTTTTTATTCCTGGCACTTTCGGGAGTTACAAGCGGCACCCATCTTTCTTTCCTCACGAGGAACATCTTGCACTAATCACTTAGTAGTCTTGGGATTTCCTCTTCTGAATCCCATGTATGCTTTCTATTTCATTAGATTAATCTTAGCTGAGTTTCTCTTCCAATCTTTCTCGTGAAAAAGATGTCCCTACTTATGCGCACTGTCTCAGTAAAACTACTTTCAAGGATACTTACTACGTCAGCTTGGTTTAGAATGGACACTTCATTGCTTACATTTGAATCAGCAACATGCCTTGGCTTCTTAGCAGAACATTTCACTGTCCAGGTAAAATTGATAAAAATATTGCAAATATTATTCAACAATGCACACAAAAAGGTTTATCCAATGCTAAAAAGGATTTGAACTCAATAATTTATAAGCACAGTAATATTATAAGTAGCGGTAAGTCAAGAAATAGTCGATTTTGATAGAAAAATTACTCCTATATCATTAAACCTGCCACCGCAACATCCTGTCTCACGAACATAGTAGCTGTCGACTACAGCTCATAATTACACAGTTATTTTTTATACTTTATCGGTGAAACTGAATTATCTCAACGAAGAGATGTTCATTACTCATACAAACAATTAATATCAACAAAAAAATCATCAAAGCAATTAACCTAGTAGAAAAGAAGTGAAGAATGACATGAAGGGCTCTGAAACACACTGAGATACACACTTTTGAGTTAAAAACTAGATAGGTGGTGTTATCATTTTTGCCATTTGTACGATACCTGTTGGTCTGACGGCCAAACAGAGTCCTCCAGTCTATCTGCCATGAAACTTTACATGAAATTGTTTATCTAACTCAAAATGGCCAAAATCTGAGATAGGAGGTGTTGCCTGTTAACCGACGATATAATAACTCACCCCGTGTAACAACTAACCCCGTTCTCCTCTATCGTTCCATTTGTGCTAATTTCTTTTGTATATTCCACCAAATACAATTTTCAAATACCAATTTTTCTTTAAACAAAATGTATCATTTAATCTTTTAATTGTCTAAGATATTTTTTGGATTTATCTATTAAAAACAAGAAACTAATAAACCTCACACGGAAATATTTTTCTGTTTATTCTTAGGTGTTGAAATCGGCGAAATGATTTACAGTGGATTTTCGAAAATAAAAAAAAAACCAGGTTCAGTACCTCGTGATAATGTGATTAATAAAAATAAATTCATTCAAAAAGTTAAAAGATGTTTTTGTTGGATTAAATTATTTTCTGTAACATGAATGTAACATAGCCAGTCAAATTTAGTTTAAAACTTAAAATTCTTTATTCTTATTAAGCTTTATAGACTAATGTTTCAGCTCGCTGTCGACTCCAGCAGATTTCACATTTTGTAAACACAGCAAACAATATAGAACACCAGACTTCTTCAAGCTACATCCATTATATTACTAGATTATATGGTAACGCACTATGAGGTAATCAACTTTATGAAAAACATAATATGAATTATGGGGTAACCAACTACAGGGTCAACACTCTTTCAGATTATAAGGAAAGGCAAGAAATATTTTGAACTAACAAGGTTAAGATAGCTTATTTAGCAAGGAAATGCAACTTATTTATGTTTCAAAATACTGTATTCGGTGATTATACCATAAAGTAACATATTATAGATTTTTATCTGTAATGATAATTATCCTTAGAGCACTTTTTAATTTAAGTTTACTTCGTCATTAAATAAATAATTTAGGAGTAAAACTATCAAATTCATTATGAATCCGAAATTCAAAACAGCTTTCTTGATTACAACTTAATATTTCGATTTTCTAACGATTAGACTAATGATGAACATTTGGCTATGAGTTTCATTAAACAACCAATGTTCATATGCTTGAAAACTGAAAACGCAAAAGCTATGTTTTATGTTTCAATTAAATTGCAAAAAACAGCAATATTAAATTCGACTAATAGTAAATGGTTACTAAGAAGTTATAAATAAACCTAAATGGTAAAAATGAAAATTCAAACAAATTTTCTGGAAAAATTTAAGCAGATATTCTGCCAGCAAGACACCATGCACTACAAATAGCAGTATTGTAAGCATGAATGCAGAAATAAGTCTATGATGAAATCATTAGTTGCTTAAAAACAGATTAAGAAAATAACAACACTAAAAAAAAATTAAAAAGCTACTTTACATTATGATAAGGACATCAGTTTGATACTTGAATCTATATTTAAACTATTTATATCAAGGTTATCTTTGCAAAAGTCTACACTATAGGAAAAAAGAGTAAACTCATATAGACTAATATTACTTTTCTGATGAAACTCTTACGCAAAAATTCTTAAAAATATAAATTGTTAAAAAAAAGAGCAAGAAATGTTTCTTCTTTCCGTTTTTTGCAATAATTTTTTTTCTTGTAATTGTGTATCCTATGTCATCGAAAAATTTGCTCTTGGGTTAAGATTATGTTAACTTATATTTTCCGAGTTAGATGCCAGCAGATAAAACTATTTGCACATTCTATACTCACTTTCAATGCTGAATATATATGTGATAATTTCATTTACTTTGAATTAAAAAAGGATTTATTCTTCCAGAGACTAAAATCTCATGACAACCATTGGAATTAATATTTAAACCGAAAGGAAATACATTTTATTCCCTTCAAATTGTTATCATATCGAAAGGAATTTTGAGAGCAAATCAGTTTCTTCATCGAACAGGAATAATAAGGATAAGAAAATGTTATTTTATAGTTTCATAAGACAACTTAAGTTTGAAATATTGAACATTTAAGTAAAGACATTGAGATGAATATGGCTATTTCACAGAAGGATTTATAAAACCAAAACCCGCTAATGTTTTTCATTCATAGAAATAAGTATAAAATGAATATTCAAAAAATTGAAGGTTTAAGCCCCTTAAGAAGAATACCGTATCATCAACAAGAGCAATTAATCAGCAGTATAATACAATATTTGTGTACAAAATAATAAGCATTATTTAAACTGCAGCTATGCGTGATCTCTAAAAAGTTTATTTTTAAAATTTATCTCGCTATATTCATAGTTCCTTGCAAAGAAACTCAAAAGACACCATAATAATGGGAGTATTTGGAAACATATTTTTCTCCGGTAAATCTCCATTTCTTTTTAATAGATCCGCTTGATTACAAAAGTAAATTCCAAAATTCGATGTATGTTTTTCAAAATGATTTGTTGTGTACATAGGCCTTCAGCTGATGAAACCCTCTTAGTTAGGTATGGGGAAGTTTGCAGAATGATATGAAAACTTTCTATATTTCTTTTTGTATGACTATGATTTAAATTTACGAGGAGAAATATGGTATATGATTTAAAATAGGCATTAACTTATTGAATAAATCAAATAAATTGAATGACTCTTGGATTTGCTCATTTTATTCGTTCATTTTCTCAATAGGGAGAATAAAAAATAATTGTTAACCATTATTTAATCCCTAAGCAAATCTAACTGTGATAGTTGAGAGAAAATCAAGATGAACTTCTGGAATTTTCTTGGTGTTCATTACTACTCATTGCTGGCTGCTTTGCAAAACAATCTTTAGAATACAGTTACTGCGAAGAATACTTCATAACTTTCTCTTCAAAACGATTTTCTTTTATGTTTCTTATACGAGCCTTTAACTTTGATTCCCTTAAATTTAATTTTGTCAATGAAGAAAAAATTGTCTGTTAAATACATTTCAAAATTATTTGCATCCATTTCCCCATTCTAGATTAAAAGTCAAATCTACTTTAACCAAGATAACTTACCAAACTTAGCCCATAAAAAAATATGAGCCTCACCAATCATAATTCGTTTTCCCATTCTATTTTAGAGACTGGAAAAAGCGCTCGTACTTTAACTTTCCCATCCTTCTGCGATTTAATACGATTCCGCTTGCCAATTACTTATAGAAACGGAAATCATCGCTACCAGATATTCCACATTATGCATGGTCTACTTAACCCATCTTCGTTTCTGTCAAACAGCTGCTACTATTATTGATGCAATATTTCTTTCACTGATGTTATTATTACCAGAGACGGATTTAATATGGTCCTCCTATATCTCTGTTTTCTCTAGGAATCGAGTGGACCTGATAACTTGATCCTCCGGATTTTCAATCAGGCGTAATGCATTATTAAAAGAACTCGGGATATATATTGCCCCCCAGGAAAATACTTTGCTTAATGAACGCTCAGCCCATTCAGATGTTCGTTCATGCGTGAGCACAAGGCTCTACTCAGGTGGGTGCATGCTGATGGGTCGATGAGGAACGAGAGAGGTAAGCTGATTTTAAAAACACAGAATAAAACGGGTTACAGCCCATTGGAGGCATGACTGGAGAGCTCTGCCTCACTCAAGATCTCAATCGATTTTCTGTTACTTAGGATCTTCTAAACGAAACTGAAAGGTCAAGAACTAATCTATAAGGTAGTAAGCAACGCAAGGAGTACGTAGGTGGCAGAATGCTCATTCTCCACTGAATTTATACTTTTGAATTATTTGCTGTAAAATATCGGGATACGTATAGTCTACATATGTCATAAAAACTAATATTTAAATTCTACTTAATTGTATATCTAATTCATACAATCATTATGTCATTCGCTGCTCCTCTGTTTAGTTTAGTGGCCCGTTTTAAAGCAGCAGGAGGTCTTTTTTGAGACGGACCTAGAAATTTTGAATTGTGGTCGCATGACCTTGCTTTGAAGTGATATATTTTCTATATCTGCAACTCGATACCTTTTCATCTGCCAATCACCGGATAATGTTTAAAAATTAAACGTAATGACTATAACAGTGAAGACTTAGAATTTCGAACATTGGTTGATCGACAAGGAATATAATACATTTGTACAGCCTAGAGAAATTTCCATTTCATACCAACTTCACATCATTTAATTGTTTACAGTTATTAGTACAAATCAGCTTCCATGCACAATAGAAGGAGTGACTTCATGGGAGAGACTTTAACTGGATATTAAAGGATAGTTGAAAACTGATAACTTTGAAATATTTCACAGCATTTAAAAATTAAAATCAATGATTATAACAATCAAGAGTTTTGAATCTCGGTTAGTTGAATAAAACCAGGATACCACTGCACTGCCTCTAGAGATTTGCATACCATCTCAACTTGAGATTATCTAAGGAATATAAATAATTAATAAGAATCAAGCCTCCATGCGCCATGAAAGACGGCGGTTTAAGAGTAGTGTCCTGAATATGAATTTGGAGGATCCTGAGTTCCAAGACCTGACTCTCACGAACATCCGACATGAAATCAGGCCGCGTGCACGTTAAATTTGTCGCCAAGGTTAAACGTGCACTAGGTTGGCGGTTCAGGTATTGGCAGTGTCATCTGGACAATGTTCGAAATTGCAAGTTTTGCTCTAAATAGGTTTCAAGTAGCTTCAAATCGGGATAATGATCAATCAGATAAAATCGTCTCCATGCACGATGGATATTTGTATGCAAAGAGACTTGATTTCGCGGCTCTTCAACCTTAAAATAAAAACATTCAAACGTGATGCGTGCAGAATAACACTGGGTTTCTTCAGTAAAATGAGATATAATTTAAGTTGATATATTGAATAACTCACATGAATGGAGAAGATGGAATAGTTAACTAGATAAAAGTTTAGAATAGGTATTATCAAAAAATAATTCTTGGTAGTTTCGGTATTAGTTATATTCTTTAGAAAATAATCAAATATCAGACCAAAAAGGGAAATCTAATGAAAATGTCTATAGCACAGGCTTATTTTTTAAGGGATTAGAAAGTATACCTTAATTTAATTTTAGTTGGCTCACAATATTAACAATTTTTTGAAAAGGTTACTTGATTCACGTTAACACAGGTTGTTTAGATTATTATTAAATTTTTATTTGAAAGTGGCAAACATAAAGCGTTTGTGCAAATACTCTTCTCATTGAAAAGCGCTTAAAAACGAGCCTATACTTTTAATTCTGAAATTTGGCATCAGTTTTCTGTCAAGTAATATAGCTAATATGAAATCATTGAATATAAATGATTTACCTGAAAATAGTTTTGGAAAATACAATCTTATAAATCTAAATAAAAATATGAAATTTTATGTAATTTCCTTCTTAAGTGAAGTATCACATCATATATTGCTTAGAATTGATTTTTTCGTGCTTTATGAGAAAGAATTATAATGCAGATATCTAAATTTTCAGTCAGTAAAAGTTACTTTACATACTTTCTATCTTATTCAACATATAAATTCATACACATAGTTTAAATAGTTTCATATGCATTTTTAGTTTGGAATTCAATCATTTTATTTTCACTCTATGCGTTTTAGATTTAACTTGAAACTCGCAATAATCACTCTTAAAATATAAAGTTCCGATTATAAATCTACTCTACAGACTCACCCTAATTCAAATATTAAATTTTTTTCTCTCTCAAGAGATTTTTCAGGAGTTGTGAGTTCTGAAGCTCATCTCAGCTGAAGACTAAACGAACTGATTACTAAGCAGAGACAAAAAAAATTAGACTAAACTGAAATGTTGTGTTCAAATCGCCAGGAAAATACAATGTTGATTAGATTCGTCTGCAGGTAAATTTCGAAATAAGATATAATTTGCTTTCTTACGTGTCTTAGCGTTTCGAATAAATTAGAACGAAAAATCATTTAACATGAACGTAAAAGCTGCAGACGTTTGTCTATTTTTAACTAAAATATTTTCTCATTGACCTGAATGCATTATCTGTTCTTCAAAACGATGTTGAAAGAAATTCTCGAAAAATACAGAATATTACAACATACATTATTGTCGCTAAAATCATGCATCATTTTGATATTCTTATTTTGGAATTTGACTTTCATTCATCTGAATTTGAAATGGTTCGTATATTTAAATAATTTCGCTCTCTAGCCTATTATCGTTAGGAACTACGATGCAAGGAAAGAACAGAAAGGAAAGTCAGAATTTATTCGAAGGAAACTGCAGTTCCTTTTCGATGAAAACTAAAATAAACTTTGTAGCATCAGACAGTGGAAACAAAACTCTAAAGGGAACTTTAATGCAAGCACTGAATCACCGTAGAAAACCGGGCTCAGAATTATTTCGTCTAATGCGTATTATGCCGAAAAAGAAAGGAAAAAAGCAGGCGACTTTCAGAGACATGAGAACGCCGCAGCAACGAGAAAAATCAATGGAAAGAAAAAACAATTCGATATTTATCGAAATCGGGTATTCTATTGTGCGCCCTTGCTGAACTTGATAGCTTTGTCTATATTTTTCTTAGTATTTTATGCCTTGCCATTTCGATATAAATCTCCTCTTTTTTTATACCAATATACCCTAAGAAAGGAATAACTTTCGAAATGTGTATGGATCGGTTTGGTGTTGTTTCAGAAATATTCGCTCGTTTTACCGAAACAGCTCGCCTCTTGTATGTTTGATATGTCTCGATAGTATTTTGTATATTTTTTGGAAGTGGAATATTTTACATTTATCATAGTTGGAGAAGTATATGTTAGTTGTTAATATCGTTTTGACTATCCCAGAATATTGGTAATGTTGGACAATGATTTTTACAGAATCTTTGTACTGATCGGAACCTAAAATCCATATTTTGCTTTCGGGCAAATTTTATTTATATATTAAAGTATTCATTTATGGGAAATGATACATGACCTAATGTTTGCTTTGTACTCAACCTCTTCACCAAAATGACGTATTTTGGCTTGCGTATCGATTTCCAGAATTTTCGAAACTAACTTCTTTAATTAAGTGAAAGTAGCCATCAATTTAAATGAAACGAAATCACTTGGACACGCTCAAGTATCACTAACGTTCTTATATACATAGGAAAAGCAATAAACATTCCAGATAGCAATCATCATTTAATTTAAAGATTGTATGCATTTTTTAAGTAAAGGAGCTAATTATTCTGATGTTTCAAATTAAATTCTATTCCGGGATTTCCTTTCTACATATCAAGAGCTTCTTGTCAAAAGGATATCTATCTGCAGTTAAAGTCAGCTTTCTTTAAAATTGAATTATTAATTTTGAAGAAATGATTTCTAAGGGAAATTTTTTTTAAGATTTTTTTTTTGAAATTATCGGTTAGATTAGCACTCCGTTTCGATACTATACTAAGCCTTAGTTGAGAAGGCGTTGCAATTTCGCATCGTAGAAAGATGATAAGAATGGCGCATGAACCAGGAACACCTGTCTCATTTTCCATAGCAGCTTAAGGACGTTTAACTCCGGTATATATAACGGCTTCCAATCCCGTTCACACTGATGGCTCTTCGTGGTATCGGCCTCGAACTTGGTCCCCCTCCGGCCTGTTTGAGGCCTGTAGGCTAGGTAGATGTGCTTTTTAAAACCCTCTGGCCTCGAAGCACAGATTAAGGCACAGTGAAATCTTTTCATTTTTTGTCCACATATGACACAAAATGCACTTTTTTAAAATTTTATTTACTTTCTTTCTGAAGAAAGAGTTTTACATATAGCTTTTCTTAACTGTATTTTCTAGGACTATCTCAGTATTCATAGAGTATTGCAATTTCATCTCGAGATGTCAGTTACATTGAACGTCCGTGATTGGAATTATGACTAAATCGAATATATTCCAGTTACATAAAAATCTTGTCTAGTCAAAAAAGTGAAATGGTTTATTCTAAAAGTATGCATACTGTTAGGAAATTTCTATCGACTCAAAGCATTTGAAAATATAAATTGAAAAATTTTAAAACTACAAAGTTTATACGAAAGAAAAATATTTCATAATTTTAAGCTCACTTTCTTCAAATTTAACTTTTTAATATTTTTGCATTTTTTAAGAAATAAATACAATGAAATATAGAATAAAGAATAGAAGAATTGACTTGATTAGTTTTAATGACATCGTCAGAAAATTCTATTAGTACATAGTTAAGTTTTCTTAATTTTTTTAATAACATGTATCCAAGGAAGGTATCATTATTTTTAAAATTTTTATTACGTATATTAAGGGGCAAATTGGCATATCATAATTTAATTTTGTCTCTTCAAAATTAATTTTAATGACGATTCCAATGTAACTCACTGCTTAATGGGAACAAGAAAACTGTTACCGTTTTCACACCAAAGGTCTCTTTGGAATAAACTAATATTTTTTTACTCACAAAGGGGATAGTTTTTTTAACTAATTTACAATAGAGTAGAAAGTAGTTTATTAATTTATGTCATAATTAGTAGTAGTGCTTAATTATTAGATTTAAATTTTAAGAGCTGTTACAGGTTTTTGTCTTTTATAAAGCTAGATCATAAATGAATTAACTCTCTCTTATTTGAATGATTCTCATAATGCTTTAGAGACAGTTAAATTATTTCTCAATGTTGTGTTTTTAAGCACTTAAATGATGAAGATATCTGACAATAAATTTTGATAAGAATTGTTTCGGTAAGAACTTCATAATGTATTTGTGTGTGTGTGGAAACATTCTAATTAATAGATTATTTATACTCACTATTATTTCATACCCACTTAAAAGGGGAAGTTCTGCAAAAGTGCCCTTTAACAATCATTCTAAAATAAAATTTTCTTCTTTTCGACAATACGTAGGTTACCTATTCTTATCAATGTACAGTATACTCCCTCTTAACCGGACTTCGTTTAACCGGATCTCCGGTTTAACCGGCCGAAATTTTTTCCCTCTAAATTGTAAAAAATAGCTAAAAATAAAAAAAAAAACATGTGTTCCGTTGTTAAGTGTCAGTATCGCACGTATTTCAGACACGGGGTGGTCCCGGAATGTCAATATGACAGTTGGGAGAGTAGAATGCGGCTCAGTAACTGACAGGCATTTTTTTTACCTTCACAATAGAAGAGCACAGGTGTTCCCTACCAAACGATTGTGGTGATTGGTCAGACGATCCCAATACAGTTGCAAGGGGTGGAAAGGAAGGCGATTTTGGATGGACGACGAATTCATTTAAATCATTGTTTGTTCTTGGTTGTACCAGACGTACAACCAATTCGTCTTAAGAGTTGAAAATTTGTTCAAAATGGCGAATTGTGGGAAAAAAAAGCGTGTAGTTCTGTCCAAGGAGTTGCGATTAGATGTCTTAAAAAGGATTGATAAGGGCGAAAGTTTGAAATCTATTGCTTTATCTTTTGGTGTAGGCGAAAACACTGTAACTGACTGGAAGAAAATTAGGAAAGAGATTGAGTCATTATGTAGTAAATTAGGAACGAAAAGGGCGCTAGAATCCCGGTCCACTCTGAAAAAAGAAATCGAAACTGGAAAAATTGGATGACGCTCTGCTTCTATGGTTTAACCAATAACAAGCTAAAGTAAACCAATTAGTGGACCAATTATTAAAGAAAGGCCTGTTCTTCTTCAAAAGAAAATGGGAGGAAACGAAGATTTTTATGCCAATAAAGGATGGCTGAACAGATGGAAAAAACAGATGGATTCCACGTGCTCAGAATTTGTGGAGAAAAATTGCCTTCGAACCCTGAGGAAGCAACCAAGTAAAAAAAAAGAACATTTCGCCTTCTATTCTCATAAGGATTAGAGCTACAAGAATGAAAGCGGGTGGAAGAGACTGCAAATGACGAGAGCTTTCCAACAAGGGGTAACATACATAGGTTAAAACGTACTTTAAGTTAGGGGGAGAGGAGGGGAAGGTGGGGAAATCACTTTTCAGTTCATAACTTCTAAGCAATTGCAGCTATCGAAAAAGATTAAATACAAACATTGTTCGTTATGATAAGGCAATAATTCGCCTAATTTGAATTTTCTTTCTATTTTCAATTGTAAAGGAATTGTGGGAGAATAAATATCTCCACTCCCTTTGAGCTGGATAGCCCATCTACGAACTCGACCGAGATTTTCACTATCCTTACAACATATCCCAGGCTGGTTAAATTTACATCAAAATTACTCCAGTTATCGTGTTCACAAGATAACATGGGAAAAAGCGTTATATATATATATATATAAACTTTTTAACGAAGGGTGGTTTTGGGTTCTAGGGGTCATGATCGGTGAAGATCTGCAGAAATTTTCCGAAAGTCGTGTCATGAAAACCATTGCAATAGGTAGAGTTCCTATAAGGAATCTACCTAAAAATTTGAAGATCTGGTAAAGGAGAAAGTTTTATCCAAAAATCAAATATACAACGTACATGAAACTGACTTATATTATAGAATGCTTCCAACAAAAGCTTTAGCCTCTAAAAAAGCAGCCGCAGAACCAGGATATCAAAGAAGTCAAGACAGAGTGACTGTGCCATTATGCGGAAACGTTGCTGGTGCGCATAAACTACCGGTAATGCTAATCGAAAAATCCATCAAGCCAAGAGCTTTTAAAAACATCAACGTTAAATCTCTCCCAGTTCACTATAGAGCCTCGAAGACTGCTTGGATGAACCAAGAGTTATACATAGAATGGTTTCATTCCGAATTTGTTCCATTTGTTGAAAACATCTCAACTCTTACTTACCAATAAAAGTGCTGCTTGTGTTGGAAGCCTAGATTTCAAGGAAATGGTAGTATATTTAAAGTCCTGTACATCCAAGTGAAGAGGAATTAAGAGATGGTAACATTCGGACCGTATTCTTGCCACCAAACGTGACGGCTTTGATACAGCCCATAGACCAGAGCGTAATAGAGAGTGTCAATAGAAGGTATAGAAGAAAGTTTCGGAGAGCTTTGAGTGACTAAGATGGCAGAAATACAAGTGTCATCGATTTATTGAAACTAATCAACGTTAAAGATTTTGTTTATATGATAGCCGAATCATGGTCGGAGCTACTGAAATCCAAGCTAGTGAAGTCGTGGCAAAAAAAAAAAATTGTCGACAAATCAAATCAGTTAAGAAGAGGCGGTAATTTCCACAGAGATATTTACAACCAACTTTTTATCACCATTTAAAGGTATCGATGGCTGTCAAGACGTAGGTGCAGAAGACGTGGAGCAATGGCTGGCAGTTCACAAGGATCTCCGGCAAGAGACAAGTCGGATGAAGACATCGTCGGCGTTGTCACAGATGGGGTTCAAGACGATGATTATGCTGAACGACATCGTTGAAAATACACCATTCCCCCCATATCTGATACTGATGGAATGAAAGCTTTAGAAGCGGCTTTATGCTATGTGGAGCAGTAGTCATCAGCTTCCATCATTGATTTGATGCTGATAAAAAAAATGGCGAAACTATGCTGCAAGTTGCCGAACTTCTAGGCTTCAACAAAAAAAGATTACTCATTTTTTAATGGTATGTAACTTGTAATAGTTTAATACATTTAATAAAATGACGCAATATTTTAATTGTGTATTTATTTATAAGTCAAAAACATCCGAACTTTAATTTATTTCACTTCTCCGGTTTAACCGGATTTTCGCTTAACTGGCTTACCCTCAGTCTCGTTTAAGCCGGTTAAGAGGGAATCTAATGTTTTACTTTCACATATAGCTGCGTATCGCATTTAAAGCTTCCTCCATAGTCAATTCAATATCTGTTCACGGGAAGCCTACGGCTTCTATTAACATTTAGAGGATAAACGCTCGAGAAATAAAGATAAACAAATTAATTTATAATAAGATTTATGTACCTAATAACTAGGAAAACTGCAAAACCAGGAATCACATGTTTAAAACTTATTAAAAGTACTGAACCTATTTAATTTCGATGAAAATCTCAAAATTGATTACATTTCAGAAACCATATCCTACTGAACAACCTTCTTGAGTAACCATCGATTAAATTTCATGGTAGGGTCCATCAATAAATAGGGATGTGGAAGAATATTTATCAAAAAAATTCTAGTTAGGTGTATACTAAGCTTGTACAGAAACAGCAATGGTTCATGTTAAATTTGGATGCAGGGAAAGAGCTTCATCTTTATAAAATAAAAGCATTTTATAAACAAAGCATGTATTTAATGAACAGCTTGATTCTTTAACCTTTATAGTATCTAATAGAAAGAAATAGTGTTTGTGAAACTTTATATCTTTTCATCCTAGAAGTTGCTTTTAATCCTTTTATTGAAAAGATGGTTTGATCATGCAGCTAAAACAACTCGTTTCTTAACAATAATTGCAGAAAACAGCAACGGAATAAAGAAACAATCATCTGTTTCAATATGGAAGCAGTATTTAAATGTTTTAAACGTAAACAGAGAATAATTACTCTGTTTTAACTGAAACATATCTTTGATTATCAAATGTAAACTATTTGCATAAAAGTATTCATAATAACAAATAAAGCAAAATAGCAGGAAGCGTTTCTGGTGGAATTTAATACGAGTACTATGTAAACAACCAATGGAAAATTTTGAAGGTGTTAAAGACTAAGCTTGCTTCTACAAAGGCAATTTCTACAAAAAAAAAGGACAAGTTTTATAATATATTACTGTAAAATGTATTGAGGTAAAACAGCATTAAATGAGTGGTTTATTTAGATTGAAAAAAATAAACAAAATTTATATAAAGATCGAAGAATTAAACAAATGCATTTTTCAAATCAGTTAAACTAAAAGCTCCCAAACGTTATTTCGATAAATATTATGATTGCATGCCTTAATAACACTACAAAAAAACGCCATGTATTATCATTATTTATATTTTTATACTAGTTTAAGACTCAGCAATTATTTTCAGTATTTGATTTTCATTACCACAACAGTATCATCACAGACAGTCATTTAAATGAAAGATTTCATGTTGCAACTTACTTTGTTATTGCCGTTTGTTATAGTTTCACATTTCTATAAAATTTGGTCTATGTTTAAAACGTTGACTAACAGAGTAAATTTAATAAACCGGATTATTAAAGTCACTCAATATTATTATTAAAGGAACTCCATTATTAATCTTTAATCTAAACTATTCAAGCATTTTTTTGCATTAGCACAGAAGATTTATAATAACTTTTTGTTACATATGAATGTAAAGATAGAAAAGGCAATTTTCCAGATTTAATGAGACATTAAAATAATAAATTATTTTTAAAGGCTTAATAATAGTATAAACCAGTAGAGAATTTTATATCTATTTTCCACACCTAAGAATACTTTGAAAGCATGTTTTATATAAATATTCCTATTGAGGTGGCGGAGAATAACAGAAAAATGCTACAAAAACATGAGAAAAAAATTATTTTTGCATGAATTGACAAAAATTATTGCTTTTATATAAACAGTTTAAAAGTTATTTGGATTCTAAATGTTTAAAATATGAAAACTCATTGGGAAAACAGTGAGAGAAGCTTACATAAAAAGTTTTAACCAAAATATTTAAAAGTTGAGCACCACTGATATGATAAATCGTAATATAAATAAAAGTCATTGTGGGTATGTATGTTTGTATTTATGTTCCACATCTCCTCCTAAACCACAGCACTGATTTCAACCAAACTTTGCACACTTATTAATTAAGAAAAGGGTAAGATTACTGTCAACTTTTCAAAGCGCAAAGGTTAATTAAACAGTCAGTTAATTAAAAAGTAACCGACACCGTTTTCACGCTGTAAGTTCGGAGCAAATTATTCCCCGGAAATTATTGTTATTACCATCTTAAAGTTCAAAATTTTACCCTTTTAATGATATCAATTTTATAACTGTGATATTTTTCCTTCAATTTTTATTATTTTTTCAAAATTGAATAAAAAGTTGACACGAAGACGATTTTAAAATAAATCAAATTTAATGATACTAGAGTTGATACTGATGAGTTGCTAGGCAACGGTGTAATTACTTTGCCATTATTTTTTTCTGTTTATTTTTTTTCAAATATCGTTTGGCAATGTTTTAATTTGTTCTTAAAGAATTCTAAAGCTTATTTAATTAGATTAAAAAATCACTGCACTTCATATCACCTGTCATTTCTACCTGCGTTTCCTAAGAATAAATAAATCCTTAATAATATATTAAATGAGAAAGTGTGTCTGTCTGTCTGTTTGTCACGCTTTAACGGCCAAACTACACGTGGAATAAATGAATGAATTTTGAATGTCAAACATCACGTGATCATAAAGAAAGCCGCGATTATGTGATCTTCCTGAGAAAATAAACAAATAATTTATTTATGGAATAATAACTGAAATTACTCAACTCGACGCTTGACTTTCATTTTTCGAGTTTGCAGTCTATTGAAATTTAGTAATTTATATTTGTTTCTTTTCCATATCAGATTTTATTCAAGAAGCTGTCCATAAATTGACGCCTTGACAGAAATCTATTGATAGATATGATATTGCTGCAAGAGTCTTTTGATTAAAATTTAGAAACTAATATTAATTATAACTAAAGGAAAATATGCGACGATATAGTATTTTATGTATTCTTTTGAATGGTAGAAGTGGATGACATATAACATGATGGATGGTATATTCTACAGATTATAAGGGCTTGATTATACCATTGAGTACAATGATGTAATTTACAGTAACGGAGAATATATGAGGAATAAAGAATGGTTGTTGAATTGGTAATTTTGGCACTGATTAATGAAAGTTTAGGTCAAATAAATAAGAAAAAAATATGTCACAAATGGAGGGAGGTATTACAGAATATCTACCTGTAGATACGCTAAAGGGCAATAACAAGTAACATTAACTTCTTCATATAACAGATAACAAGTTCTTCAACTCCTTAGAATTGTCAGGGGTATCTTCCGACAAGCTGAGATTAAAAGTCGGTGTGTTAGTACTATTGATACGTAACCTCGATGTACCGAGACTACGCACGGTTGCAAATTGCACACCTAGGTCCAAACGTCGTGAGAGTATTTTAATTTCACGCATTCCCATAATACAGAAGGATTTACCATCCAAGTTCCAAAGGTGACAATTCCCTTTAAAATTAGTATTTGCCAGGTTCAGGGCCAGACACACGAAGGGGCAGGAATACATTTGGAAAAACCATACTTTTCCCATGGGCAACTATATGAGGCGTATTCAGGTGTGTCCAGACCACAAAACCTCTACATCCGTGCAGGAAACGTAAAACAAAAAACGTAGAATAGAAAAGTGTGTTAGTATAGATAAAAAAATTACCTATCTATAACAGCATACACTCCTGTTAGTCATCCAATTATGTATTAACAACCGTCAAAACTTTTAATTTCCCCTTTCAACATGTAACGAAACATTTTCATTCGCGAATTTAAAAAAATAATAATTCAAATTCTTCGCGCACGAAGTCGCGGGTAACAGCTAGTATAACTTAAATATCTTTCGATAAAAAGTATTTCAAGTCAAAGAAATATCTCGTAAGGCTTCTCCAGTAAAATCGTTAGCCCCTGAATAATATCCCCCAGTACAGCAGACAACATATCCATTACTCAACAGTCCTCAGTACAAATGATAATACCAATCGGATTGGTTCTGAGGAATGCGTCTTTGTTTTTTCTCGCAGGCCGCCTGGATTAAAGTGGAGACGAAGGCGATCCTGACGATCCATCACCACATCATCACCCGGAATTACCGGATTTCTTTGAGCCACAGCGACAATCGCAACTTTGTCTTGCACATCCGCAATGTCCAGAAGAGTGATCGGGGCGGATACATGTGCCAAATCAACACAGCGCCCATGAAGAGCCAGATTGGATACGTTGACGTCTTAGGTGAGGCGCCTTTCCCTTTCTTTGCTTTTCTTTTGTGTACTTAGTCAGATTCTTATTGCAGGCAAATGGAGAATTACTGATAGCCACATGAAGTCAGGAGCAGAAAGAGGGTAAATGGCACCCGATCATATATTTTTTTTTCTCCACTCACCATAAAAGTAGATTTGAATGCTATAAATCTAATAATATTTTTACTTCTGTTAGCCCCAAAAGCATAGCAAACCGAACATCTCTATTACATTTCTGTAAGCCATTGTCTGGAATCTCTCGTTGATTAGCCCCTTCGGGACGGAAGCCCGCTGAAGGAGAGCAGGCAAGCGCCGACGGTGCCCACCGGCCGAAGCATTTTCTCACGCTAAGACAAACGCGCATTACATTTCGTAAAAAAAGCGCATTTTATAATAATGTATAAAAAGTGCCGTTTACATAGAAATGAAACAATTTTTAAATAGGTGATAAAAGATATCATATTCTATTCATAATAAAAGTTTAATTAAAATACATGCTTTTTAGTAAGAAAAAATAAAAATATAGTGTATTACGTTAATTGAACGTACCTAAATTAGCCTTAGATTTTTGATGCAAAATATGAAAACATATGAAAAAATAAATATTTACATTTAATATTGTAAAATACTTCAAGAAAATTGTAATAATTAACACTTCAAAGCCTTATAAAAATCTTCTATTTTAGTACTTCACTGATATGGCGGAATTGGAACCGATATATTAGTATTATCCTCTTCTAACTGAAAATCAGAATATTGAGAACTATGTGAAGAACTCTAATAATTTATTTTTCTGTCATTGTAATCGTAAAAATCCATAGAAGGGTCATTTAAAAATTTACATATTCCTTCTTCGGACAGATAACGCGTTATTTCACCCATAACTGCAGAGATAAAACTGAGAGGCATAAAACCCTTGACAGAATATCTCCCATAAAATCCCAAACCAAGCGAGGCGAGAAATTATAAACAATCAATCCAAAATGAGTTAAAGAGCTCTTCAACATGTGCTTCTCTTTCAACTTGATAACACGTGTTTCTGTTTATACTCCCGAATATACAATAATTCTAATCTAATGATTCACAAACACGTGATCGACTACAATCTGATCTCGGAGAAACAAATATTAACGTTCGGGACCAATCTTTAGAAAGAAACATGGAATAGTAGCGAAATCTTAAAGAAAACATTTTGTTCCAAAAGCCAAATGCATATCTGCGGCACTCGGCCCACAGAGTCAATTTCGCCGTAACGCACGGATGCGGCGATCGGCACTGAGGGGAATCTAGCGCAAACGCGCATATGCGGCGCTATTCCCCAAGGGATTAATACTATGATCGGTTTTCATTAATTCCTATTTGTGACAATCCAACTGAAAAAACTTGATTTGACAAACATTTCAAAAAAAAAAAATAATAATTTTCAAATATGACAGTATTTATTTCCTTTCATACGATGTAAGGATAAAAGAATGTTTCCCAATCATGGACAGACTTCACCTTGAAAATTAGATGAATATTTACGCTTTAGACCTCCCTGAGTCCGTAGAAATAATATTTTAAATTAAGTTTCACAGACTGTGAAAACGATAACTCAATTCAACTATGAACATATCGCATGAAATTAGATTTCTAGTCTTTACACCAGAATTGTAGATTTCAATCCAGTTTTGGGCTACAGAGCGAAAAGTAATGTCAACCTGACATCTTTTTATCCGTCCTTCTGTGTGCATGTGTACATTATTGCTAAAAAACCCAGTATGCTAGGTGATAAATTTTGGCATATGATTTTATGATCAGAGTTGTAGATGTTCATCAAAACTTGGAGCAATCCATCTTTGAGTTGTCTTTTTGTCAGTATGTCTGTAGAGAAGTGAATACAGTATCTCGAAAAGTGAAAGGTAGGAGGTTGAATTAATTAACTCCTTAATTCCGGAGCGAATTTTTTTCCTAGGCCCTTTAAAACCATGACTATTTGAGAGGATGCGGCATGAATTGGACTCGCCCAATCTGGGTTGCCATCCACCCCATCGTCCCACCCCTGCTATAACCTTCCCTTAAGGCGCACGGAAACGAGCTGTGATAGCCAAGGATAATTAGACCCCCTTCCACGCTTATCTCCGAACAAATCTCAGAACTTCACCACCCCTCAAAACAAACCAATCGCTTTAGACTGGCTTTCCTCGATGTTAAGGCAAAATTTTTAGACCGTCTTGGACCGCTTGGATTAATGTGAGATGGTTAATCTTTATATCACAATTCTAGATCGTTGTCAGATTCTGGACCAGATCCATCAAAGAGTAGTAACCTATTAGCACAAGATATTTCACGTTATCTCTTCGATATGGTTACGATATTCTGAATTCTGTACAATGTCGTGGAAACATCGTTAGAATATTGTAGAGCATCTTGTACTAATAGGGTAGATTGTCTGAACTTGAGTATATGAATACAATAACTCAAGAACTAAAAAATTCAATGAGTTGGGAAAATGAAATTTATATAATATTTGATTTGGGAATTTATTTTTGCTTTTGGAATTTATTTTTGATCTTGAAATTTTATATTTGAACTTGGAATTCTCAACCAAAATTGTATATCTGTGTCAAATTTTGGTCAATAGGTCAAGTTACTTTTTCAAAATGTATAATCGAATCTATAGACTATACGATGATGCTAAAAACAGACCGCGTTATTTCTTGGAAATGGGCGAAAAAGATGAAGAGGAAATACTCTTCCTTTTCTTTCTTTACACCAAGTTCCAATAATCTTAATTCGAAAGAACAAATAAAAGAGAAATAAAACAACAAAAAATATCTGCGTTTCGAAAGCAACTTGATATATTCATTCCACGTGAAATCTCATCATCAAAAAATAAATACCTTATTTATCGCCTAACTAATTTTTATGATAAATTACGGCTGAATTGTAGAGGCTAAAGCTCTAATTTTAATATGTGGTAAACTCTCACGGGAATTATTTCACTCAATGTTCCTTTTCCTTGAATTAAATTTCAATTAATGCGTTTAATTATCCGCTTAATTATTTCACTTTGTTTCATTGACTGAGAAAAGAAATCACCTTTCATTTTACAGTATAAATGCTATAATTTATAATAAGAAATATTTACAATATCTCTGTTTACACACTAAAGAAATGAATAAAGAAGTATAATTATCTTTGTGGAATAAGATTTTGTATTACAACTGGAAATCATTTGAATTTTTGATTCAATGCGCATTTGTTCAAACATTTTGAGTCATGGATTACTCTACATTTTGAATTGGTACTGAGTATAATTATTACGTATCGGATAGAACACAAATATTATATTTGAATATGTTTTGATTTTATTAAGGAAGATAATTAATCCTTTAATATTCTCAGTTACAAAAATAAATTCCAAATTTGTTTTATCATAAATACGGTCACTTATTTGAGAAATAAATTATTTTAAATAAATGATTAAAAAATTAAATAGGAAACATCGAATATATGTTAATAAGATGTCTTAGTGTCTAATAATTTTGTTTCAAGATGTAATACATATATTTACTAAATAAACAAACTTGACATTTTAACGTGAATAAATTTTTTTAGATGAATAAAATTACTATTCTGAAGGAAAGTCATCTTCATAAATATAAAATAAATTGCATTTGAAAGCAATGAGAATCTCTATTTATAATTAAATAGCATCCATCGCTTTGCGACGAATTTACTTTTCGAATTCTCAGTTGTCTTAATCCAAAGTAATAACAAACAAAACCAAGAAATAGCATCTGGATTTGGAATTCAACTTGATTCTTTCTAAAATAAGACCAACTGCCTGGAAAAAAATTTATTCCATGTGAAATCCCACCACCTGATCTAATAAATTCACAATTTATCACCCCACTTATTTGTATGATACGTAAAGGCTGAATCGTAAATACCGAAGCTCGAGTTTTAATTGTGTGGCAAAACTCCCGAGGGAGCTATTTCAACGATGCAAAATGTTCCCTTTCGCGTTTAAAGCCGTTCGTTTTAAAGAAGGCGTTAGATCCCTAAGGGTATATTACCGTCCCTTTTGGTAAAGTTACAAGCTCAAATTTCGTCCCAGTAATTGAATGTGAAAGTGGTATAAATTCCAGCCTTGCTTTAAATATCCCGAATTCCCTTTTTGCTGCCCTAATCGTGCAAAAGATGTTCCTAATGTTGAAATCATTTTAACATAAGATGATTTTTTTTCCCGAGAAATAAAATAAAATGTGAAATTTGTTCTGGTTCGTTAGTTTACAATGCCAAGTTTAGTCGGAGTTGGAATGCACAAATGAAAAATACACCAAATGGTGTGACTTTTAATTTGTCTAGAAAAATTTATTTTCTTTTTTATTGCTTTATTAGGAAATGTTCTATTTTATTACTCGAAATAAACTTCAAGTCTTAGCATTAGAGTATATTGTCATATTAATCAGATTCTGTATTTTTTGTATTTTTTAATTATTAATATTGCTTCACGTTTTTCTTTTTTTGTATGATTTTAATTACAGACATTTAGAAAAAAGTTAAAATTTAATAGAAGTAGCTGAAAAAAATTATTTACTTTATTGTAGCTCTTTCTATGAATGAGGTAAAGTTAATAGTTTAGAAAATGATACGTAATTTCCAGACACATTATCAACCCACTATTTGCCAACTCTTGGGTTTTATTTATTTCAACTTAAGCAGTGGAACTTTTAGCTTTGATTATTGAACGCAAATGTTGAACTGACTGTTATAAGAATTGTAAACTAAATAAAAGAAAATTCTTCTAAAAAATATATTTTTTCTAAACAGATTATTAAAAATAGGTTATTTAATATCATATATCATTCAAGATTAAGGCTAAAATGGCATTTGAAAAATTTCCGGTTTAGATATAGGCTCATTGAAATCCATTTCCATCGAAAATTTACTGTAAATTTATGCTTTTCATTACTAAAATAAGATTATGCTGAAGTGTTAAAGAATTTTGGAGAATATTTTGCTGGCTCAGGTGTCGTTCTGATCAAATATTCATGCTCCCAAATCTCAGCATTCATTAGTAGAAACTATCATGCAGCTGCGAAGCAGCATTATAACTATGAAAAAACCAATAAAAGATTGATGAATGAATACTTAACGTGGAAGTGAAAGATATATTCGACAATAAATTGGCATACATTGACGATGGTTCAATGGCGTCAAAGTATGCCAATTTAGAAATAAAATAAATATACCAAAGTTATAGTAGTATCAAGTTATCTCGAAATAAAACATTGTTATCACCTTTATTTTTCTTATAAATATATTTTCATTGGACCATAAGAAGTATGAAAGTAACGGCAAGAAAGCATTCGCTCATTTTGTTGCAGGGCCATTTTTGCCGAGTGTGCAGAACGTGCATGCACGAACGCGGCCTACACAGCGGGCGGGCGCGGTCGCCCTCGTCAATTTCCTTCCTTAACTCTTTAAACCGGAAGCGACATTTTTCTTTTAGCTCCTTTAAAACCGGAAACTTTTGGGATGAAGCGACATGAATTGGACTCTCCCAACCTGGGTGGTCATTCGCCATACCACCCCCTGTTATAACCTTCCCTTAAGGCTCATGGAAATGGGCTGCGATTTGCAAGGAAAATTGGACCCATTACCGTGCTTATCTCATAAGCGACCTAAGAACTTCACCTCCCCTCAAAAGAAGCCAACCGCCTCAGAGCGGCCTTCTTCTCTTTTAAAGTTAAATTCTTAGACCGCCCGGCGGGCATTCCTGTTTTGAGTCAGAAGAGGGTCATAGTGAGAAATAGTATTGCTTCTGTACCATCTAAAAAGAGTTAATTTCGAAGATGGCGAGTTCATTATATTATTTCTCTATTTTTTCACCGATTTTGTTTTATTTCACTATTTTGGTGTGTTCACTATTGTTACTTTTCATAGGAAACCAGATGCAGTTATTCTGTATTAAATTCATAATCATGACAAACAGAGAAGGGAGATTGATCGCTAAAATTTTTGTACATACAAACAGGTAAAAATCAACAGCAGATTTTATCGTTAAAATAGAAGAGATATTTTAAAAACAGAAATAATAATGGCTCCAGAGATATAAAAACTGAAGTTTCAGTAAATTCATTACTGGGCAATGTGTCCACTTTTAAGTTTATTTGTTCAATTTTGAAATATGATTATATCCCTAGAAATATTAATGCCGCTAGTAGCTGCTAAGTCAACTACTAGGTTAGCTCCTAAATCAACAACTTTTGAATTCGACAAGATACTCGAAGAAACTATCAGTTTCATAAATTCATCTAGATCTGTTGCGGCCATTAGCAAATACGTTAATGATGTCGTAGCATTATCGACTAATCTTGACATTAACGTAGAATTTCCCTTCGTTGCACAGAAAGTTCGTCTTTTCGATTATGAATGCACTGATATAGAAGACCGAAGACCCAAAATTGTTATTTAAAGTTCAATTTTACTTAGGAATTGTGGATGCTGCTTAGATTTCTATTCAAGAAAGGTTTGACTCCGTAAATGAATGCAACATATTATTTAAATTTTTAAATGAATGTAGGAATATCTCCGAAGATGACTTAAAAAATTCGTTTTCAGATTTTGATCTTTCCGTACAAGTTTCTAATGGAGATTCAAAATATGGTGATGGTGATGACTTGTATAATGAATTAATGATGTACAAAAGTATTATTTATAATATTACTGATTTTTAAAAACTTGAAATTTATTGAAGCAAATAATTTAATTTTTCTTTCTTCAACTTTTCTGAATTATAATTATTAATTAAATTAAACTTATTGTTAAGAATATATTTAACTCTGCCAGTCATGTTTCTCTATTTTAATCTTACTTCAAATCGTCGATGTTCCAACAGAGATTGAATAACTTGGATTTAATTGCAATAGAGAAGGATTTGTCAAAAGAAATTAACTTAGAAGGCATTATTGACGAACTTACACGCAAGAAAAGAAGAAACAATTTAAATTTAAAATTTTCTTTACTGGAAAAATAATGAAACTTGTAATACTTAATAATAAACTTTTCTTTTTAAAATGTTTCACTATATATGCATATCCATATTTTGTTATCTTATAAATATCCTTAACAGGTGTGATGTGAAGAAATAGAGTCAAACTAAATTTTCTACTTACGAGAATATAAGCCGATGTCTTTTTCAAGAAAATTAAGTCTGTAATAAGCACTCATTTAATTTAATGGAAATTTTACTCATGAATTAATTAAACTTGTTTCCGATTAGTTCAAATCTCTACTAATAATAAAAGAGAAAGTATCTGAGTGCATCTGTTGGCGTTCTACAGAACGGACCGTTGAACTTAGAGCTCCCAAATTTGGTACAGGTATACTTTGAAGAGTGGAAATGTGCATCTCAGAGCCATTTATTTCAATGTTTTATTCAAATTTTTATTATTGAAAAATTAAGCAAATTTTGTACGTTTTCGGCCATATATTAGGGAATAACTTCCAAAAGAACTATCGCATGAAAATGATTTTTATACCACTTTAAAGTTCAAACAATTACCTTTCCAGTAATATTAATATGAGACTGTGCAAAAATTACTTTAAATTTTACAAGGTTTTAAATTGTCATTAACTGTGGTCAAGGTCGCTCAAGGAGTCAGTTTATCTTTTCGGCCAAAGGTAGGGAGGGAGAGCGGGGGGACGAGAGAGGACGCCTCTAAGTGGTCATTTGTCAACAATGAATAGGCAGCCATTGTTGGTCATTTGCGGATAGAAGGAAAGGATTTGAAAAGCTCATTTCGCAATCAATAGGAAAATAGCGGTTGAATCAACAGGAATGATTTTCTGAATTAAGTATAAAATCTTTTAATGATAAAGATAAAGGAGATATTTTAAATTCATTACAATTGATTAATTTCCTTCCAAATCTTTTGTACTCTTCTTGCGTAATGCAGAAAAAATTATTCAAATATAATTACTTTCTAAATGTATTACACAAAATGACTAACTAAAAGGGTGACATAAAAGGCAGATCAATATTTTTTATAGGTCATCAGTAATGTAGTTTGTAATACGATTAAGCGAGCTGTTTTGTATATAAGGAATAAGAAAGTAAATTCGGATACGAAAGGAACGCAGTGAAATGTCCATCGCAATTTCAAGTTAAAAATTACTTTGTTAAGGGAACCAGGAATATAAAATTAAGCATAAGAGATTCATTTGAAATCATATTCCCGGCGAACAAGCTGGTCGCCGAAGGCGGCTAGTGTATAAATAAAGTGTTCGTCTATCTGCGAAGAAATTTTCGTTAATTTATTCTGCCACTAAAGAATTTGTATAAATGTTTAGGTTTAAATAAACTGGTTTAGGAAAACGATTGAAGGTATTATAAAGTGAGGGGGCAGATGAAATTAAATGTGGGACGATAGCGCCTTTGTCTCTAGAAACGGGCCTGTTCTGTTGGCTGGCAGTTGCTAAATGCGATATAATTTACATCAGTTGTTGTTGCAATTTGCTTGTTTATTTTATGGGATAATAATTGTCTTTAATTTGGGCCCAACTCATACTCTAAATCAATTTTTCACTTATTCTTCATTTCATCGCCTTCTGAATTTTCCAACTTGTTATTTCTCAGCAAATCTTAAGATTCAAGTTGGATTTTTCAATACAATTTTGAAATAATAGACAACGACCTTTAAATGGCATGGTATTACACATTTTATAGTGGGATAAATCCTACATATTCCAAAACTTCTTTTTATTATCAGAAAATTCTTTAAATGCATTGCGCTTAACACAGTAGGTTTTACGTGACATCATGGCAGATTTCATAATAGAATGATGGCAAATATATATAAATAATACATACAAATAATAACAAATAACGAAATAATTAAAAAATGCTGAAAGACTTCTAATACTACGCTTCTATTGTTGGCTTTTAAATGAGCTTTAACGTAGCATAATTACTTACCAAACTCTCCCAAGTAAATTCCTAATTTAGTCATTAATAAGAACTTCATTAAAAGATAAAGTTAAATTACAAAATTTTGAATTTTTGTTTGATCTTTCCTTGGATAATCAGTAAGCAAATTCTACACCACACAAATGCAAAAAAGTGATCTCTGGAAAATAAGAAAATTCAAATTTGATGGCTTGAGCATGGATGAATATTAATTCCAGTCTCAGCGTAAACAGCGGGAGTTGGGGTTTCGAAAGTGGCAAATTTCTTTCCGAAGCAATATTCAGAATTAATTAGCTGCTTCGCTAGCTAAAATGTAATTATGTACACCTCTCCATGAAAGAAGATTCCCTCCTGGTTAGTTATTAGCTAACATTTCACCTTTTTTTATAAATATAAATTTCATTAGCATTCTATCATTTCGATACTGGTGGAAATCTAATAGGACAAAAGGTTATTTTGTCAGTTGTAATGATATCATGAATTAATCATGATTCGTTTGAAGCAGAGTCAGAACAGCACAGTACTCAGTTCCACGGACAAAAACATCTTAGTTAGGTTGGATTGAGTATTTATTTCCATCTTATCGATTCGCTCTATTTCTATTTTTAAACGTTTTTACTTTAATTTGACTTGTTTGATGTTTATATATGTTTTAAAATTGTAATCGATATTTCACTCACGTCCTGTTAAATTAGAGCTCTGTAATTTTGTACATTCATTTGCTGAAAAAGACAATACACTATTTTGATGATTATAGAATTCTTAATTATCAGTTATTATATTAATTAACCAAACATTAATTTCATAGAGATGGCGTCATCTAACTGTCAATTTCAGAATAATATCTTTTAAGATTACATAACATTTAGAATCATGAATTATGAAATATATTGAAGATTATAAAGAAGAAAATAATAATAATTTAACTTGCTTTTTAGTGCTGTTAAAATTTAGAAATATTTTTTGTCAAAAATCAAGCAGTATTATTAAGAATTTAAGACACAATGAATATCGTAAGAAAGAAGTTCCTGGACATTTATTAAAACTTAAGAAGATAATAAATAAATATAATTACAATTCTAACTTACTTAGAGTATTTCTAATAGAATCGCACGAGTTTAATGTTTTCATAACCAAAATTTCTATAAAACATTAAGCAAGGCAAGAAATTATGAATATTTTAAGAAAAGAAGAAATAAAAAAATTATTTTTGAATATGAATATTATTAATGCTAGCTAGAATATTTAATATTCTCATAGAATATTTAATGAAGGGTGATCATAATTAAAGTATGCGTTCAATAAGTTCAATTACAAAGAAAGTGCCGGGCCAAACGCAAAGCCATCTCGTACGTACTATTTAGATCATAGGCAACCATTTATAAAGCTAAAATATATTTCAATTTTCCCTAATTTTTTTAGAATACAAAAAAAAAAAATTAACAAATTAATTTCTAAACTTATAATTGAAGAGAAAACAGAATTGAAAAAAAATATTGCTTAATCTAAACTAGAAAAGAAAGAATAATGATCATTACGGGATCTTTTTAACCATCTAAGCATTGTTAAACTCTTATTGCACTTTAACATAATAGAAATTTACATTAAAAGAAAACTAAATATAAGTAATATTTAAAAGAAATTCCGGCAACAGTTTGCAGCAAAGCAAGTTTTCTTTAAGAAATAAGTAAGACATTAATAGCATGATATAAATTTACACCAAAATAAACACAGATATAAGAAAAATGTTTTAAAGTATCTTGAGCAATAGTGAATTTTTATCTATCAAAACTGTTATAGGGCAATGTTTGAATTGGTAAGAGGTCTTCAAGAAATACTGGAAAGAAGCACAACCTGTTTTATATGAACTGTTGATAAATTCTTTCATTTCCTTAGGTAGGTAAATTTTGTTTTGTTGTTCGAGGAACCTATCTGCCTCTGTTAGGGTGATCATTTAAGCGGAAATTTTGTTCCTCTTCTTCAAAAGGCCATTTCCTGAAAACCTAATTAATTTCCCTATAATTCTGTTGATATATAGGCAAAATTTCTATTTAAATTTTTCAAAATACATTTTATAAAAAAAATATGAAATTTTAATTCTGAGAGATAAAAGTTTCTGTTATATTTATGTACAAAAATGTAATATCTTCCTAATTTTTATATCAAATTATAATATTCTGCACTGATATGTACCATATTCCAAGCTAAAATTTAATTTTCTTACTTTTATTTCCATTAATTGTTTATATATTTTTTATTAAAAAGTGCAGAACATTTTTTGCATATACAATTTTAAGCGCATTTTGCTAGATTTCATAGAATATGAAAAATAATATTATGTGACTTGATTATCAGATATATAACATGCCAATGCATTAAGAGCAAGAATTAATATACATTTAATTGCATTATATTATGGAGTTTTATATTATCTTAGTTTTCATCAGAAAAATCTTAAATATTGACACTTTTGAAGACATTTTTGATTTACATTATAAAACTCGCAACTACATTTTATATCTGAAATATGAATTTGCAATTCACATATATAAGAAGTATCATTCTGAATGATTTTGATTTATTGACAAGATGATATAAGATTTTGACGTCCAAATCATACTCTTGTAACTAAACAATTTTTTAAAAAAAATAGTTGAAATATTATTCCACATTTACAATATTTGATAAGTATTATTAATGTTTCTTTTACTCGCCTAGGAATTTGAATATACGTTTAATAAAGAAACAAAAACCAGTTAAAAGTGGAATTTGGCGAAATTCTAATCAAAATCGATTTATAGAAATATTTTTTTAAGAAAAATGTTGTCTATAAATGTGTGTACCAAGATAAAGCAACAATTTTTATATGTCAATAAAGATTAATTTTAAATATTTAACAGTTTTTAAATATCCGATCGTATAAAATATCCTATATTTTGTCTTTCTATTTAAACAAATTCCACATAATTATGCTTGCATTTGTCTCAAATCGAAATAGTACTTTGTGAAATGCGATCTTAGAAAAAAACATTAGTTGACGATTATTCTATCAAAGCAATTATGAAGTTGAACATTTATATTTGAAACGTTATTTCATATTTAAATGATGAATCCATGATTTTTTTCTCTTCTACTTGCTTATTTCTGCATGCATATATACATTTTTCATAAAGAGACAGGAAAAATATAGATGAAAATCGAGAGATTGTAATAGTAATGTTTTATCTAAAATCTCTGAGTTTTATTTGATCACTATAGAATTGGTTCACAAGAAAAACTCCCAAACATTTAAGATAGAGAGAGGTAAAGATAGTACTGAGATATTCTGAAACAAAATAGAATGTGTTCAGAAAATAAAATATTAAATTCAAATACAGACAGATGATCTTCGCGGATGTTGGCTCTATAAAAGGAAATAATTTTAGTAGGACAAATGAAAATAGAAAACAGAAATAGATAATGAAGAAAATCAATTACAATTTGCTGTATAATATTTATGTCAACTTCTTTAATAAGAACAAACTTTTACACATTACATCATTTTTAACATTAGGCTTATGTGTTATTTTTGGCTACCTATACGATCTCTACTGTAATAAACTAAGCTAATTTCTAGAACATAGATTTTATAAGCATCATAAGCATTATTAATCTAAGCCTCGCTGATCATCTTTATTGCCCTTGTATTGCGATTTATTCGAATAAATCCACTCTTGAATGACTCTTCCTTTGCCTAAACTATCCTGTTACCGGCTTTTTCTGTGACGAAAAATGCCCATTATCCCCATCCCCAACTGAAGAAAAAAACGCAACTCCAACTTTTAATAGCTTTGTACATTTCATATAAGATACAGTCCCCCGAGATAAAGTCAGGTTCAACTACGAAAACGACATCCATTAATGTTCATCAAAGGTTACATATTGGTTAATGACTTTTCAAACCCTAGCCGACGCGTGGGAAAGACATAGAGGAACATTATTGAATCATTAGATAAGGTTATTTATAACCTATCTGATGGCTCGTGAATTTCTGGGGACATCAGATTTATATTGGGTTAGAAACAAAAGATTACAAGGCGAAATGTTTGGTTGGAAGCGCTGGGGAGGGAGGCAGATTTTCGTTCGGTAATTGCTATTGTTGGGACTTGATGGTGATCATTTATGATATGGGAAGCGATTTCTGTGTTTCCGTTTCAAAAGGGAAAAGGCGTTATTGATTGTCTAAAAGGTAAATGCATTCAATTTTAGGAATTCATTTGAAGTGGTGAAATAGCAGTTTTTAAAAATGTTCAAAGTCATTAAAATGGCATTTACCCATCAAGTTTGGAATGTTTTTATTAAAACATTGCAGTTTCATTAAATATGATTTTAATTTCATTTAGCTATAGAATGTTTTACATAAATGTTTGAACTAAAACAAATAGTTATGAGACTATTATAAAAAATATATAGGAAGCCTTTGTTGAATCACACACACATATCCACAATAATACGCACGCACACACATACACGCATGTATATAGTTAAATATTTCAAATAATCAAAACATATGTTATATTTTCAATATATACATATTTTAATCTAAAAATTAAAGTTAAAATCAAATTATATTTTCAATAATCATACAAATAAAATACAAAAGATTGTTTCATTATAGACTATTACTGCTATGAAAAAGACAACCCAGAATTCGAGTTCCAACAATCAAATACCAATCAGTCTTGGGAACTGATATGTGTAGCATTAACCTAGATTTGAGGCGCCAACCTTCTGCGAAAAAAGCCTATATATATATATATATAAAAAAATTCAAACAAGAATAAAAAAGACATACAAAAAAAGAGACAAGGACATGGAAAAATGGAGTAAATATTATGGCAAAATGCTCATCAAGAGGAGAGGTTTGGAAATGATATTAATGAATGCATTTTTCTGCTTAACGACATACGAAAAATCGTTAAAATTAGTCGTTATCCCCCCACACAAAAAGCACCCACAGTGAAAATAGCTTTCTCCATTTCACTCATTTTTTTCTTAATATTTTTTTTATGAAATTTTGTATTTTTTATAAAACTTTGTGTTTTCTAAAAAAAATACTTGTTATTTTATTATATTATATACATATATTCTCTTTCTTTCTTTTTTCTCTTTATGCACAGAAATACTTTCGACCAATTTCTGTTATTCATGTGCGAAAATAAAAGGCCAGAGTCGACAATATATATTGTTGTTTGCTCCTGGATATTCATTTAAAGCGGAACTAAATAAATTATATTCTTTCAATCATTCAATCAAATTTCTTTCGATTATAATGGCATTTTCCAGTTTGTTTGTTTTATTGAGGTTCACTAAAGGCAAATTTGTATGTTGTGCATACGATCAAAAGAATAAAAATAGCTCAAAAATATTAACTAAACGCAGTCTTGAAGATAAATCTAAAAACATTCAATTCAGAACGTGATGTGAAACACAAAATGGTCGCTTACAACGACAGACAAAATTGCCATCTGTAAACTTTTCTTAAGAAATGAATTCAGATGATTATTCACTCACCAGGACTGGCATAAAAAAAAGTTTTAATTATTTAATGAAAACCTCTTCTCATAAATATATTTTATGAATGGATTTAAAACATTTCGAATACTTTTACTTGTATGGGTCTCCTGAATAATATGCTAATATGTCAAAAGTATTCTCTTCTTCGGGTCACAGTTAAACATATTCAAATAATGTTTTACCAATACCGGAAACACATTCCATATTAAATGCTAACAATCTCTTAAATCTTAAAATATGTTTACTTCTTAGGAAGAAGGATGGAAGTATTAAAAGCAATTACAGAAAATTGATAGCAGAATGTATAGAAAATTGTTAGTTGAAGATGGGGAGAAGTTGGAGGAATTAGAAGTAAGCATATTCAATTTTTTAAAAAAAAAATATGATATGAATTTAGCATATTTTAATTTCGGAGTTCTCTATTGGAAAGAAATGGATAATAATTACATCGGATATTTGAAAAATGAAAATATTTATTTGAAACCATTTTGGAACGATTGCATTTCTGTATTTTAATATTTGTCATAACAAAAGAAAAATACCATTGGATGAAATCTTACTCACATACATGTAAGCAGTAAGAATCTAAATGTTTCTAAAATATTTTTTAGTTTTTCCTGATTTGATATTATGTACAAGTAACTATATAAATATCGAAACTAAATGACTTCCATCTACATAAACAATATATTCAGACTTTCATTATATTTTGAAAAATTTAGTCATGTCAAAGAAAAGCATGAATAATGCGTATTATATCTTTGTACTCTTTATCAAAACACATAAAGTATTTTCTTCAAAATCCTTTGCTTCGTATGTGGATCCAAACATATTTTTAAATGCAGCTTCAAAACTTTCATGATTATGCAATGTCTGTGTTTCAAAGAAATTGTTTCGTATTCAATATTAAAATCTGAACACTGGACCGTCACAAATACTAGGCATTCTAATGAATTGTACGTATTTCAATGAAATTTCTTTTGCACATGATTCATTGCAAGATATTTACGATGCACATCTTCATTTGCGCAGGGGATAGCGGAAATTTATAAGTTTGTGTGGAGTCACTTCTAAACCTTGGTATTCGCATTCACTTTTCAGAATTCTGTTGATATAATGCTATGATTTTCAAACTGTGGCTACAAAAGACCTTATAGATGACAAAATAAGTTTGAATAGACTAGCATGGATGAATTTTGTACGTAAGAAAATAAAATGCCATTCTTAAAAGAAGATGAAGGCATATAATTAATTATTTGTTATATAACCGCACTCCTATCCCTTTAAACTTTCTAAAAGATAGATTCGTCGAGTAATCCGAAGAAAACTGTCTTTTCCATTATATAGAAAGACCTCATTTTCTCCTCTCAAAATCTTTCTAGAATAAGTATGCAGTGTTAATGAGTCAAAATATTTCGCCTCCCTTATATGTAAATTTTAATCAAAACTGTCAAATTTTATTTCTCAAAATATTCTGAATGCCAAACTTAAACAAAACATTAAAACTAATGGAAAAGAGAAGGAAAAGAATAAAAAATACACACAAATTTTATACATTTTGAAGGCTTTATCTTGAATTTTAAAATTTATTTAGAACATAAATGATATTATTAAAAGCTAAACAAATTTTTATAATAACCTTAGATTAAACCCATCATTCAAAATTAAAAATATTTGCAAGTAAGCTACTTACTCAACACCCGAACCGCTTTCATTTGTACAAACTTTGAGTGCTAGTCTGTCATACCATGATGCAGATTCATATGTTTTCACTTAGGAAGGGGAGTCCAAAAAATAAAACCGTTAACGCCAAAACAACTTGACCGGCATGCAGAAAAAACCGGTCGATAGCGGTATTCACTTGATTTATCAACAGAAACAAACTTAATTGTGCATATAAAGAAAAAATCCATGGCTACATTATAGAATATGTCCGAATTCTTTCCATCCGTCACAATGCAGGCTTCACAACGTAGACGTATGGAATCTCGGATGTCTTTGAAGTAGGCAAGTGCTTCATGAACACTTTTAGTATCTTCTATAATCCTGGAGACGAGATCGATAATAGGATATATCCTTACAGGAAGAAATCCGTTGGGGTGAGATCAGTAAATCGTGAGGCGCTTGGCGGCTCATGCGCTCCTGCCAATCCACCGATGAGAATATCCGCCGATCTAAAAATCCATCGATGAACAATAGAGGTAGTCTACACATCTTCCGAACAATGGATAACTTATTAGTACTCTGTTTGGGAAATGCTCTCAACTTGAGTATTTCCTCCGTGGCGCTAAAAATGTCGTATCATATCTGCCAATTCTGTGTTACTGAACAATTTCATCTTCCTCCTGAAAATGCCTTGTCTTAAATTATCACGCTTCCTGTTCTCCATTACGCCTACGAACATCGCTCTCTGGTAGTCGAAAATCTCGTTTCTGAACACAATTTCCTAGGTAAATCTTGTTCGTCCTGGTCTGAGAGATGGACACGTAAACGACCTTTAAAGACACGCCTATATCAGACTTAAATAGGCAAATAATTTATTTACAGAACGGTCATAAATACTGCAAACCTCATTCCATTTAAAAATAAATTTATCTTAAGAAATTGAGAACTAAATATTTTTATTTTTGAAAATCAGACTGGAAGCACATCATTTTGAAAGCTTAACTCTTATAATTAAAGAATAGCCAACAAAAAGTGATTTAGGAAGCCGAACTTTATATTGAGCATTCTCAAAGGAGGAGCATTTAAGAAATAAGCAACTTATTATTTTCAACTGATGCTGTTTCAAAATTGTTGCGTGATTCTTGTCCAGGTAAGAATGCGAGGTGGCAATAACATTAGTTCAAATCAGATTTATCCTGATTGTAAGATGATAGTATGTTAACATTTAAATAAATGTGCATTGTCCTGAGCTTGGTGAAGAATAAGGTCAACCCAAAGTAAACAATCTGTGTTAAGTCCTTAACTGTGCTTTGATATTTTGCCAGGAACTTGAAATTTATAATAAAAGAATCATGATTTGACTCGCTCTTTAAATACAGTTCATATCTAATAGTGTGTAATGACTTCATATCCTTTTCTCTTATAAGCTGTCGTTTTCTTAATTCAGGAAAATATTCATCATCAAAAAAGTAATTAATAACTTTTCAAATATTGAATGAGTTGTTTCTTTAATTATGCCTGTTCTTTTAAAGCTATCAATAAAAAAAATTTCGAAAAATTGATTTCATTTACCCACAGTTCGTCAAATTATTATTTTTTTATTTATAGATATAACATAAATTTTTTTAAAATAAATTTATCTCATTTGCATACCTTTTTTGCATACATGAAATGAATCTATGTTTAATTTTCAGCTTAAACGCAAAATAATTATTAAAAAGAAATTCAAATCATTTAATGCACAAAAACGGAGTTTTTACTTAATTTTACTAATAGCCGTTGTTGAAGCACACGTTGAAAATAAAACTATTACTAATAGGAACAGCTGAAGTTTTTTATCAGTTTTCACATGACATTTCAAGCAACTTCTATAAATTTATCCGTTCAACTAAGTACTGAGAGAGAAAAAAGAATCCACATGAATTATGCAGAACATTTAATGTTCATTATTTGATTAAAATTATAGCTACGACTGAAGACATTCAAGTCATGATAATAATCTCTCTTTTTCGCTTACTTTTTATTATAATTACCTGGAAACAGAGTTATTTTTTGATTGAACACATGTATCTGTACTTAACAGACACCATTCTATTGGTTCTTCTTTTCATTAATATCCGGCCGTTTTTCACAAATAATTGCCACCTTAACAGCTTCAAAAATCTATTAAATTAATTGAGTGAAACTTACAACTAACGCTTTATGAACGGAAGGTTTTTATCGGTTAAATGTAAAAATGATAAACATCATCGTTTTTAACGACTCTGTATTCACTGAACGCATCCCAAATGAGCAAAGCTGGTAATGATAATTATTGCCGAAATATTAATTCACGCTGTCATAAAACCCTCTTTTCACCTTGCCGGTAACACAGAGAGGATTATGGCTTCGCTTTTGGAGAGAATTGGGTTTATCGCGCTTCCTTCTCCGCTGGCTGTCAAACCATCAATTACAGAAATTTTATAACTTTTCCTTCCCTGATTTTTCGCTGAAGGGAGATGGGAGTAGGAGTAAGTTGGAAAAATATAATGTTTTAATCCAATTAATTGGAAAGACTGGGAGGTTTTAATCATCTAAAGCCAACCGAATAAATCAAAAGAAACTTTGTAATGAGTTTATGAAAAGATAATATGATAAAATTTTCGTTGGAAACAAATAGTGAAATTGAATTTCGGGGAAAAAGAGAATACACAAGATTAGAATGAAGCGATATTCAGAATCATTATTTCTGCCGGATTGAAAAAAACAAATGAAATTAATGAGATATAAAATATTTATTTGGAATGAAGGTTTCACTTTGACGTGGTCTTCAATTTTTTCTGTTCATTTTTGCAAGCGAAGTTTTTACTGTATGTGGAATTTCATTTAGTATTTGTTTTTAAATATCGGTATTAAATTCATGATAGAAAAATAATTTAAATTGTGTGCTTTGGCTGATCTTATACTAATGATTGAACTGTGTTTTATTCTACGTAGAACAAAATCATCAAGACCATACTTTACATGTTAAATGATGCTATGAAATCTATATTCTGCTTTTCTATATCTGCAACATTTGTTTTTGAAAAATAAACTCTTGTTGGCATGCTTTTATTTTTATTTATTTTTGCTAAAAAGTCACTATATTCAGTGTTTCACAGCCAAATCTACCGTTGGATTTTGTAGATAAGAGTTTTTGCGTCAGACGAAAAAAATCACATACTTTCTGAAAATGATCAGCCGTTACTTTCAAGGAGGAAAAATATCCATCTCTCTCTATTCAGATTGACATTTTTTTAAAATTGAAATCTCACAGAGAAATTTGTCATTCATTAATGTTGTAACATAAATTGTAGAAGAGTTTTATATAAGTTTTTGTGAAGTTACAGGGAATAAACAGTTTCTTTTAAAGAAAGCAATAGAAACGATGTAATGCCATTGTATTTGACAGACTCTTGATTTGCCAAATTTTGTATTTATTGAAAATCAAGCAAGTGAGGAAAGATTGTAATGATAATTATTGTCGACAAAACAGAACTACTCTCAAATCATACTACTCTCTGTAAATATTGTATTAAAGAGATTGATAATTAAATTACATATTAATACGAAACACTTGTTTTATGATTTTATCTCGACGTTTTCACGAAAACTCTAAGGCGCGGACCCGAACTGCGCCTTTTTTATGTTTTAATTAGAGTAGCATTTGATGGCGCCATCTGTTGACAGTATATAGAACTACATTTCGCTTACGCATAGTAAAACAATATTTACTACATATTTCCGGTAATATTCAAATTTTTGAATTTAAATTTTAATGCACTGTTTATTTTATGAATTTTTATGTATTCTGTAATTTTCGTACAATTTGAAAGAAAACTCCTCATGTTATATTTAAAAAAACATGCGGAGTTTGAAATTTTCAATTTAATACCAATTTTTACTTATATTCTGATAAATATTTTTATTGTCTTACTTTGGGTCCTAGTAAAACTCCTCAAGCTCATTAAAATGACACCATAAGCAACCTCCAAGCTAAACGCGTTTCCACGCCACACTTATTTATAACCTTACATATGGATGTTTATAACAATCACGCGCATGCGCCTACACTGGTACGATGACGTCACAGGCAAATACTATGTGACAAACTCTTATAGATATGATCTATGCGTTGTGGGGTCAACAATTGTTTTCGCATTATTAGTCTCGTAGTTATTAGCGATTCAAATCTGACGGTATTTTGTCACACAAGAAAGTTCGACCTACTATCACTGTAACTAGCGGAAAGACGTTTTCACGTCAAAATTAATTCACTCCATCATAAATCTCTCTGTTGATCTTCCTTTAACAATAGAGGAGATTATGGTTTCGATATTGAATAGAATTAAATTTATATTACTGTTGGTTGCAAAGCCATCGATTTTAGGAATTTTAAATTTTTCCTTCCCGATTTTTCACTAGAGGGTGATGAAACTAATAAAATTTCGGAAGAAAAACATAATGTTTCAATCCAATTATTTGAAAAGACTGGAATGTTTTAATCATCTAAAGCCAAAGGAATAAATCAAAAGAAACGTTGTAATAACTTCATGAAAAGATTAGATGATAAAACTTTCATTTCAAACAAATAGTGAAACTGAATTTTGGGGAAACAGAGAATACACGAGATTAGAATCAAGAGAAAATCAGAATGGTTATTTCTGCTGGATTGAAAAAACCAATGAAATCAAAGAAATACAAAATATTTCATTATGAATGAAGGTTTAACTTTACCGTAGTCTTCAATTTATATGTTTATTTTTATAAAAATAATTTACTGGGTTGGAAATTTCATTAATAATTGTTTTAGAATATCGATATTAAATTCATCATCGAAAAATGTTTTAAATTGAATGTTTTGGCTGATTTTGATCTGTTATAACTTTTTCCATGTTATCTCTACTAATGATAAAGGAGAATGTGTGTGTGTCCGTGTGTCTGTGTGTGTGTGTTCGTGTTACTCCGTGTGTGTGTCTGTGTGTTGGTCCTCTACAGGGCAGACCGCCAGGCCTAGATCTACGAAATTTGGCAGAAACATACTTTGAAAGGTATGAATGTGCACTTCTGATCCCTCTTTTGAAATTTTAATTAATTAAAAATTAAACGAAATTTGGCGTTTTTCCTTAATAACTTTCGAACATATTACAGCACAAAAATCATTTTTACGCCATCTGAAAGTGCAAATAATTACCTTTTCAATGATATCAATTAACTTGTCGTACGCCATTTTCACTAATTTTAATAAATTTTTAAGAATATTTTTTGACTTAATTTATTGCAACGCAATTCAAACGGTTTTCATTGTTTTAAAAAACATTTATTTGCGTATTTCTCTATCAGTTTTGAAATCTAAGGTAGTATCTTAATGCTTAATCCTATTTTTTAAACAGCATATTTTCATCCAGCTAACAGGCGGCAGGAGGTGAAATGTGTCGTGCCATTTTAAAGTTAAAATCAAAAGCATATTTTGCAAGTGGAATAAGGGTGAAATTGATGCCGATAATGTGCAATTTGATGTTGCATGGCATTGCCAGTCGTCCCTTTACTCTATTAAGGACGTTCATGAAGACAACAAACAGAACAGGTGTGAAGCTACTGAAAGAACATGGGATAAATGTCCATCACAATTTGAAATTTCAAATTGTTAAGGGAACCATGAATATCAAATTATGCAAAAGAGATTCAATTGAAACTTTACTCCTGTAATGTTACTGAAATGTAAATTTGGTTATTTATAACCCTCAGCATTTGACTTTTTAAACTTATCTATTGTAAACCTTTTTTTTTGCTAAGAAATTCATTATATTCAGTACATCACTTGCTTATCTAAAATTTGTGTTTGTAGATTAGAGCTTTCGTGTCAGAGGAGAATAATCACTTGCTTTCTTAGTATTTGACAGACTTCTGATTCACCAAATTTGGTGTTTATTAAAAATCAAGTACATAAGCAAAGATTGTAATGAAAATTATTGCCAGAACTTTATTTCACCCTGGCACTTTTCTCTTAGCATTGAGATCATGGCTTCGCTTTAAAATAGAACTTTATCTTGCAGCTTGTTGCCAAACCATGAGATACAGAAATTTTAAAACCTCCATTCCCTTATTTCCACGGATAGGAGATGGAAGTAACATTTCAGTTGGGAAAAAATAATGCTTTAATCCAATTAATTGGAAGGACTGGAAGATTTTAATCATCTAAAATCAACGGAATAAATCAAAAAAACTTTGTAATGAATTTATAAAAACGTAATATGATAAATTTGCGTTTCAAACAAGTCGAGAAATTGAATTAAAATCAAGAAAAGAACAAGATTAGAATCAAGAGAAATTCAGAATGATTATTTTTACGGATTAAAAGAAGATGGAAATAAATGAGAAATAAAATATTCATGATGAATTACGGTTTCGCTTTAAAATCGTCTTTCAACTTTCGGTGCATTTTCTTTTACCAAAAGTTTAATTGTAAGTGGAATTTTCGTTAGTATATATTTTTGCAGTATTAGTATCTAATTCATCTTGAGAGGTGCTTTAAATTAATCTTTTTGACCCACTATTATCTGTTGAGTGAATGTTTTTTGCTTTTAATGCAGTTTAAAATGAAGTCGGGAATAAAACATTTTGGTCGATAATCTTTTTTACTTAAATATAAATTTTTACACTTATAGTTTAGCACATTTCAAATATGAAATAATACTCTTATAATCATATTTTACTGCTAAAATATATAATCTATAAAGCGTATCACCTCCAAATATAACCTTTCGATTTCTAAGTCAAAGAAAAAATTCTCATTCGTTTCTAAAAGTTCTTATATATTACTTTCATGAAGATTTATAGGAATATACATATTTATTTATTCAGATCCATAATATCTAGAATCTCATTCGAAGGTGCTGCATATTTTCATGATGTTGTAATATAGAATGTAGACGAGTTCTATATGTTCTTTGAATGTCTCTAATGAGATATTTCTTCTTTCCAAGATATTTTCTAAAAAGCTGTAAAAATGAATTCCGTGTTTACCAAGTGCGAAAAACTTTCGATTTTCAAAATTGGCATTGAATAAATACAATGCAAATGAGAAGAAAAAGAGTTAACTAAAATTTCATTTCGCACTGTCCTACAGCGCTGTCGCATTTTCCACTGTCATGCAGCCATGTTTTCATCTTGCAACAGTACAGACGGAATTATGGCTTCGCTTCTGGAGAGAATTGAACTTATCATGCTTCCTTCTCTGCCAACCGCTACAGAAATTTTTAAGAAATTCTTTCCGAATTTTCTGTTGGAGAGAGATTTAAGTTTCTTAAAAAAGGATTTAATCCAATTAGTTGTAAAGACTGAATAGTTTTAATCATCTAAAGCCAACCAAATGAATAGAAAGAAACTTTGTAATGAGTTTATAAAAAGATATGAAAAAATTTTCTTTAAGCAAATTGAGAAATTGAATTGCTAGAAAAGTTAAATAAACAAGATTTGATATAAGATAAATTCGGAATGATTATTTTCCTGGATTGGGAGAAAATTGAAAAATAATAAGAAAAGCAATACTTCATAATTAATTAATATTATTTTAACTTAGTTAACCTGCGCCTTTCTAAGCTGATTTTACATTCTCATAGATACTGATATTTGGGTAGTCATTAAATCGTTGTAATAAGTCGAAAAGTGTTATTTCTAATTTTGATTGTTGGTTCAATAACTTTTGTTAATTGAAATTATTCCAAATTAGAATTCAGCCAAATAACATTGGATTTACCAACAGTGTTAATGAAATATGAAATAAATTATTAAACGCTGCACTATGCAATTTATAGGCACTTTCTAAACATGTTTGACGTGCCTCTAAATTACGAAAGAAATCACGAAACAAAAACACTGCTTTAGGTTTAGAACCAACATGTCACAGGATCTTGCGACACTAATGATTCTTGCATTTCTGTAGTTCTTACCTTTCAACATACCCCGGCAGAAATATATTTATAATCGTCACATTTCTTGTTTAGATATGAGCTCCCAGGTGTTTCCTCCAGTATCAAAGTTGTTGTAAACTATAAATATACACGCTCTCAATGTAGCGGTCCTTACTTCGAGCTCGAGTATGTAGGAGGTCTTACATCGATGTAAGGGACCTTACATCGATTGGACAGGAGAAAAACATTGTTCTGAACGAAAATGTGCTTTAAAAAATTTAAACCTACACTCTTTACAATATGAAGAGCACAAGATATTTTTTAAATTACGTAGATTTCTCTTTGTCGTTGAAACTTAGAATTTAAATGGAATAGAAAATAGATTTTGAAATAGATTTCACAAAAGTCCATGGATTATCCTTCAAGTACTGCCGTCTAAAATATGGAAAGAGACTGAGCAATTCATTGGAGTCCTATATTGTAATTATTCTTCACAGCCTAAGAATTTATTTATACTTTTCAGTTAAAGTGCATTAAATAATTATTATTATAATTAAATTTGTTATCTTATAAAGCATTAATTCCGAACGCAGATAGGTTTTAAGCTAACCAATAACTATCTTCTAAGGAATATCTATAAATAATTTTCTGCTGCTAATTAAAAGTCACTTAACGCTATTTCGTTCGCGATACAGCGAAACCTCGTTTAACCAGCCCCTCTCATAACGAGTAATTCGTATAACGAGCAAAACAGATTGTAAAAAATGACTCGTTTAACGAACGACGTATCGCATAACGAGCAACTAGGAGAAGGGCAGTTTCGGATTGTGAGCCTGCTACATCAGTCCGTCTTTAGCACTCGTTCCGCTAGCATCCTAGATTATCGAAAATACGTGGAAAGGGGCTACCGAAAGAACTCTCACTTCTGCTAGGAAGAATATTTTGCCGAAGGGCGTTGTCGAATATGTCTTTGAGGGGTTTGAGACAGTACCTGTGGAGCCTGTAGTCAACGAGATTGTATCTTTTGACAAAATCATGGGAGGTGGATAGGAATGAAATCTAAAAGCTTGTGGAAGATCCAAGAAATGACTTGTTCTTGGCTTGTGGAAGAGCACAAACAAAAACAGATCACCAAAGAGTTTACGGAGTTATATTATGTTTCACAGAAAGATGTTGTGGATGAGAGTTTGTTGGAGGAAGAAGAGGTAACAGCGAAGCAATCTTCTTCTGGCGCAATAAAAGAAACACTGAAAGCATGGGAAATCGCTGCATTGTGCATTGAAAAGCACCACCCTAATAAGTCAGAGACTATGCGCGCTACAAATTTATTTAATGATAATGCTGTGTCGCATTTTCGACAATTTTTGAAGTGTCAGAAGAAACAAATGTCTCTAGACTGCTTTCTAGTGAAAAAGAATTAGATCTGTTTTATAAATACTAAACTAATTATTTCATTTTTTCTGCAAATCGAATTCGGATTTCATGTTGGTTCTGTTCACGATAGAAGAAAGGATGAATTTGATTCGAGTTCCATAGCAATGCTAGATATAATTTTCTTTGAATAAATGTCATAGATAAAAAATTTTCAGTATTTTTTCCAGCATGGAATGCATTATCGTATTTTACATTAAATTATATAGAAAAATTGTTACGCTTAACACCCTCTCGGTCGGATTTTTTTTTCGAATTTCAGACCCAGAAAAAGGCATTTATTATTTTTTTTTTCTGAAAATTAATATATGTTCTATCCTGAATTCGAAAGTGCAAAATATATTTTGTCAGTAAGCAGTTTATACTTGACCAACTGGTTGGCATGCATGTGATATCCCGTTCACTGATCTCCATTCTTCCCTGCAATGCACCCAAGTTTTAAATTAAAATAAAATACTACATGATAATATTTTTTTCAAATCTGTTTCTTTGAGGTATCTGCATGAAAAGAATTATTCATCATATGCAAAAAAAAAAAAATTAAATGGTTTTACAACCTTATCACGAAAACACCTTTACAATCTTTATTGACCTTCAGAGCGTAAAACCACATTGAAATCATTTACTGCTGATTATTTTATTGCTTAATTGTCGAAATTGAGGAATATGACGAGACGCGTAAGTAGCGACGGATTCACTTTCAAAGATACAATTTTTGTCTTCGTCGCATGACATGCTACGCCGACCATACGGGAACAAAAAAGCCGAACGTACGACATGCGACGCCTTCCAAGACGGGGATAAACGAGTGTTTCTTATTTCGAGTAAGATTTTGGAACGAATTATGCTCGTTAAGCGAGGTTCCACTGTATTTCCTTTCAATATTGTAATGTGAAGCGATTTATTAAGAGGTCAGTATGCCCCTTTATTATACCTCAAAGATATCAAACTTTTGTTCACCCTTTTATTTAACTTCTTTCATGTTTCTAACAATGCAATTTTATTTTTCACACATTCCTGGTATGACAGGGTTCTGAAATTTTGCATGTTTGCGTGTTCCGAATGACAATACTATATTTTCATTTTCAAAAAATAATTTAGAACTAGCTGCATGGCCCGGCGGTGCACGGGCTATCTCGAATATTTCGCCATTCTCTGGCGGAGAGAAGTGAAGTCACGTGACACAAACCCAACACTCTCTCCTAAGTAAAAGGAAAGAGTGGTTCAAAAATTGCGTTCACACAACGGAATCTATATTGCATTGTTGAGGAATCCATATTACATTGTTGCTGTTTTCAACAATGAAACAGAAACACGCAATTAAATATTTGTTTAAACAATGATAACGGTTTGAATTCCGCTGCAACAATGAAAAGTGTTGTTGTAAATTAGCTTTTAACTAATATTTTTTTACTAAGTAAAATTTCGGAATTTAAATGGTGAAAATGGATTTCTTGGGTTATTCCCAATCTCTTGGTACTTTCCGCGCGCTTCTCCTTTCAGCGGTTCGTGAGAAGATAGCCTCACATACATACATACACGTCGAATTTTAATAGTGTAGATTAATGGATTGATTTTAAATAAAATAAGTTTTTACATGAGGGATATATCTTATATTGAACTCGATAAAAATAATTACAGATTCTATAATAGTTACAATAATAAATTATGAAATAATTTTTTTTTAAATATTGAAATAAAATAATTAGTGAAAAGTAAATTTTTAAAAAATCATGCTTTTAATAGTGTAATAAAGACTGTCAATATATTTTTTTATCGAAAATACGGAAACGAAAAAAATAAATAACAAAAATGTGAAGTGTTAAAAACAATTAGTAATGAAATTAAGCCACTCATATAGCATAAATTATATATACATATCAATATAAAAAAAAGAAACAAAAAAACTAGACAAATCAAGAAAAATGGAAAAAATAATAATGGAAAGAATATCATGGTGGACATCTCTTCAGGGGAGGAGGTTTTCCAATCATATTAAAAAGTGCACTTTTTCAGCTTAACGGCTGCACAAAAATATGCAAAAAAATGTGTACAAAAAATGTCTTTATGATTTGAATTAATCAAGAGTATTTCTATTAAAGCCTCACATTTTTACTATTTAAATTTTCATCAGAATATTTTTTAATAAAAAAAATTAATAACTATTTTAAGCTCTCTATCAAAAGAGTATCTTAATCTTAAAACTTTCACTGTTAATTTCTGTATCCAATGAATAATTCTGAGCTAAAAAAGGAAATTCGAATTTAATAATTTCTAATAATGTTTCTTACAATCAATACAGGTAATTATGTAAAGTTTTCTAAAAAATTGTGATGAAGAGAAATCTTATATTTTTTTATTTGTCGGCAGCGAGGTCTACTGTTCACAGAATTACTAGTTTAACATGATCCGTTTAGCTAGAATCGTTACAAAAACACTAGAATCGTTACAAACAAGAAAAGAAGACAACAAAATTAGATGGAACTAAACAGGAGAAAGCAAGTCTCAACACGGATCTACGAACGTATCTCTCCAATTTTGATGCAAATTATTTACACAAATATTTACTTTCATCTGTATTAACAAAATTGCAATTAAATGTCTCACATTTACTAAAATGATTCAAATGTTTCAACGGTGCCAAACTCTCCATTGTCTCACTAAAACTTTGAAACCATTGGAAAGACCACACACTTGCAACGGAGCCAAAAATTAAAATGCTTACATATACGTCGTTTTTCATGACTTCAAGGAACCTTCATTCCAAATTGGAAGAAAATCGAACAACGTTGATCGTGACAGTGTAACAACCAAATTTACAGCCAAACGGAATGCTGAAAACAAAGAACTCGCTTCGCTTTGTCATTTAAAAACAAATTGAAAATTCATAATAGTGAATGATTCCTATCACTACGATTACAAAGAAAGCAGTGACAACGCATTGATATTAACAAATGTTATTGAAATAAAAATATTATAAAAGTGCGAGATACATGATCGAATACTAATAAAGGATTAATTTTTAATAAATAAAGATATTTTAAATAGAGTGTCAAAATGAAAAACATTAAAAAAACAATGAAAGTTAAGAAAAAACTGGAATGGCATGCAGGAAAATATGAATGTTTCCACGGGTTATCGTAATATAAATAAAATATTTTAAAATCTATCGTTATTGAGTTTTTAATAAGCATATTTAATTGGATATTTGGACAATTGAAGTAAATGCTTGAATTCCTTTCCGGAAAAGCAGGAAGGCATTATTCCGGTTGAGAGATCAAATTTAAAATGGAAAAGATACAGAGATTTGGGATCCAGATCTGTACTGTAGCCCGCAGCCGAAACGCGACATCCAATGATGGATGTAGCCTTTTTTCGTGATAGATGATTTCCTATCTCCAAAAAAGTGAAGTTAAAAAGAAAGAACTTTTATGTCGCCTCTCTCCATACGCAAGAAGCATTAGCCTTGCAGACGGGAAAACTGATGTAAGTCCGAAAAAATTTAAAAAGAACTAGTTTTACTTATGTGGATTGGAAAATTATTTTAATATCGTAAAAATTGAATGTCTTTTTGAAATAGGAAGAAAACAATTATACCCAGAATGTGTAATATATCAATACAAATTTATATTTTTTATCTCGATGTATTTTACAGAAAATAGGAAACTGACGTTACATTTAATAGGCAAAGTCATATTGTTCAATGAAAAAATATGTAATGAAATAAATAAATTAAATAGTTTCCATTTCCCCGCAATGAAATTAATATTTTAAGACTGAATTTCGAGCACGACAAATTGAAATGATCTTAGATCAAAGATCTGAGAATAAATATTCTTTCTAATTTTTTTTCATAGAAAGAATCGTTTCAATCATTCATTAAGTTTATGCATAATAAATACGAAAATACTCATTATTTTCTTAGAATAAAATATAATATTTAAGTAAGATATGATAAAATATAGCCATGAAATATTCAATAATGATCAATAAATATATTTTACATGTAACTTTTTAATTACTAATGTTATTAATTTTGGTATTAACGTGAAAATATAACTTCTATATCTTAAAGATGCAAATGAAAAAAAAAATTCTTACCTGTAGCCTGTTTGGCTATGCTAATCTGAATACAAAAAAGGCTTTTCAAGTTATCCATTTTCATTATTATTGATAATATCACACTTCACAGAGTTTGTATTTAAACACCAATCTCATCCCCGTCTACCCCTGGGGTTTAAGGTTTTAAACATGTCGGAATGAAAAGTTAACACAGAATTAAAAGCAAACGTTTAATTAACAGTCCGTATAACATTCAAAGGCAAAACGTGTGACCAATGAAGTCCTAAGGAAGCAATAAGATAAAGGATCACGTAATACTAAAAGACTATTTAAATAGCAAAAATCACTTATTTTGCTAAAATCAATGAGAGGTAAAATTTAAATTAACGAAATTAAATAAGTCTAAAATATAAGTAAATAAAATGTCTATAAAACCATGCTTATGAACAATCAGTAAAAGTGTCGATCATCTAGCACTGGGACTATATATCGCAAACTGTACCACGTATCCCGTATGCTTAACAGAATCTGGTTACTGTTCTTCTATATAAATGAAAGGTCATGCTTTTTTTGAGATGAAAAGCCAGGCGGAATATTCAGCAGCTGTTTAACTAAAAAAATCTTTTATTTAGAAATCGTATTTATTATCTCTTCGATAGATACGAATAGTTTTTAACATTTCTGATGATATTTAATATAAATCGAAGCCATCGCCATTGTCCGAAAAGTGTGCTAAAAGGCAGCACGTCTGGCAAAGTTAATTACATAGTTACGAAAAAGAAAGATGGCTGCCGTCAAGCCTTTTTATACTCCTGAGAAACGGGAAAATCCCCGAACGCTTATCTCAGCGAGTTACAGTGACAGTTATTCGTATACTAGAGCTTAAGTAGAAAGAATTTTATGAATTAAAAGTTAAGAAGCGTTTTTAATACTAGGAAAATGCTAAATTATTATATATATAATTAAAACTTTACACCATTCTTGCTTTTTTAAAACGCCATGTGACTTGTTTGTTTATTTTAGTAAATTAGGTTTAGTTTAGTTATATTTACGTCCCGTTTTGAAGCAAAACAAGGGCAATTTTAGGACAGACTTAGTAATTTTGAACTGTTGTCGACGACACCTGACTGCCACCCCTATCCAATTTTCCGCACCACACCAGCGCACACTGAAAGCCTCTCTTCGATATCTTTCATAAATAGTGCAAATGCCTGATGTGGATTCGTTAATAAAGTAAAATCAAACATATTGAAGGCAACAAATATAGTTGGCCTTTCCTGGGTTAAAGCCCATGTGGGAATTCCTGGAAAAGAATTGGCCTACCAAGAAGCCAAATTGGACATAACATCTGGTGAGGATCTTTTCATTCCTACACCCTACTCCCACCTTAAACGCCTCCTAAATAATTACATTGTAGAAAAATGGAATGAATATTGGAATAGCTATGGTTCAGCTTCGGGAATTAGGGTGAGAGGCCACATTAAATAGGTAAGCCACATTTTTTTAATAAAAAATAAGTTTTTAATATACTTTCTCAGTGAGCATGGTCCATTCCCATCTTACCTTTATCGCCTTAAATTTTTGGGTGGTGCAGATCATTACATCTTTTCTTGCTCTCTCACCAAAGAATTCCATCTAATTAAACCCGCAGATGAACACAGAAAAGCGTGGTTTAACAATCTCTCAACAAATAGACAGGCTGTCACCAAGATGGAAGGCGCTTTCAGGACCAGCAGGAAAATTTGCGATACACTGACTCAAGAGCGAGACTATAACTGCCTCTAATGGTTTCTTGGTGGTCCTTGATACTTTTATCTTATCTTATTGAAGGACTGAGTTTTTACTCTTTTTATCTTTCACTTGACATCGCCTCTAAAGAATGATTTTTATATTACACGTTCTACAGTTACTCTTCCTGTTCTCTTGAGGAACCAGGAAAATTCCTGCTTTTATCCCTTTACACTCCCTTTTAATTAATTTGATTTTTGAGAACCGATAATTTTACTCCCGTTTCTTGTGTTTTTTATTATTTGCATGTTTTGGACATTTTAAGAAATAATTTTTTGTTTTGTTTTTTACATTGGATGGCACAGTTTTATAATACTACTTCTCTAACCTTGTGTTTGCGTTTTAAAACTTATTACACACAGTCGGTTCCTTAGTGTGGGATTCTCTCGACGCGTAGGGTAGCTATTGGTCCTTGAGCCCTAAATATAGATGCTTGTTACAATTACCGAGTCTCTCCGCAATTCAGGAAATCTGTTGCCACGAATACGATGCCTCTAATGTTTGTCCTTGGGGTTTTTCGGGGGGAGGGGCCAATGATAACTACATTTTTTTTACCTTGATTTTTTTCAGACTACAAAATTCTAACCCACGAGGATGCGCTGGGGTCATTTCATGACCCAAGCTCTCGAAAAATTCCTAGAAAACCAGCCACCAGTTCATTTCTTTCTTATCAGCAGCTGACCTAGTCACTCACTCTGCCTTTTCTGAGTATTTTGAGAGTATTTCTGGAATTTTTCGTCCCCTAATACACATTTTTCAGTTACTGGGGTTCTGGAATGACCCCGCGTGTTCTTCTGTTCGTTCCACAGACCAGTTATTTCACACGGCTCATACGGTCAGCTCCTTGTTTTTCTTGCCGAATTGAAGTACTTATTTGTTTCTCACAATGCCGACTCCATACGAAAAAGAAATTTCGCGTTTACGTAAATTTCTTGCTGAAGTTGAAACTGATAAAGATCCAGACTTTGACAATGGAGACAATGGGCCTGAATATGATTCAGAAGTGAACTTTTCTTGAAAGTTTCACCGAACATGTTACGGAATCGGAAGAGAACGGAGATTCCGGAAATGAAGGCGTGAATAACTTGGAATGGTTTTCATAAAAAGATAGCATACAACGGAGAAAAACAAAATTTAGACAGAATATTCGTAATCGTTGTCATAATATTGAATCGCGCTTACCTAGAACAAAAGGACCAGCGAAAGATGTGACAAGCCCCGTGAAGAGTTGGGAGTTATTCATCAACGATAACATGACACAGTTAAATTGTAGAATGAACAAATATATTTATTGAAAAATGCGTACCAAACTTTTCATGTAAAAGCGATGCACGAAAAATGGACCCTCTAGAAATCCGCGCTTTATTAGTGGATAATAAAGGAGTAGGTTTAAATTTTTATTAAGCATTGTATTCTTAATGTCTAAAAGTCAAAAGCACTATTTTTCCAACTAAAAATATAATCCTTCTAACAGCGCAGGGTTGAATTTCAGTTTGGGGTCATTCTATGACCCCTTCGCGTCTTAGCGTTCTCTAAGGAGGCTCGTGTTCTCTCGGATTACACTTTATCCTCGCCCTTTTGCTGTTTTCATCCTGTATAGAACTTAAAAGTAATTTTTAATTTTCGCAGTTTTTACTCACATAACATTCTTTAATTGATGAATAGATATTCCCGAGTATGCGGCAAGTGGATTGCAGATGACTAACGGAATTTCTTCTTTTCTATCTAAGAAGTAATATTTTAATTTAGGAATTTTGAATTCAATGACTTGACTTGTACAGTTTCTATTTGTGTTGCGTAAGTCGTTTGATGTGCAATGTTGCATTTGTGTTTTTTTTATAGTATGGGGTTCCAATCTTTGACTTATTTATATATATGATTTTTATTGTTTTTTTGTGAGTTTATTTGATTGCTTTTTTTCATATACATACATATTTATATATTTTTACTGTTTTTTACTTACCAGAGCAGTTTCAAAATTTATTGCGCCAGGGATGGTTTTATATTTTATATGAAAAGAAATAACTTTCATTTTGTGAGTATCATTAGCTTATTTGGTGGTTGAGTACATGTAAATCAAGCTATTCTATCCCCATCGAGGTGGGTCGAATCATATTTATACACCCAGCTCTCATGTATTGAAAAGTATTGCCCCTGTTTGACAATGTCTGTATCATTTTATTGTGCCTATTATAACCCGTCCTCCACATGCTGGTGGGGCGGCTGTCTCTCCGCTGATCCTCCCCCGGCCTTACACCCTTCTTGTGTAGGCCAGAACAGTGTAGGTATTTTTGCATCACACCAGCGGGAGGACGTTCCACCACGACGGATTTGACGCGCACCATACCCGTTTACAAGGCGGTTCATCGGTGGGATCGAGTTTCGAACCTGGAACCCTCGGCTCCCGAGGTCAAGACATTACAACAAGGGTATGATAGGTATTAATCAGAAATAAAATAGTAAAAACAGTATTTTAAACCGATGTAAATAGTGAAACCAGCATTTTAAAACGAGAATGAAGCGAGATTGGCCCCTGCCAAGGGCGCAGGCAGAAAGGTGGAAAATGACCATTAGAAAAACAAGATTAAAGAGTTAGATTGGTACTATCTGCTGCGTAAATAAAAAGAATTAAAGGATAAGCCTTCTGTGACTGATTAAAAATTTCCGGAGTTGTTATATTTTGTGCCTATAGATGGCTAGTAATTGCGCTTCGACTTGCTGGCGAGTCTTGGGCTGGATAAGGATTTTCTTTTTTTTTATCCGAAGATATAAATTTTGATAAATCGGGAGAAGAAAAAAACTGCGCGAAGGTAGTTTTTTCTGGGGGGGGGTGATCATAGAGAGAATGTAAAATTAGCAAAAATGTAGCTCTTAATGGGGGCGCAGCTGTGTCAGTTCTGCCAGAGGCGCAGTATCACCTCGGTACTGTCCTATATCTATCTGTACATACTTATTCCTAGTTTGTTATTTAAATATTGTAAATATACCCCCAAAGCAAGTAAAAGTCTTATCTATATTACCCCAATATAGCCATCACACTGATATAGCGTGGAAGCTTGCGGGTAAAGTGCCGGCTTGTGTGTCGTCTTCATTAAACGGCGATTCAAAACTACTAAGTTCGTACAAAATACCCTCGCTCAGCTTCAAAATGGTGCGCTAATCTAACATAGCATAATTTCGTTTAACCCTTTTTTGAATTTAACAAGTACTTACAAGATACTCCGGTTAGATGTTAATGTAAGTAAGTTATGCATCATAATTAAAATTTATGTATTTCATTCAAAAAGCAAAATTTTATAATTGCAAGTCTATATTCAAAAGCACTTTTTCTAACGTAACGGATATCTGTTTACTTTGTCATTGGATTGCTGTAGTCCCTGCAAATAAAAATTAATGTTCAGAAACATCTGAAATTGAAAATAGTAATACCTCATAATAACGTTCACCATAAAGGCACACAAGAAGATACCAAGAACAATTTTAAAATTTTATTGCATATCTTAGTTTATTGTGTGGAGAGGAGTTACAATAAAAATCATACTCACCAAAACTAAGGTAAAAATGGCCGCTGCCATAAAGCAACTATAAAATCTTTTTTCGTTTCTTACTATAAAATATCCAATGGCATTAATTTGTTATTTATTGAAGTGCACTCGTAACTTCAACCATGTGGTAAGGTTTCAATACCAGCCCCTGTACATTCTTGTAACGTCCATTTTTACTCCTTATACGCACTTCGGTCACTCATTCCAAAGGCTAAAAAGAGTTATTTTCCAGAGCTATAAATGGACCTTCCTCTAACATTACCTCATCATTCTGCTTTTACGGACACTCTCTGTGGTTGTAATAAAAAAGAAAACTTTAAGCTACTGGAAGGAGAAAAAAATTCTTCTAGTGGCGTGATAAAAGAGGAAGTGAAATTTCCTTCCGTTTCTCAGGAATGCGTAAATAAGAGTTTTCTGGTTCGTTTTATGAATCTGCTTATGTTTGAAGAAAATATTTTGATATTGACTTCCTTTCGGGTTGTGAGCGATGAAAGGAAGTTATGGTGAAGCATATTATTCAAAGGCCTATGATAAATTTTATGCTATGAAGAATAAAAAGTAATTCGTTGCAAAATCAAAATGGTAAACAAGTCAATGATCATTCATGCCATTAAGAACAAAATTCTTCTCTCCATTAGATATTCAACATGTATAAATAAGGTACTTCCCACAACAGCTGATGTATCTTAAGCTTTATGAATCATCTATCACCATTCATCCATTGTACTTTAGAGACTAGAATGATCGATATTCACTGCCCTGAACATAAATTGTTTAGAAAAACAGTTGCATGTATTCTAAAATTTTAAACTACAATGCTCAACATTTAGAAAAATGCCAGCAATTTACGGGTCGAAGAGTTCTACCTCTTGCATGAAGAATGCTGAACTCTTTATGGATCGCCAAGTGATACTGACGTAGCTGAAGTTGTTAAACACTGTTTTGTTTCGTTGAGCTTACAATAACTTGAAGACCTCAACTTGTCATCGCTTTTTCCCATCCACGGATGCGCTAATCTCTTCCGCAACGTCGCTTCCAACAAAGGCTCCTGATTTGAAATCCAACGATTGCTACTTTTAATGAATTTCAAGAGCTTTTTCGAATGAATCCATGATCAGCCATGATCCATTTAAAGCCTTCTCCATACACAGCCGACATTGGGAATTTGTTGCATCTTCTTTGTCGATGTTACAGCGCACATTAACTATTCTCTCCTTCTACATAGAAGAACTTTCACTTTATGGAGGAAGGAACACTCAACAGAACGAAAACACACGTACCTTAACACTCACATATTATTTTGTTTCTGTAGAATGCTTTCTTCTTTGTCGATGTGACAGCGCACATTAACTGTTCTCTCCTTTGACATAGAAGCACTTCCACTTTATGGAGGAAGGAACACAAGTACCTTTACACTCACATATTAGTCTGTTCCTGTGGAATGCTTTATTAATTTTTTACTCTCTTTTTTATTTATAAAAACTTGATAACAATTTCTCTTATCAACGTTTGACTATACTTTGCTACGCTATTTTCTTGATACGAACATCGCTTAGTCACTGTTTTGTCTGTGAACGGCTGTGTTGTGCGAAGACAAAGTTTCTGTTCATAACGTTCAGCATAAAATCTTTAACCAGGTCTGACAGTTCATTGAATATATAAAACTACATTTTTAACTTTTAATTTTTATTTTACTGCGGTGGTGAAGGTCTAGAGATTCTAAAGGCGTTAAATCCGTATACTGTAGATAACGTTAAGGCATCAAAGCGTATTGATAGAAAAAGTATATAGGAGTTCTTATCTTAGATCTGGATGGTATTAATTTTAAAAAATATTATTTCATAGATACTTGTTTTCCTACAAACGAATCCTTTATTATATAACAAAAACTGCTGAAAGGTCTTGCAATGGAAATTTTTAATATAAAATCTTTCTACACTCTTCTTAATTTAATTTTTTTACCCATTATTATTTTTCCACAAACAGTACGGTTTTTTGAATAAAATGTTATGATAACCACATGAGAGTTTATGCGACTGTTTTCGAACATTTCGATTGTTTCGAATTTTTATATGGAACTTATACTTTTCTGACGTCAAATTTAGAGCAAAAATACGATTCTTGAACTTTCAAATGATATTAAACACCATAGAATTAGGAATAATAATAAGCAGAACATTTTAATTGAAGAACAATAATTAACAGCAAAAACATGGATAAAATAAAACATTCCATCTCCTTAGCAGCATAATGTATCAGACCAAGACTTTAAGACCTATTCATGTTCTGGCATTTAGACTAAGGTTAGACGAAATTTCGAGATAACTTTAAGAAGACTTTAAGATAGAAGTTTCGTTTTGGCGTTTAGATTACGGTTAGGGAAATTTCAATTTAACTTTGAGCCACTTGATGAAAAGTTCCAGTGACGTTATAAAAGAGAAGGTGAAATTTATTACCAACTCTTAGAAATATGCCAATATGATTTTCTAGTTTATTTTATGAATCTTTTTATATTTGGAGAAAAGAACAATAAAAATATTATTAATTTTCTTTTATCATATTGAATAATGGATTCTTTGAACATTATACAAACTATTTTAAGAAAATATATTTTAATAAGCATGTATATAACAATGTGAGACAGGAATTAATGTTTCATTACGGTGAATTATTCCTAATATTCATATACATGTATTGCGGAAAATCTACGTCACAGAATTAATTGATTTCCATTCCAACATTCAAAATATTTGATACTTTGAAAATATCTTATTAATCAGCATTTAAAATAATGTAACTTGTGGAAAGTAATGTTATGAAAACAGGTCGACTGTTTGACAAGAAAAGTTAAATGGCCAACTATGTCGCAATATATTTGATTTAAACCGGAATATCTACCATTATGAAATCCCATAAAATGTTTTCAGATGTTTATTCCTCATAATAAAAATCTTCTGTGTGATGCAATTCTCTCAAAACATTTCATTCCAAGTTTAAATTTCTCAAAATAAATCTAGTTAGAAGACTACTTTATCCCTTTCTATTATGCTATCATTTTTTATCTTTTTTTTATTAATTTACTAAGAATAATAAAACATAGCTCCTTCATTACTTTATCGGCAAGCAAATTTTCCACACAATAACGGCCAAAGACCTCTCTTTAAAACAAAAGAAACATGATCTGAAGAATTCTGCAATATTATCCAAGCATTCTTCCATATGGGAGACAGCTTATAGCTGTGCACTTTCATCGCAGCAATTAATCATTGCGACAGATATTACGAAAATATGCAGTCGCTCGATACATGTACTTGTCGAAGTACAAAAACAGCACGCCTTCTTCAGGAAAAAGAAGAAATCAAAGCCCCTGTAGAGTCTAAATATAGAAGAAAGCATCACATCACATCCCCGTTAGGGTCAAAGTTATTGATATTTTTCTGGCAGATATAAAACATGACGAAGGCTGAAGTTTCCAATAAAAAAAAATCTGAAATCAGACATAACAGAAATCCGATGATATACGTCGATAAAAACGGTGCGTGGCTACAAATGTCCATCATTGTCTACTGCACTTGCTTCTCCCTTTCGATAATATCTGATATCTTCTAATGTATCGATTTTTCACTCCTCTTTTCACATCAAAACCTTAACAGAAATAAATGGCATAATTTACGAGACCAATAGATTAAGTTTCGGAGAGAACATAAAAAAATGCAACTCCTCAATTCATCATTATCCTCAAAAGGGGATAAATCGTTTGGAAAGCGTTTGAAAGTGTAAAAATGCACTGCATTAATTTTCGCACTTCTATGAAGTTAAACTTTTTAGCATGTAAAATGTATTATTCGTTTGAATTGTCTAAAATACAGAATAATAATGAAGTATCATTTCACAAATGAGGTTTAACTGAGATTTTCTAAGCCGCTTATTTGATATAATAAACGATAATTGCTTAAATTCATTTCTTAATATTTTTAAACATCTATCAATTTTTCTATTATTGTTGAATTATTGTCTTAATTTATACATTTTAAAAGTTATTAAAATATTCAATGATCTGGATCTATCCGGTATTGGAACAAATGTACTTAAAAGTTCTGTGAATTAACTCCGCTTTTCACATCAAAAACTTAGCAGCAATAAATGGCATAATTTACGAGATCAATGAATTAAGTTTCGGAGAGAACATAAAAACAGCAAATGCTCAATTCATCATTATCCTCTAAAGGGGATAAATCGTTTGGAAAGCGTTTGAAAGTGTAAAAATGCAACTGCATTAATTTTCGCACTTCTATGAAATTAAAATTTTTAGCATGTAAAATGTATTATTCTTTCGGATTGTGTAAAAAACGGAATAATAATGAAGTATTATTTTTCAAAGGAGGTTTAACTGAGATTTACTAAGCCGTTTATCTGATTTAATAAACGATAATTACTTAAATTCATTTTTTGATATTTTTATGTATATATGAATGCTCTATTATTGTTGAATTATTGGCTTAATTTATACATTTTAAAAGTAAATAAAATATTTAATTATCTGCATCTATCTGGTATAGTAAAAAATGTATTTAAAAATTCTGTAAATTAATTCCTCTTTTCACATCAAAACTTGAACAGAAGTTAATTGCATAATTTACGATTAGATTATGTTTCGGAGAGAATATAATAAAATGTGACTCCTTAATTCATCATTATCCTCTAAAGGGTTAAATCGTTTGGAAAGCGTTTTAAAAGTAAAAATCCACTGTATTAATTTTTAAACTTCTATGGAATTAAAATTCTTAACATGTAAAAATGTGTTATTCGTTTGCATCATTCTATACAGTATTTTGAAAAACATTAGCATTGAACTGAAGTGTTGTTCTATGAAGGGGATTTCAACTGAGGTTTCCTAAGCCGTTTATCTGAGATAATAAACGATGATTTCTTAAATTCTTTTCTTGATATTTTTATACTTCTAAAAATGTCTCAATTATCTTTGAATTATTGGCATAATTTATATACTTTAAAAGTTTTTAAAACATTTAATTATCTCGATGTACCTGGTATTGGAAAAAAGTGAATTGAACTTTAAAAATTACGTAGATTAAAAATTTGTTCAAAAGAAAATGTAGTACGTAATATCGCTTAAATGATTAAATATTCATTGACTTTATTTTCGCACTTTTCTGAAGTTAAAATTTCGAACATATAAAGCATGTTTATCGTTTTCATTACCGCACAAAGCATTGTGAAAAACATTAAACCATGATATTGTACTGAAATATTACTTTGGAAATTATCGAAGATTTCTGAAATTTCTTCCTCTACTTTATTTCACTTTCCGATATTTTTCCTATCTGTGCAAGCTGAATTATTATTAAAATTGAAACAAATTAAATGTATATTGAGAAGTTTATATGGTATAAATATAATTAAAGGAAGTCTCGATGGCAGAGGAAAATCATAAAGAAACGTTCAAAGATTTTTAACTTCTGTGAATTTTGTATTAAATATTTTAAATTTTATTCATCAACTGTTCACTTTGATTATGTTGTATAATAAAGAAAAAGGACATATTTTGATACACAATAAAGTAGTTGCTTGAATGATGTAGATATTAGTGCCTAGATTTTTAAGGTTAGTCTTGTATGGTACCTTCATAAAATCTCAATCAATAATTAAATGTTTAAAATAAGAAGATAATATTAAAACAATTAATTTTACGAATATATTTACCTGCAGCAGTCTCAAGAATCAATTTTATTCCTGATTAGATGACTTAATAAAAAAATTATGTTATATATCACCTCTCATTAGATATACTCTGCCTTTTCAAATTCAAAATTTTTCTGCGCATCTCATTTATTTCTTTCGTTAAATTCTTTCATTAATTCAAACTATCAATAATACTTCATTAATTAAAGGCTATTTGAAAACTGTTTAAAATATAACACCATAGAAGGAAAAATTAACCCTAAAAACCCAATCCTTTGAAATCTTGCTCTTTCGATCTTTAAAATGTAACAACATATTTATAACCAAACTTGATAAATACAAAATAAGTGAAATACGGTAAAGTACACAGAAAGGTGACATTAGGCTAGTTCAATAGGCCACCACGTCACAATAGGGTCATTCCTGCAAACATCTCTGGCGTTAGTTATAATTTTTGTCGGTCCACACATTCCGTCACAATTAAGGGAAAAACATTAATTTGAGATTTTCTCAAACAACTGATTTGTAGTTACTTAGCTGTAGTTACCACACTAGGATTTTTTAACCCTTCAAATACCAGTCTGTGTTTATCCCTCAAATTTTCCAGAAATATTTGATTGATTTAAGTAAAACATTTTAATGATTTACACTAAACAGTTTTCATCATTGTATAAATTGCACCAATAAATTAAATGAATCTTAAATATTCATGAGAGATATATATGTAAAATATATTCAATGTTTTCTCTCAGAAAACTGCAAATTTTGAAATATTCTTGACAGGCATAATACTTAAATAATTTCGAAATTCTAAAAACAAAGTTGTTTTGAAAAAAATTATATAATGTCTAAAACTGCTTTAAATCGTTTTTTGAAAGAAAATCATTCGTACTTTAAATTGATTTAAATATTTCTTTTTAAAGAATAACCGGTTCTTAATATATAGTATTATTCCAAATAGTGAATAGTCACCATTTTCGATTCATTATATAATTTAATATATGCTTACCTAGGATATAACCCACAATATCTTTTAGAATATTTCATTTGTTTTAATCTAAAGATTGTAGCAACTCAAAATCGAAAAGTCAGTTTCCGTCTTTAAAAGAATGAATAAGTTAATATATATGTTCTCATATGAAAATTTATTTTCGTAATAAAAATGCATTAAAACAATTTTTAAAATGTCCGTTTGAAAGATATTTAAACATTGTTAAAAGAATTCTTCCTTAATCGCTTCTAGAAGCAAATAATTATTAAATATCTTTAAAAATCGTGAAAAAAGGCTTCCAATAAAATAAAAAACAATTGCGAATAAAACAGAGCTATTTTAACAAAAATATTTTTTAAAAAACAGATTGATTCTTTTAAATGCTTAACTTATTCCCCGATAGGATAGAAAAACGTTTCTTCAAAATGTTCAACTTCTGAATGCTGAACAGTCACTGTTTGCGCTTGTATTATTCCCATTTATTTCAAGCATAAAGCAGAATGAAAAAAATATATTCCGAAACATCTCTCGTCCCTATTTTTTTCACAGTTCCACGAGTGGTGAATAAAAGTTTTCGATATGATAGCTGAAGCGAAACAAATTTACACTTCTCTTAACCCTCCTCCCCCATTTCATCCTCTCCACCCTAAAATCGCTGCTCTTCCGTTGTTTGGAATGTATCAACAAAGTTGCTGGACTAACGTTGCTCGAAAGAGCAGTGAAGCACTTTTCGATAAAAAAAATTCTGGAAAATCCCCACCAGCCCTTAAATCGCACCCAGGAAAACAGGAATTCAATAAACAAGAGAGGAGAGTGTGAAATCGACGAGAGAGACTAAAGATAAAATGCAGAAGAAAAAAATAAGTATAAAAAGAGAGTAAACGAAACGGATCAGGGATATGCTTCGCTCTGCTTGCTTGTATTTCGGAACAAACAGTGTATATAAATCCTTAATATTTTATTTGCAATCTCGTATAGAGAGACAAAATTGTGTTTATTCTATTACACGGGAACCAGAGTGCAGAAGTTGTGAATGATTGGACAAAGCATATTATGAAGCTGACATGGCAATTTTATGCCAAACAAATGGTAAAGGTTTCTTTACTAAAATGTTTTTGTATTGAAATAAAATGGATGCTTCGAGAGATCGTTGAGTGTTTGCAGAACGTGAGAAAATACTTGTATCTATGATTTGCAATTCATGTTGTATATTAGCGGTAGCTTAAGAAACAGAAAGGTAGTTATTTTTTCCCTATACTTCAGAAAATGTATAAAGCAAAATATTTATTTGATTTTTACCAACCAAACACAAGTTTTAACGCGAAATAATACATGGCGTCTTTATATAAATGAATGGTTTTATATAAAGTGTGGATATTTGATCCAAATCTCATTATCACGAGGAAATAAATAAAACAATGACAATTAATAATTCTGCATCTGCCAAGATTTAACCGTCCGCTTCCACATATATTTTCAAAATTAAAAGACTCATCGGATTCATCGATCAGAAAAGATCGATGAATACTATATTTATTTATTTCCAAGCGTCTGTAAACATGTAAAACTGAACTTATTGGTCCTAAATCGAATATTAAGCCTAATAATTAAATATACCGGTTGTATGTCGGGGTTTTCAGATCAAGTCGAAATTACAAAATATTGTTAAAGGGAATTATTGGAACGAAATGTCAATTACCGTTTCTTTCCAAACTGTATTTTGCCATACGGAGTAGACGATAATGATTATTTATAATAACTTAAATAACTTCATTTCTTCCTAAATAATGAAAGGATTTACATAAGTAAACAAGTAACATTAAGAAAATTTTATTATCGACTAATTTATAAAACCAAAGAAAATATAGCAAATAAAATAAGGAAATTAAATAATAAATAATAATATTGCTATTTCATTCTTATAAAAATGAGATTAAAATTACAAAAATTATAATATTCAAAAGTATGTTAAGAAAAGTGTATTATTGTGTCCAAATGTCGGTACGCCATTTATTTAACAGAAGAAAAACAAGCGATTTAAATATTTAACGAAACAATGAAATCGGTTTGACTTTCAATACAAAAATGAAGAGAACTGTGGCATATCATAAAAAATATATATTTGTAAAACTTGTTAAAAATTGGGCAAAAAAATTTGAACAATTAATCTGGTATCATTGAAAAGATATATTTTTTTATTTTAAAATTATGTGAAAATCATTTTGTGCTGAAATATGTTTGAATGTTATAGCGAAAGACGTGAAAAATTCATATAATTGTTAATAAATTAAAACGGAAATTAATTTTTTTAATAATTGGCCCGAAATGCACATTCCAACTTTCCAAAGTATGTGTGAGCTAAATTCGGTAGACGGTCTGCCCTACAAAGCTCCAAAAGATACATTTACAGATATGCATTTATTATTAGTAGTTGGATTTATTTAAAAATCGCGAAACAAATTTTTTCCCAATGACAATACTTTAGAAACGTAAAGATATAATATTAGATGAATACAGAAATATGTAATGCAACAATTTGAAATTTTGAGGCTGATGCGAATTATTCTCACACGAGACCCATGACCAAAATCTGCCTTATAGTATGGTATTGCTAGCTCCGTTTAAAATGACATACACGTAACCAGAACTCGTTTAATCAAATACTCTGTTCTATTACAATTCGCGTAAAATGATATTTGTGCTCATGTAACATGAAGCTGTGACAGTGTTTGTCATATAACGGGGATTGAATCACTGGACCAGAAGTAAATCTAGATTTAACGGATAAATGATTGAATATTGTGCATCCAATTACAAATACGCAACTGGCTACTAGACCGTTTAGGAAGATTAAATTGCTATTTTAATCTATGAAACGAACGTCATTTATCATAATGTAAATTTAGTTCGATTCTTGAATAACCCAACCTAGGAGTTAGATTATTTTGAATCAGAAATCAGGAAGTTTTGTAAAGGAGCAAATAAATAGTCATTTAATTATTTACCGTTTAATTTATTTGTCTTGAACTTATTGTGAAACGCAATATCTGACTTTTACAATTAAATAAATTGCAACGAATGCAAAACAAATCCATAATTAAAATAATTTATATTAAGGAAGATATTTATGCATATTTTGAAAATTGTCTAAAGATATATTAGAGTTTAACAAATGTTATTGTGTTTCTGTTACATCTAAGATACCTTTCAATTTAAAATGGAGGATTCGTTTTTCACGTGGAATTACGAAAAGGAAATGAAATTTCATAACTTTAACTGCGTTTTCTTGATATCATCTTCCCAAACAAAGAGGCATAGTTCCAAAAATGTATTTTTCGATCATAGTGAAGTCTAAAACTTTGAGATGCAACAGAATATCTTAGTAGAATTGTTTGCTATCGCAATACTTTCCTTTTTCTATACTTCGTACACGTGAAAATAAAAATGCACAACAGAAGAGAAAAAAAATCAAACAACAATGTAACAACATTTGTGATACATGTTAATAACGAATTGCAAATGTATGGAAGTGTAATAGATGCAAATAATTATTACAAACACTGAAACTAATAAACCCTTAAAATCACGATTTTTTAAAAATTGATTTTAAAATGTTTTTGACTTTAATTCCTTGAATAAAACCTTGAAAAAATACTTTAAAAAATCTTATTTTATTTTAAGTAGGATTTATGGCTAAAAACCAGTTTGTTACCAATTGATAACACTGGGTCTTACTTTTGAAAAACATTTCCTTGGTAAAATTCTATGATGTCATACAAAGATGAATTTTAATATATATTAATACGGATAAGGAATTTACTTCAACGTTGTAGAACAAAATATGGTATTATCAAGCGTACAAACAACATCAGGTGACAAACGTCAATTTATTCTCATTTCCTTATTAACAATCAGAATGTCATCTATATGTTGTAAATTAATTTAATAAAAATTTCAGCATGTATCCCTTTTGGCAACAACAGTCATTAGAGCTTCAGTCTTATTCTCAAGATTTTAGAAGAAATAATTGGGTATGTTGCTTAAAGGAAACACTCGGCCTTTAAGGTTTAAATTTAACAGAATTTGTATAAGGTATTTCTTTACTTTCGAGTCATTCATTTCCCCATGTTCTGAAATGCATAGATCGAGATTTATCCTTCTTTTGACCTCTGGTTTTATTTTGACAGTGCTATAGAGATTATTTAATTCTATTTAATGTGCCTTGTGTTTTTAAATGCCTTAGTTTAAAATGAATGTTTGCTTTCTTATAGTTCCGCCAGATATAATCATGAACGAAAGCAGTACAGACATCACAGCCAGAGAAGGGACCAATGTATCATTAGTGTGCAAGGCTAAAGGGTATCCCAGTCCTAACATTTCTTGGAGGCGAGAAGATAATCAGCCTATTCCATTGGGCACGTGGCATGGGAAGAAAGTATTAGGTAAGATGGAAAAACATGAAATTTGTCAAACTTTTTTTAAATAGAAATGCTTATGTAGATGCCTAGTATAAATGCAACAAACCGACATCTGAAAATGCTTTTTACAAGTGTTGGAATCTTTTTCCTTCTGAAACAAAGAAAACTTGAAATGAAAACTCCTTTAAGCGGTTTAGGTTCTGACGATAATTTCAGAAAATCATTTGTCAATTTGAATCTCACAATATGTTTATGCCAATATGCAGGGTGTCCCAAAAAGTGGAACAAGCGTTTATTTCCTTAAATATCGATCCTACACATATACTTCCAATTACAAAGTTTCAGCAAATAAGGTATGAATTTGTATGGGAAAACTTTGATATCCTAGGGGATTGATAATAAAAAGTTCCAAAAATTTAATTTTTATAAGATCCCCGTAGAGCAAAAATATCAATATGTAAAATTTTTTTTTCACATTCACCAATTCACATACAAAGTTTCCCTTTTCTATCTGCAAAACTTACAGAGATATAAGAAGACAAAGTTAGTGACTTAGACCACTTTTCCATACCTCTCACTGCTATTTTATGCAGTATTTCGATGTACATTTTAGGATTAATATACATGCTTCAATAAATTATTTAAAGAGCGGAATCAGGAAATAACAATGTTTTTTTAACTCTTGTTAAATCTAAAAAATAGTCAAATAATACATTAATTGAAGTATTTACAAAAATAGTTCAACTTGTGAACCTTCCAGAAACAAGCAGTGCTATAAAAATATAACTAAAATACAATTTTTCAAAAATAGATTTACCTACAATAGTCCAAAATTGAGGATGCAATTATCTGAATTGCATTTTAGAAAATCACGGTCTTTTTTTTGAGAGTGACTTTTAATAACAAAAATGGAATATGTAGAAACCAGCTAAACTCCCGTTGAGGCAACATGAAAGTGAATTCGAGACCTAAAAACAGCCAATGAGAGAGAAAATAAAAAAAATCAAGAGCGCAGGAGGCGAATCGCTGGTGAGATTGAAGGGGAAAAAATAGCATTATTTGGGCTAGTGCCAAATAAAGAATCCGAAACTCCAGTTCTAGTTAAGTTTAAAGACAGAAAGGATAACTATTCGCCTTGTCCCATTATGCCACTTAGTTGGCCACAATGAGCAAATTTTGGGGCTTTCCAAAAAAAATATTTCGAGTGCAGCTCCATCCTGTGTCCCTCTCACTTTTTCATTCATTTTGTGTCTTCTTTTCTCGTTGATAATCGAACTCTCTGAGTGAAGAAGTAAGCAAATAAGAATAGAAACGAAAATACGAATTTTTAAAATAACTTTAATGAGTTCTGCAGCTCTAAAGGACGAGTCGCCATGGCCTTGGAAGTATATGTCTAAGTGCAATTTAAGGAAAGAAATGCTTGTTACACTTTTTTGAGACACCCTATAATTTTTCCTTTTAAAACTTTTGAAATTTATGACATTTTTCTTCAGAAAAATGTTCGATTTAATCCGAAAAATGCTGCATTTCTCTAAAAAATATGAAATAATATATCATGCAGCCACTTTTTTAAATGTATTTCAGTGTTATCATGAATATTAATGACATCGAAATAACTTTTGAATCACATAATTATAGATCATTCATATGAATTTAACATGAAGACACAATACAATAATCATGAGATAGTCATTCCTTATATTTAATGTTGATACTAACACACTGTCTTAACCACTGGTAACTAAACAATTTGCAGAAGAGACATGCACTAAACAGTTTTGTCAACCAGGAGCTCTTTCGATTCGGTCTGGACTACAACAACAGAAACAAAAAAGAGAGCAATCGCAATCATTTTAAAGATATTGTATTTTGCATTTAATCTATGAAGGAAAAACTTGTTATCTCTCTAGTATAAGTTTTTATGATTTTAGTCTGTAATAAAGGAGATTCAAGTTCTAGTATGACCTAGATAATGATTCCCTCAAATTATTTTGAAGTACGGCAAGGAACAAATAAAAGTAGTTGTTATTGTTTGGTATTTTGGTGATTGTACAAGAAATATTTGAGCTACAACCCGGAACAATTCTGGATACCCAGTTACTTAGAGATCAGAATGACCGATATTTCTACTTTAGGATTAAAATGTTTAATAAACTGTAACTTTGATGTTGAATTACACGGAGAAAGCAAACTTTTTTAGCAAAATTACACCATTTATTATTACCGTTAAAAGAACCCATATACATTGGAAGAAAAAATTCTAAGTTCTTTTTTTTGGCCTATGACGTCATTTTGGCCTCAACGGAGTAACGTGCTTTCCTACGCATTTCTGATTTTAATTTGAGCTGGCGAGGGCTAACTAGAGTATCCTAATTTGAAAAAACTACAGAAACATAAAGTTATAAGAACGTAAATTTATTTGCATCGAAAAAGTTAGAATAGTGAAATCTCCAACAATGTTTTTAGATTTTTCAGCACAAATAAAATCGAGTGGCAGACATAGTTAAATATATATGAATGCAACTTGCTGTTTCTAAAATGTCTTAAGTAAAGATAATAATTATTTTAGCATACATAACATATATTTCATTGCTAAATTAGAGAATTGATTAATTAAAAGAAAAAAGAACATTGTAAAACAATATTAATCCTTTGAATTATTTCTAATAATTTTCCAATACTGTGTTAAGTGGAACTGCATAGAATAGATCAACAATAATTCGAAATTCTTAGAAATATTTGTACTGCAGAATTATTGGTAAATATAATAACGATAATCCCTTTCCTACCATAAAGGAAGTTTAACTGCATTATTTAGGAGAATTTTATGCTTCATTATTAAATTTACTATTCCAACATGACAGTGAAGATATTCTGTTTATTTTAAGAAAAAATTCGACAGTTGGAGAACTAATATTATCTAAGTTTACATTTATTTCTTTTGGTGAATTTCTTTTCTCATATTTCACAAATGGCTGAAAAATATATTTCACACAATATAAAACGAAATTCATTTCACATATTGTTCTAGATTCTGTAACTCGCCGAGATTTTCTATCGCAAACATAGTGGCCTTTACTGTTTCATTCATTTTTAAGTAGTAAAACTATTTTTCGTGCTTGCAAAAAGTTTAGAATTACTTCTTATACTTTTTAGCTACTAGTTTTGATGGCGCTCAGTTGAATATCAGCCGTGTCAGTAGATTACACATGGGTGCCTATCTCTGCATTGCTTCCAATGGAGTGCCGCCATCCGTTAGCAGAAGAATATTACTACATGTAAACTGTAAGTGACATTCTTTCTTTTAAAAAAGGTTATTTTTTTGAATATGTGAAATATACGATGAAATGTGCGTGATAAATATTTCACCAAATGTCTTTGTTTAATGTTTATCTTACTGCCAATTTGACTGACCTGTTTCCAAGCACTGTAGCGAAAACATTATACTTGAAAGTAATAAAAAAATTATTCCATTTTCATTTTAATGTTTATCTCGCCTTTCAGAATAGTCTTGATTGTTCTGTGAAACAGTCTGTTGGTTCCTACCATGAATCTCATCAAGAACTTTTTCACAAATAGTCAACGTTAATTTTGTTTTCCCCTTTCGCTTCTGATCAAAATTGAAGCAAGATGCGTATTTATTAGAGCGTCACGCTTCTGATTCACGCTGCTCATTCGTATCTTAAGAATAATAAGTCTGCAACTTCAATAATGTCTGATTTATGAAAGCTTATTGACTGTGAGTAATATAAGTTGTACATTCATTATAATAAAAAAATGACCTTTCAGCGGGTGCATATGCGCAAATTTTACGACAAACGGGATTTTTCACATCCTGTTCTCATATTCGGAATCAAAGCTGTCTGAAGGTCATTGACATTCCTTCAAGCATCCCCTAGCTTCAGAATTAAATGGGTTTATCTGAGTTTCAAGGTGATTTTATATTGTTTTATGCTTCTGTCTTAAAGTTTACGCCGTGCTCTCACTCGTGTAATTTGATACTTTTTTCCACGTCTTAACGTTTCTTTTTGGAAATTGTATATCCAGTGCGTATTACAGAGATTTAATATTTCATTTTACGTTGTTAAAAATATTTAATATGTAATAAGCCTGCTAATAATCCACCAAGCCGAAAAATTTTCTTCAAAAACTTAGCCCTCAGTCTTATGAAAAAACACCTGACTACTCGAGCGCAAAAACTCTGATCGTCGGCATGTGTCATTACCATGTCCTTAAGTCTAAGTTATACATCAGGACATGGAAAAGCAAAGGAACAACTACCAGCATTGAGAAGAAGAGCTTGTGGTTTGTGTTTGAAGGAAAGAAAAAGATTATCAAAATCCATGAAATGCACATGAAAAGACAATGATTAGAAACTAAGAAGGAAGTCTTTGTTGCACAATCTTAGTCTGTATTATATTCTTTTTTATTATATATTGCTTCATAACACCAATACAAAATAATATTATTAAATCGTATTACTTTCTCTGATTTCAGTAGAATTTTAGATTTTGCAAATAATATTAATTTTCACTCTTGATGAAAAGATTTGCTTCTTTGACGTGTTTCTTATTACTGGTATGAATTAACTTACAATTAACTGACCAATTACAAAACTATTGTGTCGTAAGAAGTCCAACACGCGCCTGCTCGTGTAAAAAATAATAGCGCGCTCGCTGGAAGGTTAAAATGCAGGGATCTTTCTCCGTCGAGTTACCTCATGTGCATTTCCTTATTAAAACAGATTCCGTTTGAAAACGGATTTTTAATGAAGCTTCGTGAAGCAACCTGGTTTAGGAATTAAATTATTTTTAGTTATATTATCAAAATTAGTTATTTAGTACAAGTTTTCTTTACTTTTTCCTCTTATGACTATTTTCTCAACGATAAGAGTCTAAGTTTCTAAAAGGTCCTCCAGTGCTGAATTTTTTCCCCACATCTTCAAATATACGTATACCTAGAAGAATAAAACATATCAATGAAACAACATTAAATAGGTTAACATGAGACATTTACATACAAGGTAAATGTTATAGTATTATGTGATGAATTATGTTACTGTATTAAGCTATAATACTTAGTGCGTCAAGCTCATGACTCTAGAAATTTTCAAAACTTATAAATAATACATATATGTAACTTTGCATTTAGCATTATTGATTACCGAACATTTCTTAAAAAATCTACTCTTGCTATTTTCTTATTCTACTTAAAACTTTTTTCAGACGGATATGAATTTTTTTATATTATTTGATAAAAAACTTTTACTGAAATAAATTTTGGTCATATAGCTAAAAGTGAGCAGTATAAGCAATTAACAACTAAATTATGAAAGATGCATTAACTTTATATGTCTTCCATAATTTCTAATAAAACAGATTAATCTTCAAATTATTTTTGCTAATTAGAAGCTAAAGAAAGTGAATAATTAAAATGAAATTATTAAAAATAGAAAGACATATTTTTAAAAAATTCATTTAAATGTGTGACAATAAACAATTTCTGAAAAGGAAGTCGTAGGTGCTGAAACATTTATTACCAATTCTGATTATTTTAAGTACTCGAAAATCCGTGAATAATTTCATAAAAAAATATCGCTTTATATCCGCAGGGTTATCTACAAAATACAAGAAGTAATTACGATTCATACTGTGACACATAAAAATGCTTCGATCTAGTATTCTTGAAGTTACATAAGAAATAAAATCATGCATTTAAACAACTACATTCTACAAAGAAATAAAAGATCCACTTGTGCATTTTTTTATCTTCCCACAACCAAACACATCTCAGATTTCCAACAATAATTAGACATTCCGAAGACCAAAATTAAAGAGGTTTATTCAGAACCAGTTTTTTTTCGTTGCAAAACAAGCAAAACACAAAGCACACCATTACCAAGTCTCGAAAAAAGTCCTAAAGTACCGAGTTGTATTTAACAAGAACCTATAATTAAAGAAATTCAATACAAAACAGCTTGAAAAGAAAAGAGCTTTAACGTCAACCATGTCCTCTCAGTACGAAGAGGAGGATGACGCAATTCAGAAATCTCTCGCCATTTCTTATTATCATTATTAGTACGTCCTGCTCCATAAGCATAGGGTAATTTACCTTTCGTCGTCGGAGGTATCTTTATTATTATGAATAATTTTTTTTTCTACCTCCAGCATCCTTTTCGAAGTTTTAAAGAGTGTGATCATTATTTTGCCATTTCCAGAGGTTATAATTACTTCCAGTGAGTTGTTTCGGTTACAGATATTCCTAATTATCTTTTTCTTGCAGTTCCGCCGGTGATGTGGATTCCTAACCAATTAGTCGGTGCACCGCTGGATAAAGACGTGACGCTTGACTGCCACACGGAGGCGTATCCAGCCTCTATAAATTATTGGGCTAAAGATGGCGGGGACATGATTATAAACGATGCGAAATACGAGACATCCATCAAGGAGAAGAATTACAAAGTACACATGAGGCTCGCCATCAAGAACCTCGAGCCGCAAGATTTCGGAACCTACAAGTGTTTCGCCGAGAACTCGTTAGGTTCCACAGAAGGATCCATTCGCTTGTATGGTAAGAAAACGCTAACGAATTTATATCTCGTTATTATTTAAATGTAATTAAAAACGGCTCGCGCACTAATTGGGTCAGCACGTATTTATATTTTTAGTGTTAATGAGTGAAAGGTAGGCTGTCGGTTTTTATGAAGAATGACAAAATTTACCCTCAAATGAATATAAATCCTGCTACTATACAGTGCAGGATCATATTTCTGGTGTTAATTACTGAAACTAGGATTGAAGGGCTGAAATATAATGACCAAAATAATGACAATAAAATCTACCAAATTATGCTTGGTTTTGTCAAATGAAAATTATGCAATATCTAAGAAAGTTCTTCACGTTACACTATTGAATGCATATTAAGTTATATTAATCTCCCCAATACATATTATACTATCCCATATATATATATATTAATACTAAGTGTTTAACTATATTTTCCACATATCAAAGAAATTGTTGGCAAAAAACTAAGCGATATGGCAACTATTTCCTTCACGTGGGAAAATTATGTCAAAAACAAAGTATTAATGAATATTTATGCATTATATTCTTGAGTGCTTAAATGTTTAAGCACATTTCCCATTCATATTCTTTCCTAAAATATGAATGGAACCGACTAGATTTCGCTTAAGACAAACAAAATGGCAAATAACTTACAGTAAATCTTGCAACTGTATAAGAAAAAATGACTGGAGGCTGTCTTTTTTCAAACAGTCGCTGATGTTAAAGGCGTAAGACTACTTTACTGGCGTGGATCTTTTCCGATCTTCAATTTTTTTGTAGCTTCTTTTGTTACCCTTTATCTCTAAAATAAAACATTAGTTACGTTTTTAACATATGTAGTTACCGAGATATAGGGGATCTCCCATACAATGTTTTTTATGGCGTTTTGGGGTGTGAATCAAATTCCTTCCTGAGGCCCCAATGGGATGAACGTAGTCCAATGTTAAAAGAAGTTGAATATTTGCATACATAGTTTGAAATAGTAGCAAAGAATTTAGCCTTAGAATGAAAAATGCTATTCATTGAAGTCAATACATTCAACAACTATTTAAAAGTGGAGAAGATTTTAAAATGTTGATTTGGCGATGTAGACTCTAATCAAATAATTGGAGTTCCACGAAGACGTAACGCTTGGTTGTCATTCGAATTCGTATTCATATTATATAAATTGTTGGATAAAGATAGTAGTTGCAAGATTATAAACGATTAGAAACACTATATTTCAATAAAAGAGAAGAATCACAAGGTGCGCATGAGGCTTGCAACTCGAGGATAAAAGATTTCTAAATCTACAAGTGCTTCGTCTAGAACTCTTTATGCTCCAAAGAAAAATTCTTTTATGGAACCTAGCAGTTATATATATGGTCATAATCATTTGAATTAAATCACTGTATAAATGTGCCTCACGTGGATATATTTTTTGTGTTAATGATTGCAAATTGCACTGGAAGATTTAAATAGTGTCATCGAAAGGATCATGATAAGACTATAAATATCCCAATTATTGAGAATAGGAGAATATTAAACTTTATTTCTTTAAGTAAAATTCGAAAGAATAGAAATATTATTTTTTAAAAAAATCAGAAAATTTAAAGCGAATGCTTTTTAGCTGATTATCATAGCATTTATGGTGTCTAAGACGGTTTGTATTAATACAATATCTTTGACATCGCATTAAAAATAGATATAGACACTAAATTTTGCAGTGCGGTATGTGATCGCATTTTTAACAAATGAACTCACATAACACATTTAAATCTTACGCACTAATTAAGTAATAGTCTTACTTTTTGTATTTTCGTTGCTCATGACCGAAAATAAATACAGGATGCCAAATAACGGTGAGTGGCCAAAGTCTTAAATAGCAGAAATGCAACTATTGTTTCAAACAGATGAATATTCAAATATGAAAGATTATGCCGATCTGATACAACTTCGATAGATCTTCCTCAATAAAGTTATATGCTTAGAAATAATTATATTTAACAACTTACCATGGCAGACTTACTGTTCGTAAAAGAATATGCAATTACTTTAAAATTAGTTGAAGATTAGATAATGTGGTATTTAAAATCTTCGAATAATCAGTGTAATTAATATTGCAAACCTACTAGCCCGATTAGAACGATGTGTATTTCTGTTTTGATGATTGGAAATGATGTTAAATATTATACGAAGATTTGAAAAATCCTGTAGCAACCAAGGGGTGGCATATTTAAATATAATTGATTTCATACCTTGATTCAAATTTTTGATATAAGAGAGAATTATAAATATCAAAAATGGGTGTTAAGAATTTCTTGTCTACAAATTCTTCTCGATTATTATCTCATGCTCAGCTTAATTTATCACTAATATGAAACTACAAAACATTTCTTTTTCTGAAACATTATCTTGTGAAGCAAAAATAAATGTTCATAGATATAAAATACATCACCTAATCGAATTTTAAGTTACGAGATACATATCTCTGAAGCAGAAACAAGATTTCAAACTATAACAATCGAATTCATTTAAAATGCAATGAAATATTTGATACTAAGAGGAAACAAATTATTACATCGGAAATTATTTCATGATATCTTTATATTTTAAACTTTTTAACTAAGAAACTTTTTAACATTCCATTAATACTAAATAAACAACTATTATATAATTTCTGTTTTGTTAATATTATATAGTCATTTAAAATACAATGCTCTTAAAACTATTTCTAAAATGTGGAATTATTAAAATTTAGTTTTTCTTTTGTTTATTATTAAAGCCTTCTTTCCCTTTGTTAATTATTCCTTGGAGTGTCTTATTCCAGAAATGTCTTTAAACATTTTCAGTCATTACACAATATCTGAAACAAAATTTCTTTCTTCTGACTTATCTATAAAAAGTTATTGGAATTAAAAATATCATAAGCTTTCTAGCATTTTTGTTACAAATTTTAGTCTGAACAATTTTTAACGATCTAAAATATAGTATCACGGCATTAACAATCATAACATTTAGAGAACTTAAGCCAGGACTCGTGAACCCATCGAAAATGCATTTTGATGTGATATTTTGTAGGAAAACAATTTCTATTAAATTGGAGCTTAAAATATAATTTAATTACAGCTATCCCTTCTTCTTCCCAAATTCAGATTCCGATTTTTCAGTGCATTCATTTTTTTTTTTGATAATTTCGATGTTACATTTTGAACATATATTTCTAATGAAGAATGTTTCCTGCAGTTAAATTTTCATTACTATTCTTACTCCATTTTTTATTTTAGATTTATTACAAATATTTAATTCATAATAAGCTTCATTTTTCTTTTAGAAAATTGGTAACACTTATTTCACTTTTTAACGAATCGAAGACTGATTGCATGAATTTTACATTGCATGGATTAAAAAAAATAATTGATTCACACTCTTCTAACGCAGTTTTGTAAGCAAATAATAATTACTACAAGCAATTTCTAGTTGAAATATTTATTCTTATCAAATCCTCAGCCAGTAGCAAAAAAAGCAAGATCTACGAATTATTTAATTTCAGGCGAAATGAAATACAAAATTTATGAGAGTTAAAACAATATTCAAAATATTATGAAAATGTATAAATGTTGATTCCATGAAAAAAATCACTTTGGACTTTCTAAGGATCAGGGTTGGATTACTAAATAGGCAAAGTAGGTAAATTCCTAGGAGCCCCGAGGTCTTATATTTAGAGTAATCTAATTTTGCGCTTACATTTCAATTAAAAGGTTCATGCACTCAAACATATTCAAATTAAAATTAAGTGTTGCTCAAACTTCAAAACATTCTTAGAATTTTTCATGCTTTTAAATTTTTTTACATATCAATGTGATCCAATTTTTTTCGGAGATGGCTGACTAATTTACAAGTCCATAGCTCTGGAATTTTTTGTATTAGAATATTAAGGAACAGGGCCGGGTATTAAAATTCTGCCAAAAATCTTATGTAGATTTTGTAATGTTAAATTTATGTTCAACATTAGTTTAAATTCAATTTTTTTATAAAAAACGAACACTCTTGATGATTATCCGGAATTTAAATGTTTTATTTGAGTTTCTCATAATATGCGTTACTTAAAATCTTGCATGTATAGACATTAAATTGAGGTCAATAAAAAAATCTAGTTTTGGAAGTTGGGGAGGGGATAAGGAGCCCCCGAAACTAACATTGCATTAAGGACCCATGTCCCATAATCCGGCCCTTCTTAGGATAATCGTGTAGACCAAACACGTCCAACTAAAATGCTACCAGGATTGATTAAACAGCGTATAAATTTATATGGATCGCAAAGAATAAGCAAAGTTTGTATAGGAACGTGATAAGAAACACAGTATATGTATATATTACGGCTAAATCAATAATGAAAGGTAAACCTAGGTTTAACCGGTTAAAGGGGGGGATTACCAAGGCTTTGCGGCTAAAGCCCGAAGATTTCCCAACGCTTCCACCTTTAACCGACTAGGATTTGTTAGATCCAGTTTTACCTTTCATTCTTGCTTTAGCCGAAACTAGGTTTAACCGGTTAAAGTGGGGATTACCAAGGCTTTGCGGCTAAAGTCCGAAGATTTCCCAACGCTTCCACCTTTAACCGACTAGGATTGGTTAGACTCAGTTTTTGCCTGCTAAAGGTGGAAGCGTTGGGAAATCTTCGGGCTTTAGCCTCAAAGCCTTGGTTATCCCCACTTTAACTGGTTAAACCTAGGTTTACCTCTTATTCTTGCTTTAGCCGTAACATATATACAGGCCAACGGCAAAGTTAATGTTTACTTCCGGACAGTTGATATCTTTTATCAGCTTCAGTCTTTTTTCTTCAGAGGATGCCTTGTTCACAGTGATTACTTTCAATACAGAAACAAGATGAATGTCTGTAATTTTCAATATGACAAGACACTTCTTTGCTTCCTTCAGTTTAAATGATTGTTCTCATCGATAAGAACTTCCAAACATGGAAATAATTTCATATGCGAATTTTTAAGTGCTCGTAAACCTGGTTGTTAAATATTTTTTAAATTCAAGCATTCCAATTGCATTGAATTTTGCCTTTCGATCTGAACAGCTTAGGATCTATTTACGTTTACCTGCATATGGATAGACAATGAATAGTTATTTATGAAGAAAATCGAAAAAAATAAAGTACGCTTTTTTTACCCAAGGATGTGAAATCTGCAAATCTTATATTAAATTTAGTTCTAAGAATTAAATTTCTTCCGCGTATTTTTGATATAATCATATTTCCCTAAACTTGATTTGTTCATGTTGCATGCCGGAAAGTTCGTTACTCACTTTTTAAATTCCTTTTTTGCAAAAAACCAGCATTTGCATTTGAATTATTAATAACTATAGAATAATTAGAAATATTAAAAATAAAACCATGAAGATCTGATTATTTTTTTTACATATTGTTATGTTTCATTGGCCACAGAGATATTCGGAGTGAGCCGCAAACTTGACAAGCTTGGTGTAGACTAAGAATTGAAACATTAACAGATACTTAGAGGATAAAGTAATATGAAGCAAAATGCTTGATTTATTTTTATAAAAATTACTTTAATGTGCATTTCTTACTTAATGACAATTCTAGTTATTTATCTAATTTCAGAAATTCCTCCACCTACAAGCGAGCCCACAAAGGACACTGCGGCCATTAGAAGACAAAGTGTTGAAGGTAAGAGATAAAAGACTTAATTTCGTCTCATGAAATATAGTTCGAACCTAATTTCATCGTATTGTGTTGAACATTTAGACTTTAGATTGTGAACCAGTAAACGTAAATAACCCGACGAAAAATAATTAGTTATAAGAAATGAAAACTAACTGAAAAGTATCTTAAATAAGAATTTATGAAAAATGAAAATGAAAATGCAGATTTATTTATTTTGTAGTTAGAAAAGATCCGTCAACAATATAAAGAATCTACAAATTCTTGTAGTTTACTTAAATTACAACATCTTAATACTCAATATCTCAAGAGATAATTTTTTTTTGAATAACGCGCATTTCAGTTTAGTTAGATTAACATCTAGTTTTAAAGCTACATAAAATCTTCTTTAAGAGTCACCATGTTAATTTGAACACTGGTCAAAATAAAATATTATGAAGGCATACGAAGGAACAAAATGTCATAGTTTTTGACTCAATCATAAAAAAGCATTTAGGAAGGCAAAAAATTTATCCATGCTTCTCGTCATTTTGCCAGTGTTCAAATTAGCATGGTAACTCTTAAAGTAGACTTCATGTAGCTTTAAAACTAGATGTTAATGTAAATAAACTGAACCATGTATTATTCAAAATAGAATAATCTCTAGAGATATTGAGTGTGAAGATTTTGTAATTTAAGTAAACTGCAACAATCTGTCGATTCTGTTTATTGTCGACAGATTTTATCTAAACTGCAAAATAATTAACTTCGAATTTTTATTTTCATTTTTTACAATTGCTTATTTTAGACATTTTTCAGGTCAGTTTTCTTTTATAATTCTGGCTTTATTGATTCATGCATTTAGCTCATACTCTATTTGAAAAATCTTAAAGAAAACGCCTCTTTTTTTCAGAATTTTTGCAAAACAAAGGCAATATTTTTGCATTTTTTTTATTCCAATTCAATTGTTGAATTCACAACCGGCACGAATTCTCTTTCCGTTATATAGTTTCGTCTCTCTTTTTCCAGTCGATGGTTTCAGTAGTTATCCTTACTGTTCCGTTTTTCAGATTACCTCCTTTTCAGATTACCTCCTTTGTAGATTACCTCTTTCCGCAACAGTACGTTATAAGATGATTGATGGAGCACAAGAAATAAATTGAATCTAATGTCAATCAATCGGATCAACCAGAGTTTGCATTTCCTAGTATTTCCAAAGCCAGGAAGACTACTCAATGAAATATAGAGTTCATTTGAAACTGACTGAAGCAGTAATAAGGTTCAAGACTTACCAGATACTTACTTAGCAAATGTTTTAAGTATTTTATTAATATTTATGCATTTATACTGAATAATGGAAAATTTTAAAAGAATCTAAATATATTTTTTTCCATGATTTTGTATTAGAAAGCAGATATTTATTGAAACCTTACATTGTTCAAGTAAAATGAATGAACAAAATGTTAGAAGCAACACTTATTCAGACTTAGATTATTTCTGATGGTATGACAAAAGCAGAAATGTTGCTTATTGCTGTAAAAAAAGCGTTTTTCTTCTTCTGTTAACTGTGCTCTTAAATATGGAAGACGACACAACTAACATTCGTAAACCATCATTCCACTCATTGTATTATCCCAGGTAACGCATCGCTCCAACAACTCCAGAACTATCTGGTGATTTGAAATTGTGTCTATGTAAATAAGATACACACACACACACATACATATATATATATATATATATATATATATATATATATATATATATATATATATATATATATATATGAAAGATCAGGCTTTAAAGGTGAAATAACCCATGTTAGTAAAGTAAAAGACAGCAGTTGTTAAATCTTCATTTATTCACTCGTAGCAAATAGATCAGGTTATTTTTTATAGGAAGCGATCATAATGTATGTAGATCCATGACCAGGAATCAAGAGTTAACGCGCGAAGCAGCGTGACGTTGTTATTCGTTTACATGTTGGAGTCAAAAAGGGCAGATAGGAATGCGCAGAAAGTGTAAGTACCCAGAGAAGGGAATTTTCCCGGAAAAGACTCGTGACTCGAAATGAAAGTCGTAGTGCGCTTATTACGATGAAGTGGAAGTAATTAAAATGAGGTGTCGTTAAAAATGATTTAAGAAAGTTAAAAAATTAAAATATCACACACACACACACACACATATATATATATATATTCGTTGATGTGGTCTTTAAATAAAAAACAGGCCGAGTTATATTCTAATTTTCATTTTATTATGGGAGAGTGACGGAATGTCCGTACATCTTGGTTCAAGTTTTGAAGAAAAACGAGAGCAGAAAATCCCTGCTTTTTCTCAGGTAGGGATTTAACAGATAGACACGTGATCAAAGTGAAGAGAATAATATCTATTTTTAGTATATTACGTAAGTATTTTTTGGGAAAAGTCTGGAAAAGAATTCGCGATTTATATTCGCGCGTGGAAGCAATTAGAATATTCTTATAGCAATAAATATGCCAAAACGCGAGATTTAATATACCTCCAGAGCGGGAAATAAAACGGAACTGGACTTTAAGAAAGGCAATTTTGGAATACATTAGGACTTTAAAATATATAATATTAGAATTTGAAATAAAATTAAGTGAATTATTACACACACACACACACACACGCAGCGCGCACGCACACACAGACATATATATACAAACATAAACAAAAACAGAAATAAATGCAAAAAGCAATTAAGAAATTAGTTTTTTAATCAAAATAAATACTTAACTTAAAGAAGTAATATTTCAGATGAAGTAAACTTTGGAAATGGACACAACACGATTAACAAAAATTCTAAAAAAGATTTAAATATGAGGAAAAAACCTTCACAAATCCGGTGAATGCGCTAATGCAGCAGTATAACCGAAAAGTATATATATATATACTCTTTACCTTCGGGGGCCAGCTGATTCGGACGCTTAAATTAGTTTTTACTTTTGTATTTTACATTAATTATAGCATTCCCTTTGTCAGTTTCACCCTCTATAACTCAGGAAAGATGAAAAAAATGTGAATATTTAATTGCATTTTGCAGATAGTAAAATATATAAAGACGGAAATAAAACTGATGGCATTGAAAAGCTGATTTTTTAAACATAAAGATGATGTTATAATGATTTTTGAGCGATAATATTCTCCGAAGTTATTGTGGTAAAACGTTAAATTTTAAGGTAATTTTTAAGTTTTTAAAATTCTAAATAAAATTTTAAAAAAATCTTTCTTAGTCAGCATCTACTACCCTAAAAGCAACCACCTGCAAAATTTTAAAGTTTCTAGGCCTAATGGTTTGAGAGATTTCGTGATGAGTGAGTGAGTCATGGCATTTCCTTTTTATATATATAGATGATAAGATCCCTTCACGAACGTCACGGCTCTTTCCTACCCTAAGTCCTGAACTGTGCTAAATATAATATCAAATTTCATGAGTTATCACTTGAGGAAATTCAACTTGGCGGCAGTACTGTACTCTTTAGCCTAACCAAAATTTTAATAAAAATTTACCTACAATATAATATACAAAAATTTGAAAGCGTTTCCATGCCTCATAATTTTAAAATGACAGGAAAGCATGAGATTAAATGCCTGAAGAAAGGATGAAAATCATTTCATTCTACTTCATACACAGTGAAAACAAACAAACCTGAAATCAAATATATGTTGCCATGCTTTATAAAAATAATAATTCGAAGCAGGTGCGATAAAATATTTCAGAAATGCAATGAATACTAAAGTGAAAATTCTGCTTTGGAGTTAATTTCACAAGAAGACAATTTATAATATCACAACCGTAATAATTGCAAAAGCGCGTGAATAAAAGATTTTCTGAAATGATGCGATTGGAGTGAAGTTTATTTACAATAACAAAAACATTCTTACAATTCATATTTTAAAACATTTTGAAACATTAATTAAAATTGAACAAAATGTCACATGGAAATAACATCAGTGTCATTGAAAAGCCATTTTTTATCTTTAAGATGATGTAAATATGTTTTTTTGCGGTATTGGGATTCGAAGCTATTCCGGAAAAACATTTAAATTTAAAGTAATTTTTAAATAATTTAAATTCTAATTATAATTTCGAAAAATCCTTTCTTATTGAGCACATACTACGCAAGAAGTCTGCTATATTTCAAGTTTCTGGTCCCAGTGGTTTGGAAGATTTCGTGATGAGTGAGTCAGTGAGTGAGGGAGTCATGGTATTTTCCTTTCATATATAACGATATATTTATGTTATAATGAAATCAGATATATATAGAGAGAGTTAAAGAATAAGATTGCATCATATATTCATTTATTTATTTTTATGTACATTTCCAAAGAAATATATATTTTTATAAAAGATTAAATTTAATTTTTAGTTAATATTTCATAGCATTTTATTATAGTATTAAAAGCTTAATTTAGAAATAATATTTTCACTTTAAATGCTGAACTGTTTCTAGGATAATTCTCAAGTCCTAACAATATTTATAACTTTTGAATTGGTATGTTATAAGTTATATACTTTCTCGTTTCGAATCTTGAAAGATTTTGGGGATTTATTCCCCAATTTCTTCGTTTTCCCAACAATTGGCTTTCTCAGAGGGTTGTCTCCACAAAATCTAGATTTAATGCGACATATCAGTTCCCAAAGCTGATAGGCATTTGATTGTTGGAATTCCAATTCTTGGTTGTCTTTTTTCATAGTATAATAATCTTCAATCAAATTATCTTCTGTATTTCATTTGTATGATTATTGATAAGGCAATTTGATTTTAATTTTAATTTTTAGATTAATATTTGCATATATTGAAAATATAACACATGTTTTGATTAATTGAAATGTTTAACTATATATATATATATATATATATATATATATATATATATATATATATTTGCCTCCTTTCTGTGGAAACTGCATTTTTCTACTTTCATTCGTTTTTAAATTACTGATTTTTTTAAAGTTACAACTGAATTTTGAATCACCCTGCATTTATTTTAGCATAATGTTTAACAAATCAATAAATGTTTCTTCCCATCTAATGTAATAATTTAACTGGATTTTGCGAGACACCTTGTTTAGCACACACACACACACAGAAACGGTCATCTCTTTTCACTCTAACAGAGTAATGCCATACTCCTTTCCCGCATTCTCACCTTTTATAGATCTAGCTTTATAATGAAACACCTCCAGACACCATTTAAAGATACCTAAGCCTGCTGAATAATTGAAATCCTGCCTGAAAATGCAGATGGTACACACACACTCTCTTTCCGGTATCGACACACAGAAGGCGATCACAAGATATCGCATTGATTACACGCAGGGTAATTAAAGCATCAAGAAAGGCGCTCTCCTTGCAAAAGATGCATTTGATTAATGCGCTGCAATTACACCTTTGAACCCGTTTGCATCGCTGCCATCTTTCAAATCCATAAGCCGTGCGTTTAATCAGGGGAGGTCTGGAGCCAGCACCGGGCTTTATTACGGATCGGCTATTAGCACCTTTATCCCCTTGTGGAAACAGGGTGAACTCCTGTCAAGAATTTTTCCTAATAAGTTTCCGAAAGGCGGCTGGCTTGCAGATTTATGCGATGATACTTTTCCTTCGAAGCCAGAAGACCGTTCGAGCCTGAAAAGCGTGCCGTGTAGCCGTTAATAAAATTATTGCTATTATTATGAGTGCTCCTTGTGGTTGGGTGATTATGCAGGTAATAAGTTCGTGAGCAAAGAGAGAAATTGGCGGTATTATTACCGACTTCCCCTAAGGGCAGAAATTATATATTTTTCACTGTCTTTGTTATTCTTGCAGAAATGTATTCATAGGAAGATTCTTTCAAGAGTGTCATTATTTTTAGGAAAAATAACACTTCTCTGTCTTTAAAAATATTAAATATATGCTCATAATCGCATTCCTTTAAGTAATAAGAAAAGTTTTGTCTTAGGCTGTACAAAAGGTCTATTTTAGGTATTAAATCTTGGCAAGATGATGAGGTGCACGAAGGCTATTTATGATTTTAAACCTTCGTAAGGGGGTGAGGGCAGCATATGAGCCGATAACATTATTCTCTAAATTTCCACGCCACTCCTACATAAATATATTTTACCTACGATGGAAGATTTAGCGCACGCTAGACCCACATTCAAATTTGATTTCAGGTCTCGAACCCATGATCCTTCGACCAATAAAACGATACCTAACCGCCTCATTACCATGACCCCTATAAACATTTTGATTATAAGAGGCGTTAACTAAAATTCGCCTCAATGTCTCGTAAGATAAATGATATTAAAACTAACCATATCGTCTTTTTAAGCTCGGGAATTAGAGAATCCTTCTGGAACTCAAAATAAGCCACGACAGTCTTATGGTAAAGTATCGAACTTCGGAGTCTGAGCCGTGTTTGCGAGCCTGACGAGCCTGGTCCAAGTCTGACATAGTTCAAACGTCCTTCCGTTGGTGTGGTGCGGAAATTTGGAGAGCGAGGTGCTAGCTCAGGTGTCGTACTCGTCATTTGACCGCGGTTCAAAATTACGAGGTCTGTTCTAAAATAGCCTTTGGGTTGCTTCGAAACGGGACGCTAACATAACTAAACGAAAACTCCAAAGAACCTTTCCGTCATTGCAATTTGCCTCTGAATTAAAAATCACTTAAATTCATTAATTTATTACTTTTGAATGAATCCTTTTGTGGTTGAGAAAAGAATTGAGATCAAATGTCAAAGACGTCATCTGATCATATTTCCAAGTTTAATGCCACCAACATAAATATTCTGACTAATTTAATTATCTTAACAAGGGAAATTTTTGGCACAGCCGAAACACGATCCTTGATTGGATGATTTTGCTGTTGGATTCTTCATTCAATATATTGGCGAACGCTACTTCTAAAATATACTTTCGACAGATATTATATGTTCATATCTTGACAATTTTGACCGCTTTTTTTCACTGAATATTTTATGTGAAATCTTATGTAGAAGGTTTAAAAGTAAAAAAAGTCCACTCGTAACTTCCTCATTAAAAAGGAAATAAATATATTTTTATTTTAAATTTCAGAATATTGAATTTTATGAAAGCTGCATCATTGAATTACGGAATAGCTAAACTCATCTTTAATTTTTCGTAACAAAACTTTCAGCACTAGTTACGTAATCTCTTGATGTGTAGTAGTTATTTCAAATTTCGAATTGCAAATAGAGAAGCAATTCTTTAATGATACATAACAGAAATGTAAGTCTGTTCGCTGTAGGACCAAACTTTATGATTTGATTTCTGTCAGTTGTTTAGTTTATTCCGGTTTGGTAAAAACTTTGAGTCTTGGGAAAGATGACGAGAACAACATTTTATCCATTACCACACAGACAGAATTTCTAAGCCACACTAATTTTATCATTGTTGAAAAATATTTTTAATAACTAAAATGCCCATTTTGTTCTTTTAACTTTCAATTTCAAGATAACTTTTATAAACCTAAAATGTTCAATCTTCTGATGATAAAAATTAAATTGTGATACACAACACTCTAATTATGCAATGTACACGCAGTAATGTGATTACAGGGTACGTTATAACTAAGCAATTTTTTCGAAAATTCCAAAATAAAATTTAATTAGTCACTTTATTGAACTCAAATAACAAACAATCTTTGATCGAGTGGTTCTAAAATATCTGAAATTTATCTATAATATATGAAAGAACGTAGAAAGGATCGATATAAATATATATATTGTAACGTATTGTTTTGTTCGATATGGCACAGGGTGATGATGAAGGTTTGGGGGAAGTTTAACACTCACAAATCTTGATATATTTCATGCCAAAGAAGTCGGGCATAAAATTATGAAAGGCAGAAGCTATAGCGTTTGAGCTGGGCAGAGCAGAAACGCAGACGAAAAATGCATAAAAACCTTTTATTATAGGTAAAGTAAATCATCTATCTCAACTCGAGATAATTATAGGTATCTTACTACGCAGAGCAGCCAGCCAGACAGTTCGACAGAACAGAAGCAGATAAGAATAATACACATACACATAAATATATACAATCCTGTAAGTGGTTAACAATACAGTTAAAAGAAAGACACCAATTACAGAATATATCGAGCGCCATCAAAATGTGCATGAGTTTTGTGGCGCACTAGAGCATTGAATTTGAACCCGATTGCAAAGAAGCGTGAGACAGTATTCAGCAAGATTGCAGCAAATCTCACCTTTGTATGCATATTTTTTTCACGTGGAACAAGTTCACATAGCTACAAGGAAAGATTGTTATTATTGGGCTTGCATGGTACGTAGGCTAATTTGTAGAAATTTGCTTTCAGCCGAGTTAACTCAACTTCCTCAAACTAGTACTTACAGAATTTTTTTAGAAGATTTCTCGTTTTCCCGAGACATAAAATTCGTTAAGTAGTGTATAATATGCCATATCCGTAGATAAACATTTAGAGGAAAATAATTCCAAGAGAGACGATTAAATAATCCTAGAATAAACATTTAGAGGAAAATAATTCCAGGAGAGACGATTTAATTTTTGCCCGTTCCGTTACAAAAACTGGTTATTTGGATCGGCCGTGAAATTTTAGGATCAACATTCATTGTTTTTATATAATAAAGCTTAAATCAGACAGACGATATTTCAAAGCATGAACAATACAACCCTCCCTCTTCCTGGTTTCAATAGAAAAAAGGTTTTGACTATTAGATCAGATTTTTATTATTAACATACATTCATTATATAATTATGCTTGAGCAGAAAATATATGCAAATACTAGACCGTGTATTGCGAATATTCATTAAATGAAATTAAAATAAATTTTCTGTTTTTGGTTTAGTTTAACTCATATTATACTAGCAAAATTTGAAACATGAATAGATTCTTTTTTCCCTAAAAAGATTTTTGATTGAATCTGATTGAAGTAAAGAAAAAATTAAATAAATAATTTGCGCTATTTTTCAATTACAACGCAGTAAAATATTTCGAGTATTAGTTGCGAAAAAATAATTGAAATTCCATACAAATTTTTTCTTCCATGTAATCATATTATATTCTCACACAATTTCTGTTGGGGAATCATAGGTTTTCGTTGCAAGAAATATAAGATTATTCATCTTAATTCATTAAGTATCTATATAAAAAGCCGTAAACAAGTAAATGAAAATTATGAGAATTTAGTCCAATTAACTTAAACACTAAGTCCTCAGCGCCCTTTCTACCTAAAAGAACTTTAGAGACTAGACCAATGATTTCGTCTGTAATTAAATACTGATCCTGAAAATTGCAAAATTTTACTTCCAACCGCTCGTAACGAATCCTTTAGAAATATTGACAACTTCCAAACGGCTTTTCAATTCTACGAGAAAGCCTAAGAGCGAATCTCAAAGGAAACGGCGCTAATTCCCTTCGAAAGTTCTGAGCAGCAGCCGCCCATGTGAGTGCTGGGCGGAGAGTCCTTTCAATGAATGCATTCAAGCTCACTTCTGCGAGGGTGGCCAGCACGAATGCAAGCACGGCTAATTTCCTGGGAGATTCCAGAGCTCAATTAATGCGTAAATAAGCTCATTTACACGGCGCCTGTCAGGTGTTGAATGAGCCTGAAGAGAGGATTCCGTTGCTTTATGGGCATTTTGATGTACAATGCTGCACGGGTGCAACAGATTCTGGCAAACAGTTCAGGCATTAAGTATTACTCAAGAGAATGATGTAATTTCACTCTTCAAATGGCAGATATCAGTTTCAGGCTTAATCGTCCGTGTGTTAATATAATTCCGCAATAACAGACTTGAGGTATTTATCCACCTTCCTTTATGAGCCAAAACAAAATGGAGCGACGTGGAAGAGTTTAAGTATTATAATTTGAGTAATATATATTTTATACTAGCCGCTTTCAGCGACCTTAACAAAATAATTTTATATTTCAAATTTTGATAGATATTTAATCCATGTTCTTTCAATAGCCTTGCATCTATTCTGTTCGTTGTCTGCATGAACGTCCGTAATGGAGTCGAGTAACTGTCTGTGTCATGCAGCATACAATTGCCCGATGTCGGCATCAACTTCACTCTCTTGTTCCTCTTTCAAAATATGCATTCGATTTTAACTTTAAAATGTCGCGACACATTTTACGTCCAGCAGCAGATTAGCTGTATGAAATTATGCTGATAAAAACATATCATTAAACATTACGATATTACCTCAGATTTCAACAATTAAAAAGAAACATACAAGTAAATATTTAGTTAAGCAAGGAAAACGGTTAAAATTACAATGAAAAGTATTGTTGTAAATTATGCCACAAAAGTTTTCTATAAATTAATAAATTTAGAGAAAAAATTGCACGAAACTTAATTGATATCATTGGAAAGATATTTTTTTAAATTTTCAGATGGTTTAAAAATAATTTTTGTGCTCTGATATTTTCGAAAGCTATTAAGGAATATCGCCAAAATTTTGCTTATTTTTTAATTAATTAAAATTCTAATTCAAATTTCAAAAAAATGTCACCGAGATGCATATTCCTACACTCCGAAGAATGTTCGTGCCATATTTCGTAACTATTAAATCCAGAGGTCTGCCCTATAGAGTGCCAACACAGACACACACAAAGACAGACACTCACAAAGACAGACACTCACAAGGACAGAAACACACACAGGTACACACACACAGACACACACATAGACACATACACATTCTCCTTTAATAATGTAGAGACAAAGCAATTTTATACAAACAGTAGTACTTTATCTAATGGTTTAAAAGTAACATTTTTAGCTTTCGAAGAATTATTTATCTATGGTTATGCAAAAAATAATAGGAATAGAATTTTATCTTTTGGGCCCACAGTTATAATAGTCAAAAATCTTCTATGCTGTATGAAAGAAATCAATCGGAAAAAAAGTTTAACTAAATAATAACAAAACATTAATTGTATTTATTAGTGGAAATTAAATTTATCCTTTTCTCCATTTACGGCTAAAATATGCACGAATGATTTAGAAATTCATAGGAAATCCCCAGACATCGCTGGAGTCCGGTTCATAAGCTGAACGATGGCCGCAGCTACTGAGGCCGAACACTATTATCCCATTACGGTGGCAAATCACGACAATCTCTATCCCCCCCCCCTCATTATGAGTTTACGGCCCGTCATCTGCTATGGTCTCAAAAGAGTAACACCAGCACTGTAGTACAAACCAGAGATAAATGATTTAGGAATCAAAAATTGAATTTTTATTTTAAAAATTCGTAAAAATGACTTTATTTAGATTTTTTCAAGCTTATTAGTGTGATTCATTTGTATCACAAAAAAATGTCTTCGCTCTAACATAAGAAATTTGATAATGTGTGTATTTCTAAAATTCTAAAGATTATATTTGCAAATTTTTAAGAGATGACCTACATATTTAATAATCCATATAAATAAAAATATATTTCTTATCGTTATTCTGTTCAATTGATCTTTCAATGTACAGAATGCTCAAAGTGAGTGTTATGTATATACATGAATACAAAAATTTTAATGTGTGTATATATTTTATAGGGAAATTTAACATGTATTTATTTATTTACTTATTACTGAACTCGATTCACTACTTAAAATATTACAATGTAGCACAGCAATTTTGTAAATGTGTCAATTGTGAATCTAAAAAAAATCTTGAGTATACTTGAAATTCTCGATTTTCTTCAAATACGATCTTATTTGCCGGAGTGAAATTGGATGCCATATTTTTAAAATCGAATACCTTTTAAATTTATAGCCGGCACCTTTGAAATTCACCACTTTTCATCCAAAGCATCTATTAATACCTTAAAGCTTTATTTATTTTTCACGAAGTCGACCCTGTCTGCCAAAAGGGTGTAAGGCTAGAAATGCAGTGACGAGGAGACAAAATTTTATTTTATGAAAACTACTACTTAACTAATACAAAATAAATATTACAAAATAAGCATAAGTTAATAATACATAATAACAAAGCAAGATATATATAAAAAATGACGGGAGTCTGTCTTTTTCAAACAGCCGCTGATGTTAAAGGTGTAGGACTACTTTACTCGTGTGACTCTTTTCCGATTTTCAATTTTACCGGATATACCGAAATATAGAGGATCGCGTCACCAATTCATGAGTATTTTTGTCCAACTTTACGACTCAGTAGTCGCTGAACTACAATTTCGATTTTCAATTGTTTTTTGTAATTTCTGCTGTTACCCTTTATCTCTAAAATAAGACATTAGTTATGTTTTTAACATATGTAGTTATCGAGAAATAGAGGATCTCCTATACAACGTTTTTATGGCTTTTTGGGGTGTGAATCAAATTCCTTTCCGAGACCCCAATGGGAGGAACGTAGTCCAACGTTAAAATAGTCATTGATTGAAATGTCTGACTGAAATTTTGTAAAACATCTCATGATGTTTACAGCATCGCACGAAAAAACATTTCTTTGAAAATCCATTTATTTCAGGCTTAAACAAATTCATCAGCGCAGAAAGTTCTAAAATAAAGTTAAATTATCGAATTATAGAAATAATGAATTATGAATAACATTAACGCATACAACATAAAAAATAATGAAAATAAAAGAAGTTTTTGAAACAGGATTTTAGTTCCTACGAAGAAGAAAAGACTTTGTAGAAAAATTACGAAAGTCAAAACAAAATCATGAAAGAGTGAGGTGCTGGAAACAAAACTACATAAAGAAATTAAGCTACAATTCTATTATAAATCTGATTAAGATTCGAATTTCTTACAATATTTCTCTCACCAATTCACTCTTTTACGAATTTGTTTTACTCCCCAGATTTTTTATTGAAATGTTATTTTCTCTCAAACATCACTAATCAAGTGGGCTTCAGAATTATGCGTTATAATTTAATAAAAGAAAATATTTAAATTTAATATAATTTTATGGGCGTTTATAGTTGCACGAATTCGAAAATTTAATATGGTTCACTTTCGGAAAAAAATGTTATATGTTTTAATAGCGTAACAGCAAAAATTTTAGAACCACACTTATTTCAGGCAAATACAGCACATTTTATGAAATAAATTTCTTAAAAACCAAGTCCTTTTATTCTCCTTATCTTCTGACAGTTTTTTATTGTTAATGTTTTGAAGCAACATCACAGAAAAGTAATGTTTTTATGACTTCGCATTTGAAATTAATTAGAAATTCCTGGAGCTTTTTTTTTCCCTCCTCCAACAAGAATATGTTTTTCATAAAGTCCAACATTTATTTATCTTTGCAAAATTAGTGAAAATGCTTTTATATGAGCAAAGAAGAGCAAAAAATTAATTTTCTGGCAGGAAGGGGAAAAAATATTCAATTTACTGTCTCATTTCCTGACTACTTTTGAATCAGTCCAATGAGGGTTGCACTTCGCACTGCGAAATAGAAATGAGAATAATTATTTTTCAATTTAAACATTTATATGATGTTTCTGCAAGTAAATTGCTTCCGTTTTGTAAGGAACAAGACTGAGAAATTTATTGCTGTGTTTTAGTGCAAAATTACTACAAAGGCTGTGTGATACGCAGATAATTATAAAACTGAGCAGACTTTTTAATAATGATTTCAGAACTCTAAAAATATTAAATTTTTAAAAATGTTTAGACATTTTAGGTACTACTAGTTTTAAAAAATGTTTTAAAATCTAGTAAACGTTTATCAATTAATTGACAAAGTACAAGTCATAAACATTTGGAACAAAAAAATATGCGCAATATGATAACACAGTAAATACCAATTCTAATAAAAATGGAGTATCTAATAATATTAATATATATACTATAATATCATTTTATTACGACCTAAATATACCTTTCTCCGAATTATATAAAATAAATCGTGATTCAAATATTCAAGATACAGTAGAATCCGCTTAATGTGATCGTGGTTAATGTTATCATTCGCTTTATGTTATCAAAAACCTCTGGCCCCGAAACAACGTATTCAAATGTACACAAAATTATTCATTTAGTGTGATCACTACATCGTTTAATGTTATCAGTTTTGAAGTAGAAAATTGACAGATCCCTCATTTTCAACCATCGTTAGCGATTGACGTTCGCAGAATTGTACTTGTATGAAAACATCTGGCTCCCCACACATCCCAAGAATTTCAGGGTTTACTTTTCATGACTCTGTTGAAGGTCGTTCATTTAGACACTCGGTAATTGTCATTGAACCTCCTGAAATTGTCTCCTTGATGGTATGCAAAAGGAAGAGTATGAAGAATGGATGTCCATAGACGAGGACATTCTAGTAGCTGCCACACTAACAGACTTGGAAATTTGCCAAGTAAGACCAAGCAATAAAAATTCATGATTCCAACGTGAACGAATGTGTTGAAGAAAACCTTCCAACGAACGCCGAAATTAGGTAAGCCCTTGATACAAGCCCATCGTTCACCAAATTTTTAAAAACAATACGAGTACGAGCAATATAAATGAACTGTTAAGGAATAATTATCGTCAAGCAAAAATTAATGACTTTTTTAACTGTTATTTTTGAAATAAATTATAGATAGCTATGAGATAAGTGTTTTGTTTTCCATTTTGTTACTTTTCCCTAGATGTGATAAAAATATAGTTCATTTTACCCAATTCCAAAACGGTATTATCAAACGGTAAATGTTATCAAAATTCATAAGTCCTGAAGTGATCACATTAAACGGAATCTACTGTAATATGATTTACAAAACACATTTTTGATCAAATTGCGGAAGTATTTTGAAAGATTTCCACAAGAAAATCTCAAAAGAAATGCCCCATTAATAATACAGTTTTTCAATTCAGACATATTCCAATGTATTTCATTTTATAAAATACGATTTCTTCTTCCATATACGATTGTACCAAAGATTGAAACAAACTTAAGAAATTTGCTTGTTTTCCAATCGAAGGGCATAAATGCATTGGAATACAATTTGATTCTGCAACGACACAATTTCTTCGTCACATATTTTTGATTCACCTTTTAAGAAACAGTGTTTTCGTTATATTTTACATAATCAGCGGATGTAGAGGCTGTAAAAGAGAAAGAAAGCAACCTTTTCAAATGTTATCCGATGCATATGGTTAAGTTTCTTTAGAGTGTTTGACTGTGTCAAAATTGGTTTAATAAATTTCGCTTGTGATATTACAATATTAAAGGTGGATCATACACAGAACACCACTCGAAGAATTTATCCTCAAAATAAAGGTATTAATCGATTTCATTCAGTATTGATTGGAAAGAGAGGTAGCTGATTATCTTAAAGTATCTCAATCGAATGTATAAACTCAATGTACGCAAATTAGAGCGTTGGTCACCTAAACATAAATAAACTATAATATCCCTATTTAATAAACACAAAGAAATCTCTGCAATTAATAGGGTTGACATTGCCTGAAATCTTTTGGTAAGTGAAAGTCACTAGCTAATTTCGAAAGCGTACAAAAACATATGATGAAAAGTCGATCGTCTTAAAGCTATACAGAATGGAAATTATTGTAAAACAACGGTCATGGACCTCTATAAAGAACTTAAACGGTTGATATTCTCCTTTTGTGTGGATATGTTTTTATTCAGACATGATTCCGTATGTCTTTTGTAAATTCGAATTACTTTCAAAGAAACAAATTATTAATTAAGATATATTCTTCAATCAGCTGGATCAACTCACTGATTTCATTAAACAGAAGTCCCCAGTAATGTTCAATCGCAAACTTATGTCTCATCGCTTTAGCTCTTATCCATGTATACAAATTTATCACTAGACGAAAATTTCTCGATCGTTCATAGGACGGTCAACTTCCACTATGTTCATGAAAACTGTCACCGCATAAGTAGAATTTGGAGCGGTCTTCGCAGAATAGCTTAACAGCTAAAACTTCACTGCTAATGGGGATATTAATAATTCTTAGTGCAAACTAGTTCTTAGAAATGATTCTTGTGCATGAAGACAGCAATCCTTTTGAGTTTGGAATCATAAGCATGCCTAAAAAATTGAAGTATTTAATAGAAAGAAGTGGTCAGTATGTTATTTTGTTAAGTTTTTTCCCGATATAAGTCTTTTATTAGTCTGAAAAAAATATCAGTTATTGACTAGAAAAAAAACTACTGACCCTCTATACTCGAATATCTTTCCATTTTTTCTTAAATCTCCTATATTAATATTTCCTAAAAGTTTTAATTTTTCATATAAGAGGAATAATCACAAGAATCACCCCTCCCTGCCTTAGCATCCGGGTTTACATGAAAAACCGGCCGCCACGACAGAACATCGGTCAATGTGGCCACCGCATAATATCCCCTATTAAGAGCGGCTTAAGCGACAACCCCCGTTTTACCGTGGTACGACCCGTCTTCGGAGATGAGCCCTAAAAGCCACACCACCATTAGTATGCCCACAGGGGAAGCAAGTTCTCAATCCTTTAGGAAAAGATGCGTAAATGAAGTTTTCTTTTAAAAATATAATTTCCTCCATTGAAATTTCAATTAATTTTTAATGATAATTAACATTTTATTTAGAAACTATCTTAATCTATTCAAACTAATTCAGTTATTAATTCCTATTATGTTCTAACAAAAGTGTCATTAAGCACATAACGTTACTATTTGCATAGCTTTTAATCCAATCTTAAGCACATAACGCTCATTTTGAAATTATTTGAAAACGCATCATCACCAAAATATTAATAATAATCAGCTGTTGGTAAAATAATTCGAATCGAATGTTTGCTTCATAGTTTCTACTAGATCGCTAGAATTGCAAATGTTTCTATTGTGCGCTAGTATATTTAAAATGAATTTCGACTTAAGTATTTTGCCGAAAATACACGTCCCATTAATTTGAAACTTTAATTTCAGAGTTACTTAAGTTTAAATTTTCAAGACGTCTTTCAGTTTCCAGGAATTTTATGTTAAGCCCATAAACAGTCAAAACAGATTATCACGTTACAAACCGGAGAAGATGAAGATGGAGAGCAAAGCTTTCGAGGATTTCGATTTTAGTGATTTTCCGTTCCACTGAAATTCTTATCTGATATTCCTTGCTTATTTTTGGTTAGGAGGAAATAGAAGTATAGAGGATTACTTACGCCATATACTTTAATGAAATAATTAGCATGAGCAATAAAATGTGCTTAATTCGAATAAAATTAAATAAGTTACGCAATTACTGAATATATATAGAATTAAATATGAGTGTGAAATACTTGTTAGCGTTAAGATTCTTCCCAGGATTCCGGTATATTCCACGAAGACCTAACTGCAGCGTTAAAGTTCTTCCCAGGATTCCGGTATATTCCACGAAGACCTAACTGCAGTTGGATAATAATATATAAAGATGCTTTAGTATATAAGATACAGAAGCTACCTAAAACTCTATATTTTAAATTCATGATATTAGTGAATCTGCTTGCGGTTGGATAATATATTGTGACAAAATTACTTTGTGGGTGTACGTGAATGCAATCCAATAAGCAGGATTAAAAAAATAAAGCTCTTTATTTTACAAATATTCTCAAGCAAAGAAACGTAGCACAAGTATTAACACAGCACTAATAAAAATTCACAACAGAGATTACCACTAAATCTCAACACAATGCTCAAAGGTTTCTTGTTAACTCACCAGCTTGCTTGCAGGTCAAATTCCAACTAACTCTTCTTGGCTTGAGAGCTTGCCTTTATACTTTTCAACAGGAAGTGACTTCATTATGTAGGAAGTGACGTAATCTCTAGAAAGTTCATGAAACCAGTAGAAATAGGTGGAAAGTTTGAGGTCCTTCTAGAAGATTCCCTTTGTCGCCAACTTTGCCGCCAAGTCGCCAAAATGATCGCCAAATTTGTCGCCAAGGTCGCCAAATTTATCGCCAAGTCTAGCATCTCAGGGAAACGACTTTATAGCTTTGTAACAATATTAAGTTACAATAATATAAACATTACAATAGCTCGCTTATACTGTATATTTTAAAATCTATAAAACTAGTAGTTCCGTGAACAGCAGACCTCGCTCCTCCCCAAATAAAAAGAATCTAGATTTTCTCTTCATCGCATTGTTTTAAAAGCTTAGCAAATGTTATTCATTGTGAAGACAGCATTGTTTGTAGAAACACCGTACATCATAATTTGACACTCAAGGAGATAAACTGGTGTACAAAAGTTGAGCAAAAACGGTGCGACCAATTTGGAGTTAATATGGATAAAATGGTTCGCAATCTGCTGAATTAGAAAAAAAACATTTACAGCTGTTTTGCTTCGCTTATATATAGGCAGTTTATCAAAAAATTTTGAAAATGATTGCAACAAAAAATCACAGAGAAAAATTCAATCCTTAAATTAGTTATTTTAAAAAATCTTCGAGAAAATTTCACTATTAAATAGGCATCAAATTAAAATATATTTTCCAACTCACTTCGTTAGAACTAAGAAGATGGAACTCAAAATAACTTGGTGATAAATATTATAATTTGGCAAAAATGTTAATATAAATAAAAGTCATTGAAAGTATGTGGGTATGTATGTGGGTGGCTATGTTCCACATCTCCTCCTAAACCAATGGACGGTTTTCAACCAAATTTTGTACATTTATTATTTAAGACGAGGGGAAGACACTTATTAACTTTCCTAAGTCCAAAAGTTAATTAAACAGGCAGTTAATTAGAAATTAACCGAAACCGTTTTTCCGCCGTAACTTCAGAGCAAATTGTCTGACAAAACATATTTTTATACCATCTTAAAGTTCAAATTTTTACCTTTTCAATGATACTAATTTTATTTCTGTGACATTTTCCCTTCAATTGTTATTAATTCTTAAAAGTTCAGACAAGAATTAAATAATTAACAAAGCCCATTGACTCAGCGATTCTCGATGAAGATTATTTTATTTTTCAATCAACTGTCCCGTGATCCTTCAGGAATGCGAAAACATGTGGAATAAATTATTTTTAAATCAACTATCACGTAATCCTTCTTTCCGCTGTAACTTTTGAACAAATTGTTCGATAAACATTATTTTTATACCATCGTAAAGTCCAAAATGTTACCTTTTCAGTGATACCAATATTATTTCTGTGACATTTTTCCTTCAATTTTTATTAATTTTTTAAAGTTTAATAGCTTTTAATTTATTTTTTTAGACGATTTTAAATAACGCAAATTTATAGCTACTCCGTTGCTAGGCAACGGTTAGACTTTGAACTAATTTACCTTTATTTTAAAAAATTGGCTTATTTTTATAAATATCTATAATATAAAGCAGAAAATACATGTATTTGTCTGTCTGTTTGTCGGTCACAAGAACTCCTAATAAACGGTGAACGTTAGCGACATGAAATTTACACACGACATTCTACAGCATATTTCTAGGTCAAAGGTGCTATTTTTAACTTTCAGAGTTAATTACTTCTTAAGATATTTAATTCAATAAAGAAAATTAACCTCTTTTAAGCCTAATGCTTAGACGTTTTTTGCCAATAACTTCTGAAACATTTATTAGACGACAATTATTTTTATGCCAAATTAAAGAGCAGAAAATTATCTTTCTAAAGATGATAATTCCTTTGCGATGAAGTGTTTTCTCTGATTGTTATAAAGGTTTAAACAAATATTTTTAACGCAATTACTAACAATACTTTTTATTCTTATAGAAATAAATTCAAGCCAAATTACTGTTTCGCGCGCGGGCTTTTGCCAGTGTTAAAGATAATATAAGAAAATATTGCTTTGTTTGACCATAAACAACAAAGAAGACTTTACACTTCCGTTTTCCAGTTGTTGTAGGATTTACAGCTTTTAATACGGTTACACAGTGATCCATTGACGTTAGTGAATTAATCTCTCGATGTTTTGTTTAATTTTCACAGTGAGGTATTACAGAATATCCATGTGTAGATACGGCAATGGGCAATAACAAGTAAAGTCATATCCTGTAGAGTTCTTAAACTCCTTAGAATTGTCAGAGGTACCTTCCGACAAGCTGAGATTAAACGTCGGTGTGCCTGAACTATTGATACGTAGCCTGGATGTACCGAGGCTGCGCAATGGCGCACGATTACAAATTATATACCTAGGTGAAAACGTCGTGCCAGCTACTGTTATGACTGGCATAGCGAGAGGAGAGAGTTTTTTAATTCCACGCATTCCGATAATACCGAAGAATTTATCATCCCAGTTCAAAAGGTAACATTTCCCTTTAAAATTAGCATATTCCAGGCTCAGGGCCAGACACTCAAAGGAGCAGGCGTACGTTTGGAAAAACCATATTTTTCGCATGGGCAACTATATGTGGAATGTTCACGTGTGTCCAGCCCACAAAAACTCTACATCCATGCAAAAAACGGCAAACAAAAAACGTCGTATACAAAAGTGTGTTAGCATAGATAAACAAATTACCTAACTATATCAGCAGACACTCCTGTTTGTCGTCCAATTATGTATTATCAACCGTCAAAACTTTTAATTTCCCGTTTGAACGTGTAACGAAACATTTACATTCGTGAATTTAAAAAAAAAAATAATCCAAATTCTTCGCGCACGAAGTCGCGGGTAACAGCTAGTATATATATATATAAGCGTAGAGCTGCCTATGCTATGGAGATCAGACGATTCATAAAACAGGCGAAATTATTTTGGCGAGATCACATTTCTTGGGGAAAAGCGTATGATATTTCCCTTTAGGCTTAACAATTGCAAGCGAATTTTTCAAGATCTTTAAATTGGTTACTTCGCTATAGATGGAATAAAAGAAATGGTTTAAATAGTGAATGGGTTTATATATAAATATAAATTTAGAACTGAAGGAAAGTCAAAGATTATAAAAATAGATGACATTTATTTAGCGAAATGCGGTTAAAGATACATAGCTATAAGCGAACTGTGTTTATTTACAAGTCTGATGTCATAATCTTCATGTTCGGCTGCCACTCACTCTTTAATTGTCAATTAAGATAATAATTATATATAATTAAAATAATTATTTTATTACCGAATTAAAATAATAAAAAATAAAACATATACATCCTTTTCTATTGCTTCAACATCATTGCTTATACTTCCTTTTCTATTGCTTCAGACAGACAAATGCCATATGCTGGAGTTAAAACGTAGACCTCGCTTCGCTCGGCCAATTGATTGATGATTTTTGTCTGCTCATAACTTCTTCATTCTAAATATAGAAACCTTTCAATATAATTTGAATTATGCTGCTTCTCCAGAGGTGTTTCGAATGAGCCGCTTATTGCACCCTATTCATTTACTTCATTTTATTCATCCACCGTGTTACACATTAAGGCTACAGCTTAAACTTTAAGAACATTACTGCTCTTGATGGAGGAAAAAGGGCATGACAGGACAGTTGGATGGCATGCTCGATGACATATATCACGAGACAAAGAAGTCATGATAATTGGGCTCATTTCGAGGAGATTAGCATTCTTAGAAATATAAAAATTGTTTCCGTTATTTAGAACCTAATATGCAAATTCTTAAGGAGGTTAGTTACATTATAGGGCTGGAATAATTATGTTTAAGTACTACACAACCTAAACCTCTGGATTGGTATAAATGAAAATCTCCTAGAAGAACATAAATGAACATTTTGAGCGATTATTTGGAATTAAAAACTTTAAATTAATTATAAAAAATTAAAGATGTCATAAAAAAGCAAAAAGGATAAATGTCAAATAACAAAAGAGTTATACTAGCTGACATTATCTTGAACTGGTTAGCATTTCCAGAAATACAAACATTGGGAGTTTTCTTTCCTTAAATTGAAATATACAAACTTTTAAAGAGGTTACTTATAATATAAGTCAGAAATAGTTGTATTTATGTGCTACGCAACAAAAACTCTCGATTTCTATCAGTGAAAATTTCCTAAAAGCACACAAAATTAACATTTTGGGCGAGAATTTGAATGAAAACGTTAAATTAACTAGAAAAAGTTGAGGAAGTGTGAAAAAACTAAAACAAAAGTGTCTAATGTAAGTACTAGAATTATATTACCAAAGAAAAAATAAAGAAAAAGAGATTATTCTAAAAAGCAGAAAAGTTATTCGTAAATTTACGATCATCAATCCTGTATATAAATCTATGACTAACGATCAATTCTTGAGATTATTGCACAATGCATAATAGCTGCAAATTTAAACAGACGCGGGTCACTTTGAGTTCGTATTGGAAGTAGGGAGAACATAAAAACTCTGATTTTTCTTTTATCATTTCACAAAAATTATGTATTTTGAAACCTCATGAAAAAAGTCTAATAAACAAAACAGGAAATAGCTGTTTCTTGAAATAGGCCCCATCTTTGATGATATGCAAGGAAAGTAAGATTTCTGGGAATGAGCCTTATTAAAATTCAGATGTATGGCCAGGACGAATTTATTTTTGTTATTAAAAATAAACGCGGAAATATAAACAGCCGCGGTGTCAGGAAAAGCAACATATTTCTGTCTTGTTATGAGACCTCGGATAATTCGCTTATTTTTATGTCTTTTGAAAGGACCGGAAGAAAAAACAAGCTGCGATGAAAAGGGAATCTAAGTTTTTTCGTTTAGTGTGTTGAATTATTATTATTAAAAATTATTTTAAATCTTTCATTAATTCTGAGTGATCCGTTATTGAGGAATTTCCTATCAAATTGAATCTATCCATTTTGCAAAGTTGGGTTTCAGAAGTATATATATTTAGAACTGTAAAATATTAAAAACCTTTAGGTATCTTTATTAGGTGTCTTTAGGGAAAAATTAGTTTTGAGACAAAATGAGAATGGATGTTTTTATACTCGAGATTTTAGAAAATTCTTTAAGAGAAAAAAGAACGCGCTCCTCAGAAATAGTTGTTTTTGTTCACATTTCTTGAAAAGTTTTCTCATCATTATTTTACATGTTGCGTGAGAAATGATGCCCACTCTTTGTACGTTATTTCTTACTTGTGCCAACGTATTGAGATTGGATAGTAGTACCTGAAGAAACATTTCAATTGTGATTAGACTGACCAAAGAATTGTTACACCAGAAAAAAATTATTTTAAATTGGAGATCATTGGTATCTATAATCATTTTCAATATATACAGAAGACTGATAATGTTCGACCAAACATTTAAAGAAAGAAAATATAAAAATCTTGTTGGTTTCGATTTTGCTTTAGAAGTTTATTTTAATTTTAACGTTACATAACAGAACAAAATATTTTTTTATTCTTTTGTGTAATGTTAAAAATAAAATCATTTCATGATTTGGAAATTTGCTGTGAATAATAAGTTATATCTGTACAACAATTATGTATATATATTTACATGTGCATAAACGTTGTACATGTATTTATTATCCATATTGGTATTGATATTCTTGGACATGTATTATTATCCATATTAATAAATTTTGATCAAAACTTTCGATTACAATTGACAGAATCAATTATAGTATATTGATACGCAATATCTAAGAAATCTCAAATTTGTCATTTTATGCGAATACACAATGAATAATATTCGAATTTCCATATTCTTGTTTTGTCCTATACTTGGAAAAGAGCTTCTTAATCTTTTCTATTTGCGATCCTTTTTCATTTGTAAAATGTTATATGACCAAATTTATGGGAGAAAAATATTTTTAGGTTCGAAAATGGTTGGACATGTAGGGACAAAAATAAGTATATCTCCGAAACAACATCTTTTTGGAACATGATGAAAATAATATATCATTTAAACATAAATAATATGAAAAAACCACTTAATATTTGAATCAGTTAGAATTAAGTAAAAATCCATGTCTACACTTGCAAGTATAAAATATTCCCTAAACTCAAAAATGAACTTAAATACCAAAGTCTTCACTTTTCTATATCTTTATTCTATTTATTTTATTCCATAAACTCTATATCTTGATTCCATCATTATTATTAATAAATAGAAGATTTCGTATTCCATTTCTGCATGCATTTGAAAAAAAATATTATTACTGTTCCTTAGAAATATTTTGGAATGTCTTTAAAATTTTGCAAAACAATTCATTCGAACACATATATCCAAAATTATTTGCAATAATAGATTACACGATGCTTAAACTTTTGAATTCAACTAAATTTTCGAAATATAATGGCAGTCTAAACGAAACAAATATTAAGATAGAGATAATGATCTAGCCGGACTGTTTTTGTGAAAACTTGCTGAAACTATGAAATAGAATTATACTTTAGAATAATTATAATTAAATATGGCAACTAAAATTCAATTTAAAACTCGATCTTTTAAAGTTTTCTATAATTTTAGACTTTAAAAAATTTGTCGGAGCAGATTTACTGGTATGGAAGGAACTTAAAATAACTAATACATTTAAATAATAACTACCAGTTATTATTCAAATACAAATTCAGATTTTTAAGGTTCCTTTCATCAACTTCAATTCGCAATTTTATTTAACTTTCATCGTCATATTTTTCTCATAGTCATAAAACTAAAGACAATATTTTCTGTGATTTCAGAAGTCGAAGTCTTTCCAAGGCATCAAAGCTTGGGTTCCGTAAAAAATTCCGGTAAAGAAACAGAAGATTCAGAAGGTGATCAGAGCAAAAATCCAGTAACAGGTGAATATTTTTCATAAAAAATCCATTTGATCTTAATTATTCAAGAGTATAATTAATTATTATGAATAGATTATAATCAGTCCTAATTATGTAGAAATATGATGATGGTTTCAATTGCAGTTTAGCTAACGAATGGATCTAAATACTTTTCTAACGATATGATTTGATACTTAAATGCAGCTCTCCAATGGTATAATAGTATAATCAACGCTGTAATAGTATAATATACTTAAACGTTGTGATAGTTAAAAATAATACACATAATTAAATCATTAATAACACAGGCTATAAATTTTGTAGAGTATTTGCCACATTATATTAAAACTTGAATTTTTTTGTTGCTAATTCTGCCAAGCTTAAACCAATTAACAAGAATGGTTTTTGAATTAAATGAAAACTAAAACATATTTACAACATGAATTAAAATTTCAACCAGTTACCAAAGCGGAATTATTGTATGGTATTAAATTATTTAAATAAAAAAGCATTCGTCGTCATATATCATTCTATGATGGTTTGGATAATTACTTAGAATTAATTAGTAATAAAGCGGGTATTTCCTCTTCTAGACTAAAAATAAATACTTACCCGTCTTTGATCCATAGTAAATCTCGTTAACGAAATAGTAAGACTAATTAACTGATCTTGAAATGAGTGAAATAAAGTTTTGTTGAGTTATTCGGCTGCTGCTTCCTTCCTACCAAATATGCGCACAAATTTCCTTCTTACTAATTTTCCTACTCATTTACATTAGTAAATTTCCACTCGCTTCTGAAGAAAAATAATTTTTCCCTTGTCAAATTATCCTTATCACATTTCTTTTTTTCTGAAAGATCATTTTCATATTCACTGCATTCAAAGATAAAAAAAGATTAACTTACTATATGCTCGTTATAACTTTTGAACAGCTGGTTAGGTTTCGAGCGAACAAAATTAAAGCATGAATCACTTAAAAGGAGTTAATTTCTCTAGGAAATAAAGTATAAAAGCGATCCTGAAATCTTTTAAATGAGAAGTTTACTTATATAAAATTTGATTAATGTTCGTCATAATTTATCACGGCTCCTAAAATTTTGTAATGAGAAGAACAAAATCTAGAATATTTTGGAATACCATAGAATGGAGTAAATATGCTCTAACAATATATATTGCGCTGCACTAATTTTGGAATTCATTGTGCTTATTGCCGGAGGAAAAATGCGTGAAGTCTCAGTATTATAGAAAGACAATGTGCAGCTATATGTTAGATTATATGTCTTGTTATGCATATCATAAAGATGCGGTCCATTTTTATGTATGCAATTGTCAATTCTTATTTAACTGTTAGATATTTCATTTCAATCTATAATTCGCAAATATTTCAAAAATTATTTTTTTGAAAGAGAGTGTTTGCAACGAGATGCACTAAACCTTTATTCTTACGAAACTTCATCGCATCTGCTTATATTATTAAAATAAGAAATAATAATTATAGGCATAATTTCATTATCAAAAGTAATGAAAATCTTCCAACGAAAATTCTTTGATTTTGCTATCACCGTTTTTTTCAAATATGTAATGTACATTTATACATTTCTTTTTTCTTCGGTAAAGTTGTAAATCACTTTGTCTCAGAACGAAAAAATAATCATAATAATATGTAATTAATGACAATGTCACAACTTGCAGACATTTTCAATTGCATTTCAAAAGTGAAGTGAAGTTTTGAACGAGTGATGACTTATTTTAAATACTTTAGCGCCTATTTGTATTTCAATCATTCCGGTGTGATTTTTAAGGAACAAATTTAAAAGATTAATATTTAAAAATATTTGCCACGGTAGCCGGGTGGTAAGTTTTCGCCTCGGGAGAGGAACGTATCAGTTTCGGAACCCGATTCAATGAAACATCAACTGTGCATGTCTGTCTAATGCACATTAAGTGCGCCTCGATGTCGAGAGTCAAAAATTCTCTTTGAGGTGTGATGGAGATCCTTCCTGTTCAGATGCGACAGTCTGTCCAAGATAACTGTAGTTTTGATTCAAAACTGGTCGTTAATATAACTACATTAAACCAATACCCTCAATATATTCATGCGGTCTTCTACTGAAGTCTAGACAGAAAATGTACAAGAAATTTCTTATACTTTTCTATCACTATTAATTACAAAGCTCTTTCAGATGGTATGGGGGTTATATATCTGGCTACATGTTCTTAAGTTCTGGGGCTGCATTTCTGGTCAAAATGGATGAATTCTTGATATGCTAAACATCTTCACCAAACAAGTTGTTTGATTAGATTCCACATTAAAGATCCATTTAGCATATGTTTGGCATGTGTTAATCTTGGTGAAATAAAAGTCGTGACAGTAGATTAAAACCCCGAGAATGTGGCTATTTAACTGTGATGGGCAAGCCGACTGTAAGAATACTGGTTACAACAGCCACAACTGCTAGGAGTTTCACATTAAGGAATTTTGTTACGCTGTCCGAAAACACATTGCTGATTGCATAATTTCCAGTAAAACGCATTGTGCTTTTTGTGAAAAAAGTATATTACCTTTACAGTGCTGCTTCTATTCTACGAATCACTTTTGAAAATAAGTGATGGTAAGGAGTGATATTACTTCTCTCTAGCAAATATATAGACCAAAATGTTTATAAAATTATTTATTTTTAGTAACACCTTTTTTAAAAAAATGTATTCATTTACTTAAATGACTCTGAAAATGATACATTCTTGTTTCCAGACTGCAAAACAAGTTTATATTTCATCCCTAGGAGTAATATCTTATAAAAAGAATATGTTGCTTTTTCATTTTCATAAAAGAATCTTTTCTTGCAGAGTAATTTCGATTACAAAACGTCAAAGGTCACACAACATTAATATGGCAGTTGGCCAATCGTTAAAAGAAGTTCAGGAATTTGTAAATCACCGTTACCTCGATAAATTCGAGTAGCCCTAAATCTCTAACTCTATCCCTCATTTGAGTGAACAATTTAGAATCAACTTATTTAATATATTTCCCTATCTCTATTTTCGACATCCATATTTATATCTCGCCTCTTCTCATTTGACATGCAAATGGTGGCAGCTGCCTACACAGGAATAAAGTGGAGCTGCTCAATAATTCTTCCTGCTTCAACTTAAATATTGATTGGTATTGATATTACATTCTAAATCTGAAACATTTGAAGAACATAGAATTATGCTTTGAATATGTTTAAATTAATTTCGACCTTAAATTAGCTTCGTGTAATATGTTTTTTTGTTTGGATCTTTTTACTTTCTCCTACAGTGCGTGTCAAAATTTTAAGTACAACAATAATTTTAAAGTAAAATTTCAAATATTCACTTTATTTCAACATGTCGTTTATATGTATACATGTATACGTATATATGTATATGCCGTTTATATTTAAAGCCATATTAAACATTATTAACTTTAGAACGTTATTTTTAATCAGAAGTTTTGAGAATGGAACGAAAATTGCTGTGTCAAAAGTTTAAACACAAAACTGCTTTTATGCAAATTAATGAAATCACACAAGCAGTTGGGCACGTACATGATATATAGGTATAAAAGAAAAACTTCACTGTTTGTTTGACAATAGCTCAAAATAGCTAGTCTGAAGAATTTTCATGTTAGGAAGAAAAAAAAATGTGGTGCATGAGAGCAAAACAGAAGTTCATTTCTCTGAAATTGCAGCTGCTTTAAAGAGGTAAAAACGTGGGATATATGAAATGTTAGCTTGTGGTAAAAACTTGAAACGAAAATCTCATTATGGAAGGCCACGAGTGACCAGCTCTCGCGATGACATGCACATTATAGTCTTGGCCTCAACTACGAATTTTTCTCTTTCTCGAATTAAAAATATCATCGGAGGACAAATATGGAAACAAACTATTCATAGAAGAGTTTTAGAATCGGGGTATATAAAAAACTACAAGATGCCTCGATCACCTGGCTTGACACCACACTACAAAAACGCTTGATTGCAGTAGGTTAAACAGAACATGTAATTTCGTGATGTGTGACATATTGTGATATTCAGCGATGAAAAAAATGGAATTTGGTCGGACCTGATGGATTGTATGATATTGGCATGATCTTTGAAAAGAATTAAGAAGCATGTTTATATGACAATCTGGAGGTGGATTTCTGCTGGTATGGGCAGAGTTTATTTCAATAGTCAGACATCCCTAACCTTACTCAGTGTCGAAAACAATCTGAAAACTACTAAGAGACACTTGTTAGTCATTTGCTTCTCTTTCTTGAAATTTTTTGTGGAACAGGTTAGACTTTTCAAAATGACAACCCTTTAATACATGCCTCCAAATCAACGTCACAGTGGCTTAACTCCAACATGGGGTCTGTTTTGAGTGGTCCAGCCGTAAGTCCTGATTTGAACTTTATAGAGAACGTGTGAAATAAATTAAGAAATTTAGTTTATCAAAATAGCAAGCAGAATACTTCAGTTGAAGTAATGAAATTGACCATTGAGAATGTTTGGTTTTAACTACAGCCATAATTAACACAGAACTTAGTGTTATCGATCGAAAACCATGTGAACCATTTCGATAAATCAATAAAAAGAAAAAATAATCAAGCATCAACATTTTATTTTTACTCGACTGTAAAAAAATAAATGTCTCCTGTGCTTAAACTTTTGACACACCTGTTTTTGCATTTTTGCTAAATTCGATATTTCAAAATAAGGTTTAAAGCATGATTGTATTAAGTATAATTTCAATTCTATATTTTTTTACATATATGGCCACTGATTTAAAATAAAGTTTATATTTTAAAGTTTCATTTTAGAAATATCATTGTGCTTAAACTTTTGACAAGCACTGTATTGCAGTCGACAAAACATTCGATCCGAGATTTTGATGAATCTTCATGTTTTACTTGACTTTGAGACAGAAAGAAATATTATTGGAAATACACCCGTCTATCGGTCTGTCTGCGAACACGATAACCAAGAACACAAATAGACAGACGAATGAAATTTTGTATACAATTTTTACACCAATAATGTTGATTTATATTATATTTTTGACGAAATCAGTCGACATGAAATCTATCTGTTCGTTCGATTGCATTTGAACACCATAATCCAATAGAGCAGAGAGGTAGATACTATATAAAATTTGACATTTTGTCTAATACTAGTAGTGTAGAGCTGTATTTGGTATCGGAAAAAAACTTCCGACGAGTTTATTGTCTTTCAGTTGTCTTTTCTTGCAATGTCAGCAGGTAAATTGACTGCTGCTTTCTCTCTCCGTATGGATGTGAACAAGATAACTCCAGAAAACATCTGGATGGATGAATGTTGATATCAGGTCTTTATAAACCGGAAAGGAGCCGAATGGTTCTAAACACGGGGATGCAGGTGGTTTAATGTAATGTATGAGGTCTTGGCTGCAGAATTGTATATCTTTGTCTAAGTTTGGACCCAGCCAGTAAAGGAAGAGGTCGAATATGAATTCACGATTATTTTTATTATATTACGAAGCCAAACAGAAAGCACACGAAACCGAAAGGACACCTCTTAAACAGAAAGTGTAAGAGTAAGTTGAGGGAGAACTTTTCCGCTGATAACATCCTACGATGGTGGCCAATTAAAAGTCAAAAACTCTTGACTCTTTTTTCATATTTTATACACAAGGCTGACGCAATCCTTTAAAGTATGATGCAACAGCTAAAACCATTATGCCATCTTGAATTCCTATCCCAGACCGATCAAAATCGCCTCTTTTCACCAGTATTATTTGCCCGAATTTAATTTATTATTTATCATAAACTTAAGTGTTTCGTTTTTATTCACCACTACTGTAGTTCACGACACATATATGAACTAAAATTGTAATCTTCAAAATCCTATTTTGAAGTTTTGATGAATTATTAAATTTTCTGAGTTAAAACCAAACTTTTTTGGAATTATTTCTGTTTTTTGTCTACATGTATACCTTTCCGTATGACACCATGATAACTCAAAAACGGAAGGAACTGGAGAGATAAAATGTCGTCCTTGAAGGAAATTTTTGTATCAAGCTTTGAATCCAATCCCTCAATGGGATGAGATGAATTTTTGATCACTTACATATTTTCTTCACTAGACTATGAAACTCCACAAATAATAGTCATATTTAAATTTATTCAGTTAATATCCCGTCACCAATAGCACGTTAAGGAAAAGTATCGGAATTTTCATGCATTATATTTATTTCACTGCAGTCTGTGTGTGTGCCGCTCAATTCCAAACAAAGTATTTAACAGTTTCAGTTTTAACTTTTAATTATCTCCTTAACTCGCATCCGAGGAAAATATTTTATCATTTCTTTCACTTAAGAAATGGCATATTTGAAGTTAAAAATGATTTTTAAAAAAAAAAAACTGGAGAGTAAAAAGAGCAAAGGATTTTTCTAAAATTATACCAGTGAAAAAATGGCATTCCATTCAATTTGGAATTTTTGAATAGATGTATCTCTTTACTTTATATGGTATAAAATCGTTTATTTCGAATAATATTTTCCGAAATTATTTCCATAAAGCATTGAAACTACCTATTTAACAAAACAACGATGGCAAATTATACCAATCGAGAACTTTTGGTCGGAAAACACGCAACTGTAACTGCACGTTGTGACATTCTTATGTTGAAATAAACGTTATCATGATTTATCAAATGAAATTATTTTGACTTATCTCCCCATTAATAACACTTGTTACTGAGTATTCTCGAAAGTCATTCATTTTCAGACAGTAAGTTGTCAATTTCTATTTATTTAGAGATAATTGTACTTAGGCGGCACAGCATTGAAATTCCTTTGTAACTAAATGGAATGGACTGAAGCTCTTCTCAACATTCATTATGAGAAATGTAGAACTGAAGTTTGAGGAAAGAGCATATTTTTTTTTGTTAATTATCGTACACCGCAAAAGATTTGTTTTCGGTAGATGATCGATGGTGTCTTAGAATGCGCGGAAAACAACTGATTGTAAATTCCTCAAGAGAATGGCGCATCTTAAACAGGAAAGACATCTGTTTTAGGCAAAAGAAAATTTCTTGATAGTGTCTTGATATTTCCAAAAGAAAAAAGCCTGCATTTACCAGTTTCAGTTCGACGACTTAGATAGTCACCACTTTTTCGGCGAATTCCCATTTTGGTGTATTATTCTTGAAATATGGAAGATATGAAAAATAGTTTCACAACCAAAATACAAGACTGTCTAAATTAATGTTGTAAATAATTGCCCGCATCTTAGTTGAACAAATTTTTTAATTGCTTTTTCCATTTGGTTCGTTCGGCTAAACAGAATGTTCGTTGTCCATGTCGAGAATCTGGAGTTTCAAAACTGCAATTTCTGAAATAGTAGTTTCGGTTACTACTTAAATTATAAAAACATGTGTTCCTTTTCAAAATACGATAAGAAATCTTCTAACCTATTAAAGTTTCATATTTTTTTTGTGTGTCGGAAAACAATGTGCAAATTTAAAATTAAATCATCAAAATTGAGAGAGTAGAAATAAATAGTTTCTCCCACCGCTATAAGCTCAAAACGTTTATGAAATTTAAAAGATCGAATTAGGGATTCAATATATATATATATATATCCTTCCATTTCACTCCATTATTATTTATTAAAGTGTAGTTCTATTTAAAGAAGAATTTGGCAAAATTCAGTAATCTCCAAAAATAATTATTAATTCCATTAAAAGTATTTTCTTACTGAGAATTTGTGTAATGTAATAATTTGTTATACATAGCCTTGTATAATAATACATACATAGACTTGTAAAATAATATATTATTTAATACATCCTTGTGTAATATTACATCATGATAGACAATGCCTTAATAATCTGGAAAGGCTGGTCGTAATTTTCTAACACAGTCTATTTAGATTAACTGTAGGGTTAGAATGTAACAAAATGAATGGATCGAATGTAAGTTAGAACACTGAATAAAAGACCAAATAAATTACTGCAAGAATACCGAATGTACATAGTAAATTTCAGGACGCAGGAAATTATTATTAAAAAGAAAAAGAAATAGCATAAACTATAAATAAGAAACGGTACATTGATAAGTAGAGATATTTCAATGAAACGCCAAAGTAGTCCTGATATGTGTTGCATATGAATTATGTATGGTATAAGAGTGCCAAGAATGCCATGAAAGACAACTCATCACAAATGTAAAAAGTAAGAGTATTTGTGCAAACTTTCATTAAATCTTATGAAAGTCTTGTGTTTTCATATTCATATAAGATTTCACCTTTGTGCATTAGACGCGATGTATAAACAGCTGCAAACAAGTAGAGAAAATTATGAGAAATTTAGGACAACAGAAATAAATAGGAAATTTATTCCTGTTAGCTGAGACACTGATTTCGTTAATGATCCTATATGTAAAAGACATTTAAAGACAAGACTCTTGATTTCATCCGTAATTAAATACAAACCTGCAATATTTTGACTTCAATCGCTCATAACGAATCCTTTAGAAATTTCCGACCCCTCCTAAATAGCTTTTCGATTTGAATAGAAAAGCCTAAAGAGGAATCTCATAGGATACGACACTAATTCATTTCGAAAGTTTTGAGCAGCAGTAGTCCTTATAACTGGTGGGTGCAGAGTCCTTTCATAGAATGCATTCAAGCTCTCTTCTGCGAGGGTGTCCAGAACGAATGCAGGCACGGCTAATTTCCTGGGAGATTCCAGAGCTCAATTAATGCGTAAATAAGCTCATTTGCGCGGCGCATGTCAGGTGTTGAATGGGTCTGAAGAGAGGATCCGTTGCTTTATGGGCAGTTTGATGTAGAATACTGCCCGGCTGCAACAGATTTTGGCAAACAGTTCAAGCATTAAGTATTAAGAGAATGATGTAATTTTACGCTTCAAATGGTAGATATCAGTTTCAAGCTTAATCGCCGCGTATTAATGCAAATACGGAATAACAGACTTGAATTATTTATCCATCTTGATTTAAGCGATAAAACCAAATGATAGCTGTTAGCGGAGTAACGGATAGTATTATTATTATAATATTTGCTTATTATATCTTCTACTGGACTATCCTACAGGAAAGAAAATTATATTCCGTTGTTACTTGGAATAGGGGAAACTAGGGAGACTTGACCCTACGTGATTTTCTCAGCTTGTGAGATTATTCGTAATTTCTGTGAGCCATTTTTATTTTACCTCTGCTCACAAAGTCATTTTGAGGGGATTTTAATTCCAATCTTAAATTCCATCTTAATGGTATATAGGTAAATATGTTTTGGGAACCCAAAACTAAATTTTCACTTTTTTATTCCTCTGTGGATAGTAAGTTTACTGTTAAAGATGTGATAAATTAAAATATTTCTGAGTTTTAAGCATACTTCTAGCTTTAATTTGATATGTGTTATTTTGAGGTATTTTAATTCCGAGTGGTTTAATTTTTAGATTATTTAGAAAAAGTCAAGTTAGCGATACTTGACCCTAAAAAGTTAGGGAGATTTGACCCTATCAAAAGCTATTGCAGTTTTGATATTGTAGCCGACCGAAACGCATTTTGTGGTTTGGAACAGATTTCTGCTGCATGGAGTTTGTAGGCAATATGACAACTCAAATATAGATAATAATTATTTCAAAATTGTTCATTTGCAATTATATAATGAATAAAATTTCTTCTTAATATGATAGTTTCAAATAATGCAAATCATTATTTTAGTAAAAATTTTAACAAGAATTGAAATATATTTATTCTATTTTTTCCTCTTTTAAGGAAAAACAGTTTTTATTCATTTCTTTATTGTAATAAAAATCTTTTGCTTGTACTATTTGCTATCGTTTGGTTTCTTTTTAAAGTTTCGCCATTTCGATTGAGTTCTTCTATCCTTAATTATTTGAATTTTCCTCTGGATTATATATTTCTATTCTCTTGCTTTTTTTTCATTTGAATCTTGGATGAACCAAGTAAATCTATCAAGCTTTTCAAAAGAAAATAAATAAATAAATAATAAAGTTTTTCTGTGTTTAATCTGACATTTTTTCTTGTGTTTAAACTGTATTATTCTGGGGCGACTCTACTATGAGTTGAGGCATTTCTCCTGTAGGGTCAAGTGGATACTTGACCATATGGTCAAGTTTCTTTTGATGTTTCTTAGATGGCTTTCTTTCAAGTTTCTTAGATGGCTTTTTATAATGATAAAAATTCAAATATTCGGAAAATATAAGAAAAAGTAAAAGTAGGATCAAGTCTCCCTAGTTTCCACTGCATGTAAGAAGAAACCGAATTACAAAAATGATTTAATATTATTTATTAACTGCAATCTCGAACGCTACCTTGTACATTAAAGCACTTTCTGCTTATCGGACGCAAGGACTGTTGCTTCGCATGGCATTGGAAGGAAAATATTGCCGTTTTCTTTCAGTTCTTGTCTTATGACTTGTTATCAAAATCGAAAAGCTATTCAGAAGGTGCTGAAAAATTCAAAAGATTATTCGCGTGTGATTTTATGCAGCATTTCGTCATATTAAACTGAAAAAAATTAAAGGTCTTAAACGGATTTTAATTTGCAAAACTGTGGAATCAGTGCTTCCATTATTTGTTATGAATTGAAAAAGATTTCTGCTAATTTTACTTACTTGTTTTATAAATGTTCATGTAGAACATTAAATAAATAAAAATGAACTCTTGTTTGTTTCTCATTCGTGGATATTCTTTATTCTATGCATGTTTAGTTAAATGAAATAAATATGACAAATATACTCATAATTGTCGTTGTTTACAGTTGCTTGTAGTGAAAAAAATTGGATTTAAAAATGATTTCAATTTAATTTTAAGTTACGTTCATTTTACGTTACGATTTTTCATGACGAAATTTCAGGATTTATCAATAGAAAATATAATTATGCGTGGATGAATTATATTAATTAAAAGAAACGTATGTTGAAGAGGAAATCACAACAACTTAGCCTCTGATTTCTGCTTTTTCCTTAATTATTTCTTACTGGATTTTTGCTTGCATGAATTCAATCAAATATTTAAAGATTCGAAACAAGATGCTAATATATGTATAAAAATGTCCTTTGCAGTGAACTAATAATTCGAAAATAATAATAAATTAATAATACTTTTTTATTTCCGTTTCACTAGCATAAAGTGAGCGTCATTAAACAAAACGTATAAAATACATATTAAGACTATTTAAAATATATTTACATTGCATATCCTAGTACTTACGCAATTTTTTGTGCGAATAGATTTTTTAATAAGTCATTACCCTTCCCTTATGTTATTTCGGGTTAAGAATATGCAGAAACATAGAGAAGATTTATAGAAATGCATTATCAAACAGGGCAGTAATGAATTAAAAATAAATGCAAAAGATAGAATATAATTGTTGCATGCGTTTGAAAGGATGTATTTTTGTCAGTTCAATCCTAGAATTTTTTAGATTATTTAAATTATATATATCAAGTTAATTTTCATATAAGAATAACAGATTGCAGTAAATAAACCTATAAATAATAGTACGACTTTATGCAACCTCATAACCGATTCCGTGTTGTTTTCAGCATCAGTCGAGGTGGATAAAAACTTCAACACAGACGATTAAGTTTGATATTTTCTGTTTGAATAATCAAATTGCATCATTCTTCTGAGTAATAGTTAATGATGCAACTTGCCAGAATATGTTGCACCCGTACAGTAGTGTACATTAAACTACCCATAAAGAAACAGAATCTTATCTTTAGGCCCATTCACAGCCGTAATGAGCAGTGTAAAGGAGCTTATTTACTAACTGTTTGAGCTTTGGAATATCCGAGAAAATTACATGTGCTTGCATTCATGTTGGCCACCCTCTCAGAAGTGGTGTCGAATTCATTCGATGAAAAGGCTCTCGCCCAACAGTCACAAGCCAGACCTGCTAATGCTTAGAAATAAATGAAAGGAATTATTAACTCTTTCTGTGAGAATCCTTCTTAATTCCTTTCAATAAAATCGAAAATCTGTTTATATCTGTTAGGTATCGGAAATTTCTTCAGAGACCGTTATGTGCGTTTAGAAGCAAAATTTCGGAGATGCGTCTGTCTTATTTAGTTATAGTCAAAATGAAAATGAAATGTTTCGTCTAAAAACGTGTATTAGTTAGAACGGCTGTTAAATAATCCGTATTTAATTTAATTGAGATGAATTTGAAGTCCACATAACTTCCACAGCATGTTTATAGGTCTTAGTTTGCAACACTGGAGGCGATTGGGTGGGAAAAGTAAGGGAAATAAAAATTTATAGACATTTAAAAATACCCAGGAATGCAGGAGGTAACTAAAATTTAGTTACAAAATTAGTTAGCTTTCCTGGACACTATTGATTTTTTTATAATTCCTAGTTTTAAGCAGCTAAAATGAAATAAAGAATGAAGAAAGAATCAATTTTTCCCACGAAAAGCAGTGGGGCTATTGGCCCCCCTTGTCCCCCCCCCCCCCCGACTAGCCGCCACTGGTTTGAAACAATATTATGTGAAAAGGTATACTGTTTTATTCCTCAATAGTAATAGGTCATTACTTTGTGTTTTGTTTTAACATTCCACGATATTCTGGAAAATAGTAAAAGTTACAACCAAAATGCTGTAGATGAATAGTTGATTATCATCTAAAATTTGACATATTTCCTAGAAAATACAATTAAATGAATAATGATGATTGAAAGGATTGGTTTTACACATTTTTCTCTAGCCGTTAAGTTCAGTCCTATAGAAAGGGAATAAAAAGTGAGAGAAAACGGGAATTCTTTATAGTAAAAAGTTTTTCTTTTAAGTCTGAAAATTGTGAATCGATAATATATTATGAATTTCTAGAAGCAAAAAGTTTATGACGCATTTTAATATTGCTCAAACTACATTTGTGCTCAATGACTGTGCACGTATGTAGTCTTTTTTTTGAAGCATTTTGATTTACTATATAAATAAATCTTAAAAAATGTATATGTCAAAGAGCTAAAATTATACGAAGATTCTCAAAATATAAGAGGAACATTTTTAGATCTCCTTCAGAATTTTAGTTCTAAAAATCACATTTATGAGAAAGATGAATAAAATGTTTTCGATATAAAAATCACGTTACTGAAACACAGTGTTTAAAATAGTATTAAATACAGTAGTATAAGTTTTTAAAAAAACATGCCTTTGAACGATTTTATTTTATTTTTATGCATTTATTTATTTATTTTTGACTGACTACCTGACTAGAATTTTTCATCTGTGCTATTCTGAATTAAAAGTAAATTCTCTAAAATAATTACACAAGTAAATATTCACAAATGAAGTTATTTTCCATGTCACTAGTACCCTTTACAAGTTGTATAGCGACAACACTAAGAGATTTAGATTCCTCTCTAATAGTATAATTTCCTTTTGGAGCATAAATCAAGGTGAGATTGATATCTCAAGCCTGTTATTGCGGAATTACATTAATGCACTGATAACTACGCCTGAAACTGATATCTGCCTTTCGAAGAGTGAAATAGCATCATTCTGCTGGGCAATATTTAATGCCCGAATTGTTTGCCAGATTCTGTTTGCCACCAATGCAGCCTTAGACATCAAACTGCTCATAAACAGAATCCTCTCTTCAGGTACATTCAACACCTTACAAACGCCTCGCAAATGAGCTTATTTACGCATTAATTGAGCTCTGTAATTTCCCAGGAAATTAGCCATGTTAGGATTCTTGTGAGTCACTCTCATAGAAGTAGCCTTGGACGTATTCAATGAAAGGACTTTGCAGCCGACTCCTCTACTCTTCAGACTTTTCGAAAGGTATTAGGGTTGTTTACTGTGATATTCTTTCTATGGATCTTCTATTAAAATTGGACAGCTGTTTAGTAGGTGTCGAATTCATTAACTGCGATTGAAGGCAAGATTTGGAGGTTGAGGTTTCATATTTAATTATAAATGAAATCTAGGTAGAGAAATCTTTAAATAGTTTTTAATTAGGATACATCTGTCGAATCAGTGTTTCGATAAATCTGAATGAATTGAACAACATTCGTATAGATTTCTTTTACTTGTTTATTTTTGTTCATACAGAGTATATGATGCGTAAGGACGATTTTCCTTTCTTTTTGTCCTTAGAAGTGAGTTCTAAATTTCTCAATGCTATTTGTGTAAATGTTCTGAGAATATTGGTATCGGAAACACAAAGTGAAGCAGATAAACCGGGTGTTTCTGAAACAGCGCATACTTGACTTTCGAAAGCGGGACAGATCTGAGAGCGGAAGCCTTCTGTTCCATTGTTCATAGGTTTAGTATTTCGGTTGGCGTCGTGTAGTTGTGGACGTTATGATTGCTTTGTAAGGAGTAATGAAATCGTTTCAGTATGAGTTTCGTCAAAGATTCAAAATCCATTGAAATTGCTTTGTTCCCTCGCCTAACACAATCTAACTTTGGTTTAATCTTCTTCCAAGTGGTTTATAAATGAAAACAAAGCGATCTGTTAATCCAGGTAAGGTATGTATTCCAGAAAATGTGGAAACGGTCAAAGTATCGATGTTACGAAATCCACGCCGCTATGCTCCGAGATATTCCGCCGAATTTCAGTGCGCAAGTGAAAATGGACATCATTTGCTAGATGAGATTTATCCGTTCATAAATATCATTAAATTCACGAATGTTTATTTGTAAATATTATCTTCTTATCAAAACTAAAGATTTTGTTATTATTTCAAAAACATCCTATAAATCGCCTACCCTATAATTTATATCTGAAATCTATTTTCTTTTTTCTTTTTTTTTAATTTTTCAATAGATGCTTAATAGGTTTCTTAGCTTGAGATCCATGGCGTTCATTACTTCAAGTTATTAATTAGGCATAAGATGGTTGCAATGCTTTTTTTAATTCTTAACAAGCAATTTTTTTTTTTGTTAATAATGTATATTCGTATTAATATTTGTTTTGTCCTCTAGATTTTAGGTAAAAAATATTCTTTTCCTTTATTTATTTATTACCCACGCCGACCTATAGGGTATGAAGCGTTTTAATGGTCGGCGGGGAAGAGCACAAAGAAAATGTGATACACTGTACAAACATTAAATCGATGCAATCAGTATAAACATAACAAATGCAATAATACATTAACTACAAATACGGACTATTCGTGTGGGGCAACCGCCTCAACAACAAGAAAATCCCTCAAAGTGTAACTAAACTAATATACAAATGTTAATTTAAAAAGAAAGTCACTATATATTTCAAAAGATTTCTTTTTCTTTACCGAAAGAAAGTGAGGAAGTGTCCCCTAAAAAGTTTTAATCAGCATAGTTTTAAGAAAAAACACCTAAATTTTTAATCTGCAGTTAAAGAATTGCAGATTTGTTATGAAATTTCAATAGTTTGAAAAATTTATACAAAAGTAAAGAATTTTTCGCCAAAGATTTAAACCAAATGCTTTTATGCTCTTCGGCAGGAATAGCCAAACTGAAAGTCTTTAGTATGATTACAATGAAAAACAAAATGATCGGCATCGCTGTATCTTCCATAAGTATAATTTGGACTATTGAAAGTCTTAAATATAAAGAGATATGATGGGAATGGTCCGTGGTTAATTCCAAAATAAATTCAAGATTGATTAGTAATAAGTAATTTAATATTAATGTTCGGCAAGAACTCCTTCACACGCATACCTGTTTCCGACTCAATCCAATAAATATTCCAATTAAAAAGTACGTCTTCTTTGCAACGTTTTTTAATATACAAATAAAGGGATGATAAATTTGAAATTACACCGAATTCTGCGGCAATTTTACCAAATTGATCGCCCAATTCATTCCCTGGAATTCCAGCAAGTGCTTTCACCCAGGTGGCGCTGATTAAAATTTTAGCTTTCAAAATATTTTCTTTAATATCCAAAATTAAACTGCATTTAATTGTAGTAGAAGAAAGAGTGTCTAAAGCAGATAAATTGACACAATTTTTTTTTACTTTAACCCCTTTATCCAAGGCCCACACTGCTGCTAAATTAATTGCAGACAATTCAGCCTGATAAACGGAGTTATAATGAGTTAATTTAAAGCAATGCACGTGCATGAGAAAACCTTTGTTAACCCTTTTGACTACTAAGAGTTCTCAAAATCTGAGTACAGTTGTATTCGGAGGTTTACTTACTAATTGATCTGGGGAATAAACGCCTCCTATGTCTAGGAAGCCCTTCTTCCAGAAAGTCACATAACCCAAAGGAAGGCCGGTCTCCTTTCACCCAAACAAGACCTTTACCGTCAATGATGTAGGTTTTAAATCTCGGCAGATTTTTTTCCGGCTGAATTTCGTTCTAAGATTATTTAGATCATTGTTTAAATTTCTCATGAATGGTTGATATAACCTATTTATAAATGTTTTCAATATACTTCAATTTATACAGATATTAAAGTTATATATTTTTCAAAAGTCAAGTAACTCTTATGATTATCAAAACGGAAATCGATTTTAAAATGCAATTAGCTTAAATAATTGAGAACAAAATAAAAATGATAACTTATGATGTAGTTTGTTTTTTCTGTTTTTTTTATCTTCTAACAGTATTGATGTTTTAAAACTATAAATAATTATTAAAATGAAACACTGTTAATAAAATTATTCCAATACTTTCCTTGAATAACTAAAAAGATTTTTGTAGCAAGGGTATACATACATTTGAAACCCATGAAAAAAACAAAGATAATGATTACTAGTTAAATTTAACACTAATTAAGATAAAACTAGTAACTTTGCTCAGAGAAGTTTCATTTTTTAGCATGAAGAAATATTATGATTTTTTTAAAATTCTCTATAAGCTTTGTAATCAATATTAAAGAATTAAATTTTTGAGAACCAGCCAATATAAAAATAAAACTGAATTTTATTCAAAACAGAGACAAAATTTCAAAATTTTTAAATTTTAATATCTTTATCTAAATAAATACATAAAATATATGTATGCTAACAGTTTGTAGTATTAATAATAAAATATTTATAATAACAAAATGTGGTTATCTTCAAAGAATCTGAAGTGTTGTACAATATTATTAACACACGTTATTTTAAGCAACATTTTTATTTATATGAAAATTTTAAAAAATAAGAAATGCAGCAGTAGAATTTTTAAGAAATTCAAAATAAGCATCAATACATAAACTGATCAGATATTTAACAATACTGAGGTATTAAAAATATTGATAATTACAAAATGTAAGGTAACATGGTGCATACAATTAGATTTTATTTTTGGCAAATAAACTAACTTAATAAAAAAATCATTAACATTTCCAAAGCAAAGCCTGAATGCCGCTAACAGCATAAAATTCAATACAAGGAATGAAATAAAAAAATCATTTATGATTTAATTTGAATTTAAAAAATGTTTATTTTATTAATGTGGAAAGCTTACGAGCTTCTTGTTTAGTTTTCTTAATCTTACTGTTTTCTTTTTCTCAAGTTTTTTCTTTAGAATTGAATCATTCTGCTTTTTGCAAAAGTTATTTAATAAAATATTAACAATTACGCAAACAATTTTTTCATCAAATACATAGAATTGTGGTTTTCAAATTCCTCCATACCCAAGTATATACCATTTTCATCTAATACATCAAGAGTTATTGCAGTCGCCAAACATCTATGATCTTTAAATTTAAGAAATTCTTCGTATTGTGAAGAGAATAGTTTGCCAACAACAGCAAATGTAAATTGCGAAATGCAAATAATCCTCCCCTATCTAATTTCGAAATCCATTTGTTATGAACGTTTAAATCCATTTTTTTCTCTATCAGAAGAGTAAACTTGCATTGAATGCATTTAATTTTTCAAATAGATTGTGGGCTGCATATTAGGGTGATCGAAAATTCAAAGTGTGGATAAAATAATCGGCATAGGTTGCAAAAGTTGTCTTTAAAGTGTACTAGCATACATGCAAAATTTTTTCAACTTCGTTTACTATCTTCCGGTGCCCCAAGACGCTTAAATATTTGCTAAAAAACGATTTTTATGCAAATTTCGAATTAAAAGTTAAAAATTAAAAATGTGTTAAAGAAACGATTTTTCAGGAAGGAACGTAGATTAGAGGGCGAAGGAATAATAAAAATACGAACAAAAATTGAAAAATTATCGTAATGAAAAAATATCGTGTTTGTTCGATATCACATTTTGTGAGTGTACAAATTTCGATACATGTAAATGCCAAAAAGACATAAAAATTTCATTTGCTGAGCAATTGCTTATAAAAGATCAAAGATTAGAAAGGAAAATGGTTATTGGAGAAGTGTACGCAATTGCGACTGAAAAAAGAGAAAAGGAAAAAAGAAAACAGATGGAAGACAAAAGAATAAAACGTAAAATAGTTGAAACTGATGCTAATGCTGCTCATGCTCAATCAATGCAGCTACTTGAGATCAACACTATGTCTTCGCCCTTTTATACAGATATGGATGTAATTACCTTGGAATATCAATCATAAAATCGTTTAGATTTCCCTACCTTAGCAAGGGAATGTGATCGATACGGAATTTCAGACAGAGCAGCTGCTTCATTTGCCAGTGTTGTTTTACAAGACATTGGAATTGCACACGAAGAAGAGACTTCGCATGTATTAGATCGCAATAGAAATCGTAGACAGCGTAAAAGGTTTTAAAATACAGTTGCAGAGTCTACTAAGTTAACAGTGTCCTGGTCTCTTTTCATCGGATTATGCTTCGATGGAAGAAAAGACAAGACAAAAGTGCTAATTAAGAAGGATACAAAGTACTACCCAAAGACCACGAAGTAGGAGCATTATACTCTTGTAAACGAACCTAACTCTGTATATATCGGACATGTTACTGCTGCAACAGGAGGAGCTAAAGCCATAAAAGAATCAATACTCAATTTTTTTTGTATCAAATAATACGCAATTAAATGGGCTAACAGTAATTGCATGCGATGGAACAAATGTTATTACTGGGCACAAGGAGGTATTATTCGCTTGATGGAATTGGCCTCAATAGACCATTACAATGGTGAATTTGTTTGCTCCAAACAAATGAGTTACCTCTTCGTCATCTACTAAATTCTTTGGATGGTGCAACAACTGGTCCTAAAGAATTTTGTCGACCAATTGGTAAAGCAATCAAAACCTGCGAGGAGCTACCTGTAGCTCCTTTTATTTCAATAAGTGTGGAGAATATGCCACATAATATAAATATAGAATAGTTCTTAGCAATGATCAGCAATATCTATATGATATTTGCCTAGCGATATCATGTGGTGAATGTTATTCTGACCTGGCATTAAGAAAGACTGGACCAGTTGCTTACTCAAGGTGTCTGACAATTACAGGTAGAATTTTGAGGTTGTATGTGGTCACAGAAAAACCATTCTGACAATCTTATTATTCTTGCAACATATATTATGAAGGTATATGCAACCTGTATGGTTCCATGTCAAGACAAAGCCCTCCATAACAGAAGGAGCGCTGCATGTTTGGAGACTTATCTCATTTTCTAGATATTTGGAACCCAATTTAAGAAATATAGTACACACTTTTATTCAACGAAATAGCTTCTTTTCAAATCATGAAAATTTGCTATTGTCAGTGTTCACAGATAACAGAGAGAATGTAAGGTCTTTAGCACTAGGTTTGAAAACAGAGGATCGTCAGAATAAGAATTTTTCAAGTACCAAAAATAGACTTTAAAGTAAAGGATTTAATTGCACTGATTAACTGGCAACGAGTTGGACCTTCTGAACCACCTCTTTTGATGAATGTGCCATTTAAAGAATTGAGGCCATGGTAAAAGTTAGACGGAGGAAGGGTCAAAATATCCATGCCCTACCCAAGCTGTAGAAAGATGTTTTCGCTTAGTGTCCGAAGCGTCGGAAAGTGTATATGGAGAAGAGAAGAGACACGGCTTCATATTGAATAGGATACAATCAAGAACTCTTATCAAGAATTATAATACCAAAAAGGATTACATTCTTTAGAAATATGTAAATCTTCAAACTAATAGAATTAAAAAATCTATGATGTAAGTTCACTTTTCATAAGTTTTGTGATTTATTGCTTTGACTATTAAATTTATACTTCATATTATTATAAAATTGTAATTATTTATAAGTTTATACTTTAATACTTGAATAATCTGCCAATTTTTCAAATATTTTTCATTAATTCACAATTTTTGATAGATATTTGTAAAAATGTCAATTTTTAACATTTTTTTTTGGGGGGGGGGCTTTCAGGCCACCAGGAGATATGAATGAATTTTAATAATAATAAAAAAAAACGTAAACTATTATACCTAAAACAAAACTTTCTTACCCGGATCTAAAGGAAATTTTGAAAATATATTTTTATAAATTTCAAAAAAAAAATGTCATTTTTAACTATTTTTTGGGGCACTTGGGGCACTGGAAGATATGAATGGATTTCAATAAAAAAAATATATAAACTAATATACCTAAGACACAACTTTCCCACCCCATGCCAAAAATAATTTCGAAACAAAACAAAAAAAATTGCAAATTTTCGTAAAAAAAAAAGGAATTTTTAACTATTTTTGAGGCGCTTGGGGCACCGGAAGATATAAATGAATTTCCTTAAAAAAATTATATGAACTGATATACTTAAGACACAACTTTCCCGCCCCATGCCAAAAATAATTTCGAAAAAAAATTTTTTTCCTATACTTTTCGATCCACCCTACTGCATATCCACTGATATAAGTCAATAAAGGCAAGCTATCCTGGGCAGCAATGACATCTCCAGGATTAATGGAAAAAGCATTTAACAATAAATTCTCTTCACATTCATTCTCAGAGTTCTTCGCAATGTACCAGACTTTTCATCGAAATACTCAGTCTCCCGAAGAACATCCTCTTTGCGGAAATGCAGTTATCAAACCTGAAGAACAAAAACAATGCAACAGTAAATAACGAGGTTTTAGCAATTTAAAGAATTATAACAAAAATGATAAGACAAAGAAAATTGCAAATTAAACTAATTATAAGCATTTTGATTCTATAAAGCATACTCCGAAAGAAGAAGTCATTAAACAGTGTATGTTCATCAACCAGATAAATAGCAACAATGTTCTATCAATATCTTTTATTCCTAAAGCTATTTAATTAAAAATCTACAAATATTGAAACAAAGTTAGCAAAATTTTTATACTTGCATTTTGCTATCTTCATCAAAACTGTTCACTAGCAAAAAGAATGATAGCTCAGAAAAGAACTTGTGCAATTTTCACTAATCGCAGGCAATTAAAATACATAAATATACATATACTATGATAAATATTTCCAAAGCATATGTCGAAGAGAAAGTATTAATGCTATAAAAATTGATAGTGACAAAATGTGCATACAGCACAATATGCAAGACACTTAATGGTGTAATTTTCGCCTTATTCATAATACGCACAATTCTACTTATGTCCAGACATGTTAAATGCGTCTTCAAATAATTAATTATTTACGAGGAACATATTTCAATCTTAATAACGATTTGTATAATAGAGATAAACAAATAATTGCTAAAATAAAGTTTGAGATTTTTGTCTGACTTTTATTAAACTTGAACTATCATTATGATAATCTTAAATTATAAGTTACTAAGAGAAAATGCATTACTATTAAAATAGTTAAAAAGTAAATAATGCCATGATAAATTACGGTATTATTAAATAAGATTGGGTCATTCATAAATAATTATATTGTTGATTTTGTATGGAAAGTAGATTTGTTTTCAAGTACCCTAAACATTAAGTTTTTCAGTACAATAATATATTTTTTTGGCCAACGTTAAAACAAATACCTATTTATTATTCAATATCAGTTTTCATTAGGAAATATTTCTAAGGAGAAAAATTTTTAAACATATATAGAAACATGGATACTGGAAAGACCTTAACTACAAAATAAACAGTATTCGATAATGCAGCAACAAGGAGCATGTACTGAATATTGATGTTTCCTGTGATTTATGCCATAAACGTTAATATTATTGAAGCATGAACATTAAACAAATAAATATTTCCCAAGGCAGTGTGAATGCAGCAAGACATGGGTTGAAAAAAATAAAAAAGTCTTTTAATTATCTATTATGACAGAAATCGGCAATATTTATAAACAGTAGCCCAATAATTAAAAAAAAATATTGATATGAATGTAAAATACAGCTCACTTGAACAAATACTCATTTAAAAAAATAATATCTCATATTTATATTCATTCATTACTCAAAACATAAATGAATATATAGTATTAATTGAAGTTAAATGAATTTATTAATTTCATATGACATTGCACTTGCTTATTATAGTTTATGGAACTTCTTGTATGGCCTGCAGATGTATTTTTTACTATTTGGTTATTTACATTTATAATTATTTGTTAAGTATCTTTACTCATCATTATGAATAGTTTAATCATATAAATTAATGACTCTTATCTAACACGATGTTTATTGATTTCTAAGTTATCTACGAGGGACACTTAAAATATTGTAAAATTTAAATGTCACAGACATTCAAAGAATGTTAAAAACAATCACACAATTTAAAACAGGACTTCAAAATAAAGTTATAGTCTCCAAAATTCGAACTATGTACAATTAACTACTAAAGAGAAATCGTTTTAAGCATTCACAGAAGAATTAATTTTTTAGCCTATTGCGATTAATAAATCGAAACGATAAAAATAAATGAAAACTAAATGCACTTTAATAACAATAAAAATATACTTACTCTAGAGCTGTTGTAGGTAGGCTTGAAGTTTTCTCTCATGACTCGTGTCTCCCAGATTTTACTAAGTTGGTGGTCTTTCGAGAATTTGAAAACTGAAATTTTTTGTCCAGATGCATAATTGCTTTTGCAGCCGAAAACTGGACATTTAAATAACATTCTGTATCTTATTTTAAGTAAAATAAAATGAATATAAGCACACCGAACAACAAACGCTGCAATGGCAGAATACAGACATAGAATAGCCAATTGGGAATCCTGCTAATAACTGCTTGGCCTTCTTTGGGGTCACGTGACCACTTCTTCTGAACTGGGTGAACGGCTTTCTAGATATAGGAGGCGTTGGTGGAATAGATTCGTCTGCCGGTTCCCCCTTTTCTCCTCACTACGTGTGGTGGGAGATATGAATGGCAGGCTTTTCATCTCTTGTTTCTCCACTAAGGGTCCCTTTAATGACCACTCGCCCAACTGCCTTCTCCCCCCTTTCGTAATATCAACCGGCCGAAATCCGCCCCACTAGTATAGAAGTCGCATAGCCGGTTACAGCCGGCTTAGGAGTCAGAGTGTTAAAGATGCACACTGAGAATCCAACGTTGTCACCAACTTTGGATCCATCGGTGTACACTGCAAAATCCTTATCATCAAACGACTGCAATTCAATAATTTTACGCCTAGCATCAATAGTTTAAATTGACCGGTGGCTATATAAAATATCTGGATTGCAAAAATTTAAATAATCTCTAGACCTAAAATTCCAGTTTGAAATTATTTGAAATATAAGGACCTGGCAACCACGTGTAAGGGTATTTTCCTTTCTCATGAACTAATAAAAGCATTTCTTTAAAAGTGTTTATTTTCTAGTTTTCGGTCCAAAGGCGGCGAAGCTTTCCTTTTTTGATTCGCCTGTCGGAAGGAGCCGAAATCTTGCTCCTATAAAATATCTAAAATTTAACCAATAATCGAACCCGCGCAAACCACCACACCAAATTGGGGGGGGGGGACTTTCTATAATTTTATATCCATATTCTAAGCAATTACGTAAAATTTCAACTTGGGAAAAAAACTACCGTCAATTAATATTCGTCATTACGAAGAATAAATCTTCTAATTCGTATATAATTTATATATTTAATATTCTACTAAGACATTAAATATTTTCTCACAGTAATAATATTCTACTAAGACGTTAAATATTTTCCCACAGTAATAATATTCTTATTCTAAGAATAAATATTACAACTCTTATATTCATATAATATTCTTAACTTCTTACTGTAATTAATTCTTAATGAAAACTATGGATGCCGAAATACAACCGTAAAAGTGTAAGGTCCTGTTAGAAGTACTCTAAAGAATTTGGAATTTTAATCATATTTTTAATACATTTTAACTCTAATGAATGTCAGGAATTTCTGTCTTATTCATTATGTCTGAATTTCATAACAATATTTCTATATTTTCGGCAAAAAATATTATTTTCTACGTTTAATACACTAGTAAATGATTGTTTAAAAACTTGGTAATCTTTTTATTGTCTGTTTTTTCGTCTTTAACATATTTCATAAGTCATGATTATAAATATTAGGAAATATATTAGTTATTCTTTCTTATATTGATTTTTTGATGTAACCGCTGATACGAAATCAATATTAGTTTAATTAATATATTATAGTTCATAATTAAGAGCTCTAAAATTACTAAAATATTGTGTCTAGAACCTATAACTGTACACATTATCAGTGAACAAAAAATCGATTACAAAATTAATTTCATTAATTGCATTTTTACCAACATGAACCATTTGAAGTTAAATAAAAACGTTAGAGTTTTTACGATTCAGGGATTCCCATAGAGTGAAGATTTGTAGCCGATTTTTTCTCTCCCTTTTCATACTTCAATACGTTTTCAGTAAAAACTAAAAACTTTCATAAATTTAATGCTTAATATACTATGATTTACATGCTGCTCTCCTAAGCTTAAAATGCGCATCTCAATTTTCAGGTTTCTTGTATTTAATAATGTTTGTGCGCTGCTCACAAACATTACATTTTTTTTTTCTTTAATAGTTTTTTTACTGTTTCTCAATAAGATACAGCCTTTTTGCTTAGGAATAATGTCGGGTAGCAAAGAAACATTACAAATAGGGAAAATCCGAAAATTAGAAAAATATTGAGATACGCCTTTTAAGCTTAGGAGGGCATCATGCTATTTCTGCACTGAGTTAAAAAAGTTCGCAAATGCTTAAAGAATTTGAAACGTATGGATACCGGCAGCAAGCCATTGCGACGAAAGCAAGAAAAAACGATTGAACTGAGAATAGCGAGTTTTCTCACCTTCTCGAGTATTGTTGTTCTCGAACTCAATAATGGAAGTTTTTCAAAGGCAACTGCGGTGTCACCGTAACAGCGGAGAAACCCTTCATGTTTTCCAGGAAATGCTGTTTAGAGGCCTTTAAAGATCCAGACAATAGGTGTTATTGTCACTTCAAGGCTTCTTATTGAGTCGCCGCGATGGGTTAAAAGAGAAATTGTAAGTTTTATTATCTCGCGGTGGAAATGGGGGAAACAGTGTTTTTATCCCGCAGTGATGAGTTGGAAATGAGGTGTATAATTTCTGCCGGTTGGCTTCTTAAATTATCAGTCCATATGCTAAACGGATCGAATAAATTAATTTCGTGGAATTGAAAACACTTATAGCAAATGGTTATGTCATATTTTTCCATATAAACCAACAAAATTAACTCAAAACTCATTTTTATTCAAAGAATTTCATAAAAATTAAGTAAAAAAAAATATAACATAATTTATTTGTTATTACTCTAATAGCAGAAAGATTTTCAACAGTATCTTATCACAATGAACATTATTCGCAATATTTTATAGAATAGGAAAATACTGTATAATATTATATAACTCAATACAATACTAGACAATATCGTGCAAAAATGTTGTGGTATTTAGGTAATAATAATTAATTTTTGACTTTACGTAACTTATATGCAAATTGAAGTATAAGAAGCCATTTTTCATTCATAGTAGAATATTTTTGTTCATGTTATGTGGTAAAGAGCAAAAAGAGGTTTTCTATTGTAGATTATGTCTTCTTAAATTGTGAGCCAGCACATTTGGCGTCTGCAAGTAGATGTCAAGTGTGGTAGAAAAGTGCTAGTGATGTATTATTAGATATGTGCTATGTAAATTATAGTTACGTAAATATTCACACTACCTTCTTTCAAGTTCCTCGGTTTTTTAAAGCAAAAATATTGATAAAAATTTTATGAAAGCTGGATTAATAACTGCTTTTTAGTTAATATATTTAATTATTTAATTTCGACTTTGGAGGCATAGCACAAGATTTTAACGGAAATGGTTGCGAGAAAATGTTTTACACCCTGAAAGGGAGTGCGATTGAATAAAGTTCAATTTTCTTGTAAATATATTACCTCAGTATCAGAAATGCTTTCAAAATGGTTATTTAGAATTGAGTAATCATAACGATTGATAATTTCTATAAACCAAAGTGTTGCCATTGAAACTGTGTAATGATATTCGAGTTACATTGTTCTGGAAGTTTTTTCAAATTCGATCTAACTATAATATTTACTCCATGTTGACTCTCTTTCCTCTCGGAAATGCATAAGTCACCCTAAATAATTCAATACAATTTCGCCGGCAATGTCATGAGAGAAAGGCTTAAATTGCTTACAGCATGGTAAACGAAATTGGATGTTATTCAGTTAATTTAAAAAGTATTAAAGTAAAAAGACCTATTGTTTAAGACGACAAAGATATTTTACAATTTGCATTATATTTAAAAGTATTGACAATATTCTATAATATGGTGCAATATAATATAATTTTGCATAATTAACCGAGCAAAGAGATGTCTACGTTTTACGTCCAGCGTTTAGCAATTTGTCTGCCTATAAATTTCTCTGTTTCGCGATTACGACCAAATGCGTTGCTCGATTTTCTTCAAATTTGGCAGAAATATTTATTGAAGCAATAGAAAAGGATGTATATATTTTATTTCTGATTATTTTAATTCGGTAATAAAATAATCATTTTAATTACATGTAATTATCATATTAATTGGTAATAAAAGAGTGAGTAGCAACCGAACATTAAGATTATGACATCAGAGTTGTAAATAAACACAGTTCACTTATAGCTATGTATCATTATCCGCATTAAAATAAATAAATATTATCTATTTTTATAATCTTTGGCTATCTTTTAGTTCTAAATTTTTATTTAAACTCATTCACCATCTAAACCATTCTTTTATACCTTATATGGCACAGTAACCAATTTAAAGAACGTTAAAATTTGCTTGTAATTTTTAAGCCTAAATGGAATTATCAGAAGATTCTCGACAAGAAATACTATCTAGCCATGATAATTTCGCCTACCTTATAAATCGTCTGATTTTCATAGCAACGACAGCTTTTCGCTTATATATATATATATATATATATTGCCATATTGTAATATTTATCGCCAAGTTATTTTGAGTTCCATCTTCTGAGCTCTAACGAAAATGTTGTCTATTTAGTAGTGAAATTTTCTCGATGATTATCTTTAAATAACTGATTTAAGGATTGAAATTTTCTCTGTAATTTTTTGGTGCCATCTTTCTCAAAATATTTCGATATGCCGCCTAATGATAAGCGAAGTAAAAGAACTAGAGATGTTTTGCTAATACAGCAGATTGAGAACCATTTTATCCATATTAACTCCGATTTGTGGCACCTTAAGAATTGTGCTAAACTTTTGTACACCAGTGTATATCCTCTAGAGTCAAATTATGATGTCCGGTGTCCCTGAAAACAATGCTGTCTTCACAATGAATAACATTTGCTAAGCTTTTTAAAAAATGTGATGAAGAGAAAATCTTAAATCTTTTTTTTTAGGGTAGCGAGGTCTACTGTTCGAAGAACTACTAGTTAGGAATGTTTTTAGAGTGGGGATTTTTTTTATGGTGTTCTATTAATATATTTTCTTATATCTAATGAAGGCAATAGGTGGTCGCACGAGTTCTAGCTTCTATTTCTAATGAACTTATACGTGAATAAATTTTTATTTCACGAAGAAAAAGAAACGAATCTGACTCTGAAATGGTTAAATTATAACACTGATTAAAAAGTGCCTGTTTCTGAGAATGAAGCTGCAGAATATTTCGCCGTTTCCGCATTCGGCAATGCGCAATAACAATTATGTTAATCACATTTGGCATTAAAACTAAAAAAATTCATATCTGCATATTACCATATAGGAATATCGGATTTATATTCTAGTTTAAATAAGCGCTTGTGCTTGATCGAAAGCACTTTAGAGAAAAATGCCCACGCTGCAAATTGCTGAGAATACCACAAATGCGGAAAAGTGCGAAAGACGGTCGGTGGGAGGGGCCGGAATGCTCCCACGGAATCGAAACAGAAAGCTCGAGTGCTTTGCATCTCTACGTCAACAAACTTCATCGACTCGATACTTTAGGGTCCCAAAAGGGATATCTAGGAACTGCGCTCGTCCGACTGTCAATCCGCAGCCCTTTCATATGCACTTTTTTCGTCCCCCTTTTCCACTTTTTGAACGAGAGGACAGAAAGAAGGCACCAAAGCACTTTGCAAAAAAATTTCGGATAAGGTATTGGATTTCGGGTGAGATTCGATTTTCGCTTCGTCCTCAGACCAGATGGTGGAGGGATGGGAGACTGAATTTTCCCATTCCTCGTGGTGTACTCTTTAGTGTCCAGTAGAAGTCTTCGGAAATCGACGGAGATTGTAATGTTGTCAGATGGAAGATGTATATCTCATGATTTGATAAATATCACCCAGTTTTTATTTTATAAAAGAACGAAAATCAAGAAGGCGATATACAAATAGTAGTTGTTTTCCCTTGTCAATTCTCTAGTATACTTTTACAATAAGACTCATTTTGTGCTTAGCTTCGTAGTATAGTGAAGAGAACCGAGAAGGTATTTTGGACCACTTTCCTCTGAAAATATTGGTCCGAAATTCGTTATAGTTCTTCAATGTTGTTGTAAATATTGAATAATAAAATGCACCCTTCCAGCTTGTTGTTCATATCCACACGAATAAACATAACAAAAGATAGTAGAAGTGTTTGATCTAAAATTTGATACAGATCTATAATTCTGATGGCGAAACCGTATATGAAATTTCCTCCATCTAGTCTATTGTATAATAGAATCTAATGCTGAAAAGGATTTCATACATCTTGCCTTTTATGTTGCAGATTTGCCGTGTTCGCATATATATACGTTCGTATATGCATACCAAGATACAGTAGAAGTATTTGAAACAAAATTTGAAATAGATATGTAATTCGGGGGATGAAATTGTATATGAAATTTCTTCCAACTGGATCGTTGCTCGTTCTAATTAATTTGTATAAAGGAATCTAATGCTGAAAAGAAGTAAATCCATCTTGCATTTTCAGTTGCAGAATTGTCGCGTTCACGGACACAGGAATACGCATACCAAAAGACAGTAGAAGTATTTATCAAATATTTGTTACAGACATGCAATTCTGGGGATGGAATCGTATATGAAATTCCCCCCCCCCCATTTGGCTCGTTTTAAGGAATCTTGCAACTTGAATCTTGTAATGGAGAATTTCATCCATCTTGCCTTTTATGTTGCAGAGTTGTCGAGTTCGCATGCACAGGTATACGCATACCAAAAGACAATAGAAGTATTTCATCAAACATTTGTTACAGATCTGCAATTCTGGGGATGGAATCGTATATGAAATTTCCCCACATCTAGCTCGTTGCTCGTGTTAAGCAATCTTGTAATTTGAATCTTGTAATCGAGATTTTCATCCATCTTGCCTTTTGTGTTGCAGAGTTGTTGTGTTGGCATGCACAGGTATATGGATACCGAAATACAGTAGAAGTACTTGATACAGATCTGTAATTCTGGTGATGGAATCGTACCCAGATAGCACGTAAGTTTGCAGCAAGTTTGATTTTGACTTGTCATGGCAAAATTTGACGCGTCAAACTTGAAACGAACTTGTAGCAAGTTCGCTGTGACAACTAGCGCCACCCTCGCTTGCAAAACAAACTTGCAGGAAGTATGCAAAACAAGCTTCCTGCAAAGACAGCACAAAGAGATAATTATCTTTGTCTCTGTTAAAAAAAAAACATCCGATTTTTAATAGCATCTCCTAGACCGTCCTTCTTTTTATTAATTCAATAAACCAATGATAATTTGTAAAAAAAACTTAACTTTTTTATTAAAAATTTTTTGAAACATTTTCCATCTTTTTACTAAATATATCACTCGCACTTTAAAGAAAACTATATCGCCTTTTTCTTAATGTTGAAATTTTAGCGTTTATAAACAAAAGTAAACCGAAAAAACAGTCAATGTTTGTTGAAAAATAAACTTATACATTTTGTCCCATTTTAACGTAATTACTTTTGAACTCTAATTTCATAACTTATTCTACTAGCAAAACGTTGTTATTAGCGAAAATCGTTCTCTCTTTGACTTCAAATCATATTCCCAACTCAAAATTTAATGAAATCGAGAAAAAAGTTTAAAATAAATCGTATACGAATCGAAGCGACCGATGTATTAGCGAAATCTATCTTGTCCTGTCGTAGCCGAACTGGTCTAGTGGTATCGACCTCTGTCTACTAATCGGTAGGTCGCGAGTTCTATCCCGGGTTGTGTTCGTACTCTGTTTTTGCTATTATTTGCAATGAGTTTGCACGACAAGCTTGTGACAAACTTGCCGCAAGTTCGTTTCATGGTGACTTCGAAGCTTTCGTTAACTTGCTGCAAGCTTGCACTCTTGTCATGACAAATTTGTGGTGAACTTGCACTCTTGTCTTGACACATTTGTGGCAAGCTTGCTGCAAACTAAAATTGCTATCTGGGTATATGAAATTTCCCCACATCTAGCTCGTTGTTCGTGTTAAGGAATCTTGTTATTTGAATCTTATAATCGAAATTTTCAGCCATCTTGCCTTTTGTGTTGCAGAGTTGTTGTGTTGGCATGCACAGGTATATGGATACCGAAATACAGTAGAAGTACTTGATACAGATCTGTAATTCTGGGGATGAAATCGTAAATGAAATGTCTTTCATCTAGATCGTTCCTCGTTCTGTGGAATCTTCTACAAAAGAATCTAATACTGAAAAGAAATTCATCCATCTTGACTTTTATGTTGCAGATTTGTCGTTTTCACATATACACGAATAAGCATATCCAATAGACAGTTAACCCTATGAGGTATTTGATGCAAAGTTTGATACAGATCTGTGATTCTGGTGATGAAACCGTATATGAAATTTTTTCCATCTAGCTCGTTTCCTTTGTTTGCTGCTCATTCCATAGAATCTTGTTTAAGAGAATTTTATTATTAACTGAATCTCTTACTTTCGAGAGCTTTAATATTAGCATCATTAACTGACGCATTTCATTTAACGAAACAACGAAAGTGCAGCGTACGGAGCAAGCAGGAGGCAAAATTCTTATTACTTATATTAACCGAAATTTAAACCTCACAGATTAATTTTGGGCTTATTAACCGAAATTTAAACCTCACAGATTTATTTTGGGCTTATTAACCGAAATTTAAACCTCACAGATTGATTTTGGGCTTATTTGAATTCCTGACCGTATTTTCCTTACAAGTTACGCGAGAATAAAATTATTTGCTGATGAAGCGATTTCACTTCCGTCAGAAGAATATTCTAGCAATACTTTTCTGTTCCATTTATGTTCAAAGAAAAGTTCGACTTTCCTGTGTGAGTCACGTAAACAAGGATTTGAAAAAAAAGAGCAAGGAGAAAATTCTGAAACCAAACTCAGGCTACTATTTCTTCCAAAAAATCTGATCTAAACCCCGACTTTAACATGATTTTTCTGCCTTCTTAACACTGAAATGTGAACTTACTTGAGAATAAATCTGTAGTTTCTGAACTTTTCTTAGATTTCGTTCTGGATCTTTAAAAGCTGAATTTTGGTAGCTCAAATATATCTGTTTTAGTTTATGTGAAATAAAATAAGTAAAATTTGAAACTTATTGAAGCAGATTTAAGATTCCCATGAGGCAAAATACAGTTTAACATCAAATTGTTTCGTGTATCTAGTTAATAACCGTGCTCTGCATATCTATTTGATAATTTTAAGAAGTTCTCATAAAATATCTGAAAAGAAATTAACAGAAAAGTATAAAAAACGGTTCAATCATGCGGTGGAAATGCTGACAATTATATAAATTGCTAAAAATTATGAATGCAAGATGGATTCGTACAAAATGATTACTGAACGTTGATCGATTATGATATGTGTTTGAAAGAAAAGAAGGGAAACTTTTGATAATGAACTCAATTTGCGATTAAATAATTAGCAATACAGATATTTTTACAAAGACCAATGCATTGTATATCATATGTTTTAAAAGTATTGTGACTTAACATAGAACGCACGAAATTGTAAGACTGCAACAGAGAATTTAAATTACAAAAAAATACTAGGAAATTTTAAATATCATTAATGTATTATTATGCTTCAAAATGGAATATAAATAGAGTATGGTTACTTAAAAGAGCAATTTCAGTTTCAAAACGCAATATTTTGACTTTGCAATAAAAGGAAATAAGTATCAAGATTTAGAAACTGCATTGAAAGTTAATTTACGAGTCGGATTATTTAGATTTGAGTAGTTTCTGAAACAAAATATATTTTCAAACATTGGAAATAATTATTCCTATCACCTTGAAGTAAAAGAGAGTATTTAAAACCAGCTTTTAAGCAGCTACAATTGATTACTATTCCATTCATACGTGAGTTCACTTTTATACTATGTTTTAACACTATTTGTTTTTTGTGGAGAACAAAATGAATACAGTATCAATTGTCAAATTTCCTTATGTAGGTCTATTTGTAAGGAGTCGAAACAAATTAAGCATCATCGATAAAACGATGAACTAATATATTTACCCTAATCCAATCATACTATTAAATATCCTTAAATTTAAAGCACAGTATGCATATTTGTAGGACTGAGATTTTAAGGTGGAAATTCATCTAAGAATCGTTGTAAGCTAAAATAGTCTGTTGCTTGAAGTCATCCTGCAAACAAACAAAAAATCGAAATTATTTTTTAAAATTTCTTATTTAAAAATGTAAGGAAACTCTAAACTCGAGAGTTACAGATACCAACTGTGATGTACCCAAACATAATTTATTATATATTATCCAATATTATTGTACTGTACAGAGTTATAATTAAAGTTTGCTCACTGAGAAGCCTTGGGAGACGGTTTTAGGGCTCGAAAGGAAACAAAATTTCACCTGTATGTAGTACAAGTGATGGTCTTTATGGGAACCGAAAAAAGAAGAAAAAAAGAAAGGAATAAAAAGACGGAAAAAATACAATTTTCATTCAATAGGAGGCATTGAGCGCATTTCTGAGGTGATTTTTGCGGTTGTTTATTTTATTAATATTACAGAAGCAAACTTCTATATTCCGTTTCAGTTTTTATTTAGTTTAACTGAAAACACTGCAGAAACTCAGTTCTAAACGCAAGTTTTTTTTCCGTTCAAATTTTATGCAAGAAAGAGCACCATTTCACACTATTTTTTTCTAGTTTTCATTCAAAAATAGAAGAAGAAAACAGTAATAAACAGTCAAGGAAAAAAATGAGGTAGTGCACTTCCTTGCGTGAAAACGTTAGATTGAACCAAAACAGACTCTACATTCAGAACTCAATTTCGGCAGAGTTTTTAGTTAAGCAAAAAAAAAACTCAAAGAAACTATTCAATTTTGCTTGAGTAATAAAAATTTTTGCAAAAATCACCTCAGATATTGGCGCAACGAAAACAAATGACGAAAATTTTATCTTTATTACTTTTCTTTTTCTTTTTTTTTCTTTTCGGTTTCCACCGAACACATACGCTGCACTGTATTCTAGTGAAATTTTGTTTCTATTGGAGACATAGAACCGGTTATAGGGCCTTTCGAATAGGCAAAATTTAATTACAACCACCGTGCGTATTATACCGAAGACAGTTATTAACTTTTATACCTATACACTTTTGGGCCTGTGCCACTCAAAAGCACAGTTTTTGGAAATTTCAACAGATAAAGATTTGAAGAAAACGATAATCAAATTGCCCAAAATAGTTAAGATGTCCCTTCTTAGACTTTTAAAGGTGTGAGTGTCATTCAGTACATTAAATCTGCCACTATATAACATAATCCTAGTGTTACGGATATCTGACTGTAATCGGAGATACTTCAAGTACAATTTACTCATGTCTATAACTGCTGATGAGTAGACGGTCACTAATTTCACCATTATTGACATCAAAGTTTAATTATAGCTAGTAAGATCTCTCTTTTATCTGGAGTGGAAGGGTCCGGGTCACATGACAGCCTTTCGGAATTTAGACAGTTGAACACAAATCCATAGCTCGCAATAGTTTATTTTTTTCATCGAAACACGATTCGAATATTTTAGACCTTTCTCAAAATACCCTTGGTATAGCTCCAGAAATGAATAATAACATATAACTAAACCGATTAACAAATTATCCTACCATTTTATATTAAATAAGGTGTTCTAATAATTATGATGTAGGCAGCAGTCTGTGTCATGAAGAATATAATATAATGTCATTAAATATAGGATTTACTGTCTTAATAAATTGTTAATGTTCTTTTTAGTACTTAGAATCTTAATATAAGTAAATTAAATTAAATTCATTTGATAGCTAGTTTCTTAAGTTAAGAAAGCCACTCCACTGGTATAATAACCCTGTTGTTTTCTCTGATTACTTTTTTTTACCTCACTCGCAAAAGAAGAAATTAACTTATCCTTCTTAAATTGCGAAGCTATAAAGCATTTTATTCCACCTCTTTCATCCTTTTATGACGAACGAAGTTTACTTTTGCCCAAAGCTTCTATTAAAAGGATCTAACAATTACCGGGATAGAGGGCTCTCCTCCTGTCTAAAAGGCCCTTTAGCCAAGTCATAATTTGCTACAGTCAAGGAAGTAAGTGATTTCTGGCCCTATCTGGCTTTCTCATTAATCTTAGGAAGACCATTCTCTCCACAAATAAACGGAGTTTCCACAAGCAGTCATAGTTGAGAAGGATTGCAAGATTGAATAAATGTGGGTTGCAGATTTACGTGATATGAAACATTACGTTTATTTTAAGTTCATCAACTTTTAAAGCAATGGCAGACACAACTGTACCGAGTCAGTTTTGAAATGTATACTAATGAAGACGAGCTGAAAGGAAAAGCGTTGTTGAAATCCTATAAAGACTTAATATCTCAGCAAAAGAAAAAAAATTATATTTAAACTCATATTTACAAGAAGTATTAATATATCAAAACATACGTTTTAATGATAAATAATGTATAGAAAGTTAGTATAGTCAACATGACAGGTATAGATTTCTTAAACAAACTGACTGTTGGAAGGAAGAATTTGGAAATGCTTTTTTCACATGTTACATGTTGTTAAAATTCACTCTTAAGTAAATGAAAGGAGAAAATTTAACTTAAATTCTTAAGACACCTTTTTCATTGTAACGCTGCAATTTGCCTCTAAATACACTTTATTCTTCATTCCGACTTAAAAGCTCCATTCTTATATTGTATGTGTTGGTGTATCATTCATAAAACTAGTATTGAACTATAATTGATAAATCAATGAACTCAAAAATCATGTAGTAGTTTACACCAAATAATCCATATTCAAAGCCCCTATCTTATGTTCATCACTTTATGATAGTTATACTTTTGAGCCATCGAGATCACTCTGTTATTTGCGCAAGATAAGAAATGCTACATAATCCTTCACTTTAAAAAATCTCAGGTTTATAGATATGGTATTTATTTACTTAAAATAAGCATTTTGCGAATTAAAGTCATGTCGATATTGTAAAAATTCTCCCTAAATATTTACTATCCTCTTGTGGGAAAAATAAGTATACTTTTTGAAAGGATTAATATATAACTAATGTCCAGTTAGTTAAACTATTTTTTCTCTTACATTATAAGTAATTAAATTCTTAAATAATACTATTTTATAAGTAATTGGTTAAAATAATGAATAAATTCAGTATTTATTAAGTAATTAATAAATATATGTTATGAAATTAAAGTGAACGCTAAATGAGGAAGGTACATATAGGAAATAGTAAATAGGAGTTCGTGGTCCACTTATTTCGAGCAACGTGTATATATATATATAAACTGACTGTGTTATTACATGTTCATTTAAATGAACTATGTTGTACTATTATAATGTTGCATATAAATAGCCACTCTCTTGGTTGTTAAAGTATGTCTGATTATTCTCAAGCCTTGCATATCAACAGTGGCTAAATATAGCCCAACGTTGGAAAGTCAAATGTCACCGGCGTAAGCACTTTGTTTAAAATAATTCATCTTACGATTCATCTCTTAAAAGTCGAATTGACTAATCAAGTTTCAAGTTTCATTGCCTTAGGGTCATTTCGGGAGTAAAAATGTAAATAAAGCAAGAATATTTAATCAAACCTCCCTTGCAGAATTCCAATTTGCCTTAAAATTAAAATGCTACTCCCCCCGATCATTTGTTAACCAGCAATTCATTATTCGAAATCACATGCACTCGTACGCTCTCTTTCTCTAAAGCCAGAAATCAAGATAATAGAAAACAAACGATGAAAAATGGATTCAAATCATCGAAAGAAACATCGGTGGAATTCACGCCAGATTGATTTCCGCCAGAACTCAAGCAAACAAGGCAAGTTTCCCCCCAAAGACATCATGAGCGAGAGCGGAGTTGAGGGCCCCGAAAAACGCAAACCCGAACGAACCTCTTTTGTAAATTTTCGAGAAAACCACATCCCCAGTACGTGTGTCACAGAGCGTAAATTAGAAGTTACTCTACGTGCAGGATTGCTTCCAGTATCTCTTAATCATTCACTCGAAAACTGCAATCCGCCCTAATTGCCTGCTAATTACCCACTTACTCGAGACCCCCGTAACACGCATTAAGCCTTAGGCCATCCGCCTTCCTACTGATGAGATGGTTATTGACGCCTCGGCCTTCCATAGGCCTTAAACGAGTTAGAGTTTATTTTTCTTTTATTTAAAGCCCACCTCTGCCATTCTTATTATATGAACACCCCTAAGCCTTGATCTCATTTGCGGAGAAGGGTTCTGGTTAATAAACAATTTTCCTGTTCTATGTCGAAAAGAAGTTATTGCGAGACACTGGTTTAATTGGAAAACTAGCCCTGCTACGGAGGGGGTGCACCAGGGGGTGGTGAAGGGAATTGGCGGTTGATTCTTCGGCAGCTAGCGGATAGTTAAGGAAACTTATTTGGGTTTGCTTTTAAAGAGATGCTAACAATATTAGTACTCTAGGTGTGCAGTCTTCTTTCAATTAGAAGATGGCAGTTGCGGTGGGGAGTAAGAAGATGAATAACGAACTGTGGTGACCGATGATGTTACCGCAAGAGAATTCTACAGAATGCGATAAATAATTGGGAATCAGAATTTCTTTATTAAATTATTGTTTCTTATGCTGAGGAATGCTAAGTCATCGTAAATTGCTCATTAATTGAATTTCTTAAAAATTTCAGTTTAGAGGAACATGTATTATGCATTTTATTGGAAAATGTTTCGTTAAGAAAAGACGTTGCTTATTTTCATGTTAAATTTTATTGTTGTTAGAATTACAAAGTAAAAAGAATTTTTGACGGCAATTACCCCAACCAAATACCCTGGGAATTAACATAAGTCTAGTAAGCTATTAAATAAATAATGCAGCCCATCTTGCTTAACCGAATGTCAAAGGAACTTCGTCCTACTGACAAGGATCTTTTTACTTTCTCGTATACGAAGTATACAAAGAGAAAGTATTGTAATCGTCAAAAAATTCGAACTCGAGATTTTGACGAATCTCCACGTTTTAGACCTCCCTGAGTCCGAAAAACACAATTTTGGAATTATGTCTGTCTGTGAACACGATAACTCGAAAACTATTAGAGCTCCGGGGATGAAAGTTGGTATGTGGTCTTTAAACACAATTTGTAGGTTTTCATCAAATTTTGAACAAAATCCGTCAACGGGAAGTCTGCCTGTTTGTATGTCCGCTGTCATGTGAACACTATAACTCAAAAACTTGAATAGCAAGATGGATAGTACACGTTTTATTGTCATAAATGTAGGTCCGTATAAAATTTTGGGCCAAATCCGTCAGAGGTTTGACTGTCTGTCGGCCTATATAATTTACTTTTGAAAAGAATCCGCATCTCCACGCGTATGCGTACTGGAAATCAATCTTCTGTGCACGCGAAGGCTATGGAGCGAATTACGTCAGTTTTTCCTTGAGACGGCAAGAGCGAAAAATCGGTACGCATCTCTTTGAATTGGTTTCTTTACCTAGATATTTTTCAATCACTATAATGAAAAACCTTCTTATAGTCATAGGAGTTTGGGTAACAGTAGGTTCGAATTTTTTAATCCACGCGGGGGGAGGGGAAACAGCACCTTCCTGGGAAAGTATACGAGAAAGTTTAAGGGAGAACACTCCCACTGGTTAAAAAGTTGAAACTAGGTAATACAACAGATTTCCCATACATTTTGTTCTGTTGGTCCTGGTACAAGCTTAATATGCCATGATAGATGAAATATCCTCATCAAAGAATTATTTAAATGTCCATGCCTTGCTATTTAAATGCTATTTCTTTTACTGTAATAAAATTTTAAGTCATCCTTTGGTGAGTTTTTATAGTAATTTAAATGTTTATATATGCTGTATCTGTTACTGTATTAAAGTTATAAATTAAAATATAAAAGTTCCTTAAAGTACAATAAAAAATTAAAATATAAAGACTGTCCTTTTGGTTAAAACTCTAGATACACTTTTCATGCCAACAGATGCTTCTGAAAAGTGATAACTTAGCCAAAATGATCCTAAATTTGTTTTGGCAGCATTGATTGGTCACCAACCCCAGGAGTACAAAGATATAGTAAAATATTTTGGGCATTATTGAACAACATTGTGAATATCGAGGAATACCGAATGCTATATCTAAATTTTTAAAAGTTTTGTACAAAAAATCCGCTTTTTTCCTAGATTTTTTCCGAATTTCCTAGACCGTCCTTCTTCTTATTAATTCAATAACTCAATGATAAATTGAGGAAAATCCACTATGTATTTTTATAAAAAATATTGCTTTTGAAAACTTCTCCATCCCTACTTTTACGAAATACAGAACATACAGAAATTATCTTGTTTAAGCAAATTATCACTTGCACTTTAAAGAAAACTATATATCACCTTCTTCTTAATGTTGAATTTTAACGTTTATAAACAAAATTAAACCCTTAAAACAGTCAATGCTTGTTGAAAAATAATAACTTTCTTTGTGTCCCATATTTTTAACAGCAATTACTTTTGAATCCTAATTCCATAATTTAATCCGCTAGAAAAACTTAGTTACTAACGAAAATCGCTCTCTCTTTGACTTCAAATCATATTCTCAACTCAAAATTATAAAACGTTAATTAAATCAAGAAGACAATTCAAAATAATATGCGTAGATGCACGATACTTCGTATCAAGCCAGTCTGTTTCAGCGCAATCTATCGTCGATGTTCACGGTCTCGCTGGTTGAGTGGCTAAGACAACAGGTTTGGTAAGTCACACTGTCCGAGGGGACAGTTCGGTTCCAAGGCCCGTATGTGTAACAACTGTCGTATTATAAAATAATCAAACGATGCGGTATGGAAGCAAATTTTTTAAAATCTCTAGTAATTAATTATGTTTAATAATAGAAATATTTATAATTTTGGGGAAATAAATAATGCATTAATGAAACTAGGTTGAACTATATTATATAATATTGCTCAATATTTATCAATATTGAAACCCAATATTGAGCAATATGGGAAAAGTCTTACATTTTGCACTTTCAAAATAATGTAACACAATATTATACAATATTGATTTTTCGAATGTTACAATGTTGAACAACATAGTGTGCTACTTAGGAATTGGAGAAGCAACAATTGATATAATTAATTCCTCTACAGGATTCTCTTAGTTCAGGAAGCAATAATAACCACAAGAAAATCAATTGGAAAAGGCTTTCAGTTTGTATTCTAAAACTTCTAACGCCATTTGCTGAATCGTTACTCTTCAAATTTTTCCTCTTTATAATAAGCCTTTTACGCAACAGGCAATGCGAACGGAAAGGAATATCTATTTATCTTTTACTCCTCCATTTATCACTTAAATGAAACCTTACTACTTTGACTTATTCTTCAATTCTCAATAAATCCATGTTTCCTAATTTCTAGTCGGTGTTTCCGATTTCGAAAGATATTACTGTCATGAACGAGTTCTATGCATTAAAAAATTTTGAAAAGGTGTGATATATAAGCTATGGTCAAATGAGAAAAGTTCTAACGATCTTGTAAAAGGGTTCAATTTCCAATTAATAAGCAAAATATGATTCATATATGCATAAACAATCCTTTAAAAGTTGCTGATTCTATGGTGTTAAGTGACCTTGTGAAACACAGTGCTTATTCAAATATTTGGAGTTTTCTTCACTAAACTTCCTCCTATAAGGGGTTTCTATCCGCTGCGTCAGACCAAAAATGATTTTTTGCCTGTGTTTCGCACAATCAATGTCCTTTTTATTTGCATCAATGAATATTTTCCTGTAGATTATCATAAACACCTTTCGAACTATTGGTTTCATAGTGTTGTTTCTGATTTTGTAATTTTTTTTTCTCGCCATATGTGTCGAACATGTTCTTTAGAAAAATCAATTTTTTCTTTCTAAATCGTACGTGTAAAAGTATTTTTTTTTCAACGCTATCCGCTTGATTGCTATTTTTTTCTTTGATTTCCAAATTTTTTTACTTATTTTTTACGTTAGTAATCTTTAGCCACGATAACTGACACAGTTAATTCCATTCAGTATTTTCAGTGGACGGAAAGGCAATATTTACGAAAATAAACACTGAATTAAAAATTTTATATATTGCATTTTCGTTGCAATTTTCAGAAAAAAAATTATATAAAATTTTTTCCCTTGTGAATGAAAGCCCGAGATTTTTTTAAAAAACTTGGAAATATCGCCGTTGAAGTTTCATAGTACAGCAAAAATCTCGAATATGTGTAACAAAAAATGCTAATTTTGATAGATATAATTTTGACATAAGGACTGCATGCCAAATTTCAAGCACTTATCTCGTTATGTTTTTGACCCACCGTGTTTGCGTATACACGGCGAGTCAGAAAAACAGAAAACCCAACAGGTTTCTTATGCTGAAGAAGAATTAAAATGTCAAAGTTTATCAAAATCTTGAGTCAAATATCTTAACGGTTACAATAATTTCCGCATCGGGAAGTAAAACAAGAGATATCTATTGAAGTTGGACCTCTCATTTAAAAATGTGGGGGAGTATGAATAGTTTCTTGCAAAATTTCAAACAACTAGCTCATTATGATTTTGATTCACCGTGTTCGCATGCACACGGTAAGTCAGACAGATAAGGAACCAAACAGATTTTTTGCTCTGAAGAAGAATTAAAACGTCAAAATTTATCAAAGTCTTGAGTCAAATATTTTAGCGGTGAAAATACTTCATGTACCTCGAGGTAAAAAAAGACATATATTAAATTTGGACCTCGCATGTAAAAATGTGGGGGATATTTATGGTTCCCTGACATCTGAAGTCCTCTTTTTCTCTCTTTCAGACGGCAAATACCGTGCATCTGAAGAGGCGGCCGCCGCTCACGAGGATCACTCGCAGACCTCCAATAGGAAGAGGAATCGATCCGGCTCCGAGAAAGGCAAGATTTCCAATTCGATTTCTGGGATGGGGTTTGGGTACACTTTAAAGATGCTTTTGTAAATCGCGCCCATTTTCGGGTGGGGGAATCGATGCTGCGAAACCGTTTGTCATAAGTTTTCGCAATTTATGTGCCATTTTGAAACTTTGTTCTCTCAAATCCTAACGCATTTAATAATTTTTTGCAGTAATATCGCAAATGAGTAACTCTGCGAATATTTAGGATATATTGACAAAATCGAGAACGATAAATACAGACTAGTTTAAATTTATAAATACGGAATTTTTAAATTTATAAATCAGCATCGACATCAGGAGTTTTCATCTGTTATTTAGGTTATTTCATCATACATATTGTTCATAATATAGGCAAATAAATAGGACATTAAAAATGCCAGCTTGCCTAACTAACTATCCTAAATCATAAAATACCCTACCGCAAAATGATAAAAATACCAAACCGTAATTTCATTATATCATATAAATAAATATGCGCGTTATTAGTGTAAAAGTGATTTTTTTAGATGAGCCAATACTTTTCATACGATTTGTTATTATTACAGAATTTTGGTTTAAAAAAATACTAGGGAAATAATTCGAATATAAACAAGACAACAGAACATATAAAGAAGACAAAGTTTGGCAACAGTTTTCAATAAAATAAAGTAAAATATCATTGCTTATTCTTGCTTAAAATGCAAGAGATAAATTCCAGAAAAAATTGTGGAAAATAAAGATATAAGGTCACATATTTTTTCGGAAAAATGCACTGAATTTATTTATTTACTTTTAATATAACTGTAAATTTATGCATTTGGATGAAACTTTTTTTCTGATTAAATTAAAGATTTGCGTCAAAATATAAAATAAATTCTCTCTTAAGAAAAAATTAGTCTTTTTAATGAAAATTCTCCCTTAATAGCAACATATAATCTGTGAGATGAAGCGCCAAATTTTTTTTTTGTGCCAAAGTGTGGGTTTTACCTTAAATGATGTGGGACTTCTAGTAGCTTCCTGGCTCCCTACCTAGGGTATCGTGGTTTTTTTCTCTAGTGATCTTCTGATGTACGTGATGGTAGCTGAGTTCCGCACGATTACAATTGTATTTTTGATTTCCAAATTTTTCTCAATATTTCTTTTTATATACCCGAGAAGTCCGTATGCCTTTTCCCCAGCCACTAATTCAATGATATTGATCGTTATTTCCACTATCTTGTTTAAAAATGGCGAATTCTTTCAGGCTCTCAACTAAAACAGCTGTCACTGCTAAGGACAGCTGTTTTGCAGCTTACGGGAAAACAAACGTCAACTCCCTCCTGAATTCCTGGACATTTTGTTAGTTGAAATTGCAAAGAAACACAAAACAGTTATTAGAAAACGCAAATATAGCTTTGTATGACTTCATAGTTCAGTTTGCTAAACTTTTCCTTAAGCCTAAGCAAAAATTTGACTTTCAATCTCAAAGATGAGTTGACCCCAACCGAAGGTTAACTATGAAGAAGATAAAAGAAAATCGCCGTAACTTTTATAAACCAACAGAAAAATAATCATATGATTTTCGTAAACCAAATGTAGAATGAAAATCTTTGCAGAAAACGATACATTTCAGATGCATTTGGATGGTTTTATCTGTTTCATCCTTTATAGAAGATTGTTACAAGCAAATATTTATTTTTTGAAAATACTTTGGTACTAAGACATAAATATATTTTAAATTTTTATGTATATTATTTTTATGTATTTATAATTTATATATTATTATTTTTATGTATTAAATATGTGAAAGTATCATTTAACCAGTAAGCTGATAACAAATGCACCTGGAAATCTTAAAACATTTTCAAGGTTACGGAGTATGACTATATCCCTACAAACTGTTTTGAACTGAATTTCCTTATATTTTTTCATTCCTAATATTTTTCTTTCACATAGTTATTAGCTTTTTTATAAAAGAGAATGCAATCTTTTTGTTTTGCAGTTTCTGAAAAGAGTGCAGGTTACAAGACTAAGGACTTTACTCTGATTTTAACCCTAGTTTTGGCCGTGCTTTTCACAATATCAACGTAACGGACAATTGAAGGAAAAACATTTGATCATCCGTAAAATGCTTGATTGCTGATTGGAAGTTAAAAGTAACCAACCGGCCAAAACGGATAAAGTTTTTTGACTGCCTGTTGTGTTGGTATTGATTTCAAGAAAATGGTTAATTCTCAGTCTCGTATTTTTTATTGTGTTGCGAAGAGCATTTTATGTCATTTTTATATCAAAGTAATAAATATTAAATGCTGAAGTATTCAACGCTTGAGATTTATTTTTGGATAGTTGAAGGTGAAAGATTTAATATTAAAATTTTTAAGGAACGAGGCATATTTTATTATCACATTATAAATTGTAATATATGGTATTAAAAATGTTGTGAATTATTGAATGATATGAAAATATGCTGTGAATATGATCAATATTAAAAATAACTGCAGAACTAGAGCGTTTGCAATTGATTTGAATTATTCTTGAAACTATTCACTACGATTTGTCAAAATATACTCTCAGATAGTTTTTAAAAATATTTGAAGCAACATTTTTATTTTAATTAAATTAAGATTAGTAGGTATAAGTGAACTAAAATTAAGTCAAGATAATATTTTTGTACTTCAAATTACAACTTACTAAGAAAAAATCCTTGGAATAAATGGCAAAAAGACAAAAAAACATCTCGCAAGGCGACCAGGGACATTGAAGGTCATTTTTAAAAATGTTCAACCAATCAATTTGAAATTTTTCAGGCATTAATAAGAGCATTGCATAAGGCAACACACAAAATTTCACTGCAATATATTTATTTATTTCTGAGTTATGGGTAAAAATGTAATTTTTAATAACAATTAATGGCGTTTAGGATAAATATCCCAGGCGCTCCTAAATTACTCGAAATCACTCTAATATTTTGTATTAGTTACTCTAAACTTTTTAAACAAAAATTGGGATTAATTTTTATGTTTCAGAAAGAAATTTCAAAATAAAGACGCATATTAACTCAAAACAATTGATTTCGGGGAAAAATATGTCCAATATTCGATATAAAAGAAAATTTTTAAGGTTTAATGAAATATAACTTCTATGTGAATGCCAAAATTTCTTCTCCATACATGTTTTTATACTACTATAAAATATCATGAAAAATTGAAGCGCCTGGAACCTTTATCGTAAAGGCCATTAATTGTTATTAAAAATTACATTTTTACCTATAACTCAGAAATAAATAAATATATTGCAGTGAAACATTTTGTGTTGTCTTACATAGCATTCCTATCGATGCCTGATGAATTTCAAATTGGTTAGTTGAAAATTTAAAAAAAATGATTTTGAAGATCCATGGTCGCCTTAAAAAAATGTTCTGCATCCTTTACAAAAGAGCAGATATTTCGTAAGAGCAACAAAGTGAGCAAATATACTTTTAATTTGAACCAATTTTAAAAGAATATATTTAATTTGATGTTCTAAAATGTAGTTTCACTTAAATTGATTTCTCGTCTATTGACACAGATTACAGTTATGTCACCGTTATTGATGGATTAATAACCATCAGAAAGTAAAAATTATTGAAACGATGTTGTGTAAACGCACAATTGTTCAATATTAGTTCTTGTTCCTGCACAAAGATTATTCACTATATTATAAGATATTGTGCAATTTGGGTCAAAGCACTCGATTGCAACTGTCATTACCTATCAAATAGCGAAAAAAGATCGACTGTTTATCTTTGTTTCAACACGTTAATATAGGAATCGTTCATTTATTTGTTTTTTTAATATGTTAAATAATTTCGATTTTTTAATATGTTCGAAATGGCGACAGACTCCAGGAAGCATCACAGAACTCTACGATGGAAAACCTACGCTCCAACTAAATTAAACTTTAATATTTTATTTCGGCAGTATTGGATGTTGTAGACCGGTGATAAATATTTGACTTTTTTTTAAAGTACTTGCCTCTTATATCATTTTTTCTGGTACCACAATCAGCTGTGAAAGGCGAAATAAGCCAGAGATAGTGTTATGCTCGTGTACAATATTGCGCATTTTCTGTTCCCTAATCTAGTGCAGATAACTGAATGTGGATTTTTGGAAGTCTTCTTTTAAACTGATTGGGTCCAAAATTTGAGACAAATCTACAAACTGTATAACAAGTGATCCACTAATACTTTTGGAAATAATTTGGTTGAGCATTACAAGATGGATACTTGTATCCGATGAGCAATAATGTGAAAGAAAAAAAAACTTTCTTGAGAAAAATTTTACATTTTTAGGTTCAAATCATCTGTTAGCTAGTAGGATCGAATAAGTAATAAAATTTGTACCTCTATATCTCGATAAAAGGATACTTATTTTCTTCCGAGTTGAATTTCGAGTTTTTTCTGATTACAGTCAGTACATTTATGGTATTCTGCTGTATAAATAATGACTCTATAAGGCATAATGAATAAATCTGTTACATTAAATATTTAATTGCATTGCAGATAAATCTATATATATTATTCACGGAATATACTCTTAAGGCATTTAAGATAAATGCACGAATTTTTGAGTTATTTTATTTGAAGAAAGAAGTGATATCTCTCTTTTCAGTTTCGTCATGGTTTATGGTCTAGAAAGATAAGGACAATTTCCTTCCATATCCAGAGTAATATAACGCAAACTAGAAACTCTGTAATATGATTCTTAGTTATTATATTACGAATGAGATTCAAGAGAAATGTTCCATTTCAAAATTTTTTCAGATATTTATAAATTATTCCAAATGATCCAAGCTTATAAAGTTGACATACTCAATATACCGTAAATTTTTATCATTATTCTCTTTTTATGCAGGCTTGAAAATAAAAGAAAAGTATTTCCAATGTTTTTTTGTTATTTTATTATTTATGATTGCAAGATAAATGGATATCTTCTAAGAAGAATATTATAATTCTCAAGTGAGAGCGAGCGTGCCTAGTGTATAAGAATATTTTATGAATTTTGGATGAAAATTGTGTGCTTTATTCAAACAGCACAGGATGTCTATATGATATTTTTTGACGTACTACTTCGTAAGAATACATTACAGTATCCTGTAATATTTGACTTATGAGTGTTGCTGCATAGATAACATATGAGAACAATTAAATTTTCCAATATATATTCCAAACACAAAGAGGAAATAAATTTTACCAGGTAAATCAAGCGTTGAATAGATCGCATTTAATTTTAAACCTTCTTAAGTGAACGTGAAATGTTCGATATTAAGTGCATGATTTGTTCGATGTGAACGCATTTTTGTTATACTTTTTAAGTACATAATATATCAATGTCTGTATAAAAATGTGTACATGTGCTCTGTAAATAGTATATTGATAAATAAAAGCTAAAACAGCAATAGCTATTAGATAAAAAATGTTTCATATTACTATCACAATGCATGTCATACATTGTACTAATTTGAATGATACATTTTAACTGACGTAAAAAGATGCGTTACGCTAATTCTGAAAAGAAACGAAAATGGAATCTTAAGATTAAAAATAATTTATGGATAAGTGTTAAATATTTTATACATAGTACAAAATGAGCATAATTTGAAAAAAACAGACACTTTTTCAAACTGATATTTATTTGCTTTAGCTTGTATTATACTTTTAAAACTCATATTTTGATTTCTTTTCCGATTTAATTTCAAAGAATAGTTTTTCTTTCCTTATCTTTGCTATATCACTTAAATAGGCATACAAATGTTCAAAATAATCGAATGTATAAGATTAAGGGATAAGAAAAGAAATTGGGTTTTAAAAAATATGTAAATGATGTAATTCACATGCTTATAGATAATAGTGCTCAAAATATTTAATATAATTTCATAGCGCCATTTGAATAGTAAAAGAAAAGCAAGCTTTGTTTCACGCCAACGTATCGTTTTACAGCGTAAGGTAATTATTCAAATTAACATCGACAGTTCGGTATAATCAAGTCATTAATTTAATTAACAATTTAATTTTCATTTGTACTGTATATATACGTACACATACATTATGTATGCAGGGCATGCATTCACAAAATTTCTCGAAATCACTGATACCGCTCTACAGGGCAAGCCGTTGAACCTAGAGATGCCAAATTCGATTTACTAATACTTTGGAGGATGCTAATCTGCACTTTTGGGCGGTTTATAAAAATTTTAATTACAATTTTGAACGAAGCAAAATTTTAAATTTTTCCTTTCTAATTTTCAAAATTATTACAGCAGAAAATTAATTTAGCACCATCTTATAACTCAAAAAATTATGTTTCTAATAATGCCAATTTACTTTCCATGAAATTTTTCTCTATATTAACATTAAAAAAATATTTGTAAATATATTCCACAACTGTACATTTCATTGTTGCAATGAAATTCGGAGCGCTTTCATTCTTACTGCAGATATTTTATTCCGAGTTTTTCTTTAATTGCTGATAAACCAATGTGCGAATATTGTACTTATTTTTTGCATACTAAGTAATGTTGTTTTTATGGAAATGCTTTAAAAAATCTTTTGACTGAAACTTTAACAGTTGTGTTGTAAATAAAATCAAAATTCAACTCCAGAAGTAACTAACAAAGAAAATTTCTTACAGTTCATATTTTTTAAAACTCTGTTGTTACAAGCTTTTAGTATTAATTAAAATCCAGTTCTAATATAAATTTTAAGATTTACTTTTTATTCATATTAAAATAAATATTTGTGTATTCGATTATTTAAAACGTAGTGAACAATTACAGAACATTTGTATGCTTTGTTTTGCTTTAATTTGGGCATGTATAGACAAATAATAAAATTTTGAAGTTTTGTTCAAGATTTCTGAAAAATATCGATTTCATATGCATTTTTATAGAAAATGATAAGATTTAGGAATTAATTTCATGACTTTTTTAAAGTTATAATTTAATATACATCGCTATAGAAAAGTTATGAAATTTTTAAGTTTGCTTTATAATTTAGAAAAAAACGTAATGTTTTAATATTCTTGATTGTAAACAGATAATAACATGTTGAATTTTGTTTTATGAATTTTGAAAAATATTTATTTTTGCAAATTCAGGCACTGAATTACATTATAAGAGCACGCATCTTGTGTGGGATGTACAACATTTAACCTTAAAATATGTAACAAAGCATGTTCTCTAGATTGTATATATAGTTCCATTTGTAACATTATATTTGTAATAAATGATGTGAAAATGTTTTGCAATCATTTCTTTATTTACCATGAAATGTAAATTTTAAACACTTTTCGCCTTCAAATAAGCTTAAAAATAAACTATGAACAGTTCCTGCTAAAGGCAGTATGTTTCATTTTCAAATATGAAGAAGTTAGTGTATTAAAATATAGTGGAATATAAAAGACAATTTACATGCTTAATGTGTCCAAAGGTTTTTATCTAAAGGCTTGAAATAGAAAAACTAAAAATCTTTATTATAAACTCTTATATGCATACATTGTATTCTTTAAATAAATCTTCTAATCAATGATTTATTATATGATTGTGAACTTATGATATTTTCTTTTGTCGAAATAACTATTTATAATATGGAAAACATGCATTTTAGAATTCGCAGAAAAAATCCAGTATCTAATAAAAAATGTATATGAGCTGTAAAATGGGTGATATTCGTGCAAATGAAAGTAAACATTATATTTTATTTAAATACATTTTTTACAGGTCCAGTTTAAAAATAATTCCATTACGATCGGATGATTTAAATGATGCAAAAATTCAGAAGAAAATAAGAATGAAAATAATACATAGTATAAATTAAGTAGATGATGCCAGAAAATAAATTTTGTGAAAGCGTAAGTAAAAAATAATGTAAATAATTTAAAGAAGAGAAAGTTATGCAAAGTTGATAAGGTACAGAGTTTATTCTTATTTCTTAAATTGTTGCGAAAAAAGAGGGAAAAAATTACTTCTTACTAATTTGAATATCTTAAAGAAAATATATAGAGAGAAAATGCTCAATAAAGTTCCTTCTCCTACCCCTTAATTTCAGAACAACTGCAACTATTATCATAAATATGGCATCTAGGTATAGTAAAGATTTTATGCGCTATTTAATGAAACCGCTTACAGCTTCAGTTTCCAGCAAACTGCGGAAATAGAGTTGATATCTCGATATAGAGGAAAAAAAGTCAATTATGATGTAATAGAGAATCATTGATTTAGTACAAAGCGACAACTTGTAGACATTATTAATATAATAGCCCCGATCTGTCTCTCACTGACCTGGTAACCCTCTGACGTCACCAACAATAAAATTCGCGCCATAGCACTGCGAGACCTTAAACAGCATTATTTCATTCTAAGAGCACCTAAATTTCAGTAATTTTAAAATTTAGAAAGTAATTGCCGTTCTAATTTCAAATTTAATAGCTCTAAAATGGTGAAATAAAACTTTTTATCGATTGATATAAAATTTATCTCGTTATGATCAATAGTTCCCGAGAAATTTTAAATTATATCCATCATATATTTCAAATTAATTTCCGCTTTTCAATAGAAAGTATTAAATCACGCCAGTGGTATATCATGCGCGTGATCTAGTTTGGACGCCACGATGCATCTGATTAATTTTTGCAATCGTGATGATATAATTTCATAATATTTTTTGGCAACGTTAAAATTTACACAAAGACATCTGAAGTGCAAGGAAAATTTTTAAACAACGAAAAATACTTCACACGGAATGTTGCTTACAAAGAGGTTTTTTGAATAAAAAATATGTAAATAATATGTAAATAAAAAATATTTCCTGTCATAAAACATATGTTTATTTTATTTGTTTTCAATGAATGTTAAACATTTCTCTCGCTTATATATCTATTTAAACACGTCAAATTTGACAGGAATGAAGAGGCAATTTGCACCCATCTTACCATGAAGGATGATTTTCAAGCTAATATTAAGAACAAAATACTTAAAACGCACGTTTGTTTGTTCACGATTTCCGAAACAGTAAAATCACAAAACGTGGTCGGAAGGAGAAAATTCTATCTTTCGGACAAATATGGCCCCAATAGACATTTTTTGTGAGGGATACTTCAAACAACAGATATATGAGATCTCTCCAGCATCTTTACAGGACCTTCGACGACGTTTCACGGATGCTTGTGCCATCGTAACACCTAATATTATAAAAAGTATGCAATGTAAAATTCAAATAAAGGTCCAAATGTGTACTATAGCTTATGGAGAGCAGTTTTAACACCGAAAATAAAGGTATCTTGTGACATTTAACTTTGTTTCCTCATTCTAACACGTTTAATTATGTAACAGTTTTTGAAAACGAGAACAAGGAAATGAAGTTTTAAGCTAACTGATCTTCACATTCATGTCAAAAGGTGTTTTCTGTACTAAATTAATGCTGTTTTACTACCTTGCAATTGACTTTAATTCCTTGTATCCCGTTTTCGAGAGAGGAATGCTAGTTTCGTAGTTTACGCCGAGTGGCTCTATAAGTGATCTCATGGCAAAGCACATATCAGTTTTACTGTATCTAGACACCACTTTTATGACCACGGTTGCGGTCTTTCTGAAATTAAGTGGCTACTTTTTAAAGGACCTCGTTTTAATGCAAAATAATAATTGTCTTATATATAATGATTTACAAATTATTATATATAATACCATATAATGCAAATCATCCTTTATTCTTATTACAATGCAGAAAATTCATTCCTCTTATGTAATCAAGTAAAACCATATAATTTAAATCCATATTTTATGTTTACGAAATATCTTCAAAACCGAATCTGAAATATAAATGTCGTTTCATGAAACAAAAATTGTTGCTTTAAATCTAAAATATAGAAAAATATTCTTACATTTTTACTGTACGATTATTTTATTAATATGCTTCACAGACAATTCTAGTCAGTATTTCTAAATACTTCATTTGTTCCATTCTCTGTGTTTACCAAAAATATTTCAATCCAATATGGCAGAACAAAATATTCGATATACCATCTTAGAACAATGAGTTCATCTCAAAAGTTTCTGCTTTCAAAATACTCGTTATTTGAAATGACTATGTAGTGCGGAATCATTATCACATTTAAAAGTAATAAAAGAAAATTCTACTTCTAAGGACCATAAACATGCATCCTGGTACTAGCCATTTTATTCATCGCCATTGCACGCGACTTAGCAACTCTGCATGAATTTTATTCATCATTACATCATTATCTGAAAACCACAAAGTTCCAATGTGACAACCACATCTGACTGACTTTCATGATAATTTGTATGTGTTCAAAAATTAATAGTCTTTTGACACGCTATCTAAATCTATGTAAATGCATTGTTGACAATCGTTGAATGTTGTCGGTTGTTTCTACAAAATATAAAAATTCACTCCGAAAATATTGATTCTTTCAACTCAGCACAAAAGCACAACTCAGGATAAACAAAGTCGTCATGTGCTGGATGATGAAAAGAAATCCATAAGGAATATCATTAAAATTTAATCTTATCAGAAATTTCCATAAGAAAACAATTAATAAGCGTTGATCAATAGAACTCCGGAATATTATAATTTTAAACACATTAATCAAAAATGTTATAAACGTTTTTCAATGTTATAGCGTTGATTAATAGAGCGCCCGAATATTATAATTTTAAACACATTAATCAATAATGTTATAAACGTTTTTGCAAAGAAAGAAATGAAGACAACTTAGTATGATAGTCGAATTTATTTTACCATAAATTATATGATTAAAAAGATTTATTAGAAATCATTAATAATTTTTTTGTATAAATTAGAACTATTTAAATTGAACAAAAATGTGGACATTGTTTACAGTTATCCTCTTCCTTAATATGAAAAACTTAAGTACTGAAAAAACAATTATTGTGAAAAAGTATTAATGCTTAATTTTTAGTTTAATCGTTCTGTTTATTATTTAAAATGAGAAATTTTAAATTAAATAAAAAGAATCGGCGGAAAAATTTAATCCTTCTCTAATTAATTGTTATCTGAAATAGAGTGGCACAGATATAAGTTATGAAAACAAGCAGTGATTAAGCTGATTTCTCATATAAACACAAACATACTTATTAACAGATTACAATGATAATATTTTAAACTAAAGAGCATTTAAAAAGCAATAAATGTTAACATCTATCGCTTATTATGTTTTCCTTCATCACACCCTTTTCAGGCTTCATTTTCAGCCTTTCAATACAAATATTTATTTTTATGAGAGTTTTCATAACTTTTCCTTTGTTGTGGGCTCCAGGCTTTTCATCAATTTAACAAACATAATCGTTTGAAACTTGATTATTATGCTACATTGGTATTCTCTCAAAAAAATGTAATTTTTGAAAGCAGATTTTTTTTCAAATAATTGTTTAGCGTTAATAACGACCGGTTTTCAAAGCATTTCACTTAATACTTTTCAGAAAATTAAAATTGTTTAAGAAAGTACAGAAATAGTTTTGAAAGCTTTTTTGGAGATTTCATATTATGAATTAAAAGATTTCGATGGGGAATTCTGCATTGCAATCATTTCAGTAACAGGTAGTTAAATTTATGATGTATAAATATTTCTAATAGGACAAAGCTCCTCTGTTACCATTATGATTTGAAATCAATGCCATTCAATGCTGGCAAAATCTAATTTCATTAAACTGGTACAGTAGAGTTTTTTAAATTTATATATCAAATTTTTTGAGGCTATAATTTTATTCTCACATGTAGAAGTAAAAGGAGTCATCAAACGTTATATAAACCAACCATTTTTATGTCAACAAGCAAAGATAATTAACAGAGGAATACGCCAACCAACTATCTGGAAATGGCTAACTTATGCTAATAGCATAACATAACACCACTCCATGCCCCTGCCACTATAACCTCAAGGTTATTTAAGCAGTGTCGCGGTCATGAAGTGGAAGAAAAATAACAACACCCGAGGAGATGGCCTCTCTTAAAACTTGGCAATTCTCTACACCGCTGCCTAATTAAAAACGTAACAAGTTTACAAATGTTTACAGGTGCTATTGCATTAGGAAGGATTGCTATTAAGCTATACATTATAAAAATATTTTGGTAACACAGAGTAAAATAAAACTTTGAAAAAAAACGAAATTACACCGTTTTTTTCAAGGAAGAGAAACACGGTGGATCTTGGGAGAAAGTCCTGAAAGAATGACTAAAGCAGTTCTGAGTTCATTAGGGGATGATGGGTTGAAGAGGAAGCAAAGCTCTAGATATCATGTTGTGTTACTATTCAACTGTAGACACTAGGAACTTCATGTGGCCCATACTTCCGGACGGCCTCTATTGCCTGCATTTCCTGTTTTTTTCTTTTATGAATTTACCATTGTGATTTGAAATCAATGTCATCGGATGCTGGCAAAATCTGATTTCAATAAACTGCTACAGTAGGTTTTTTAAAAACAAAATTATTCATATATTTAGACCATTCTCACCTGTAGAATTACAAGGAGTCATGAAAAGTTAAACGAGGCAACCATTTATAGATTCACAAGCAAAAAATGAACTGAGGAATATTCCAACCAACAACTTATTTGGACACGATAAACTGATGCTGGTGCTGTATCTAGATATCATAATGTGCTGCTATTTACTGGTATCCCCTAGAAACTACAGGTGGCCCAAACTTCCCGACGACCCATACTACCAGCATTTCTCCTATTTCTTATATTATGCATTTTTTCATCCAAATTTTCTAAAGCCAAAGGTTGTACTTGAAAAGCATAGATAGCCTAATATAGACTTTTGACTATAGTTCTGATCGATAGTTTTTGATATTAATTTGAGTGATTCTGGACCTCTGGGGCTGTGGTTCATAAATTTCTTATAATTAAACAAAATCATTTCGGTCTGAATATCAAGGAAACCTAGTTTCTTTCCAATATGGGTAATATTGATGAAGTTTCAATAAAAAAATTTATTTGTAGGTTTTCAGACATCTGATATAAAGATGATTCTAGAGGAACACAGTATCCTGAAATATACGTGAAACAAAATAGTGTATGAGCCTACGGGATATTAAATATAATCTTGTTTCAACATGATATTGAATTAGATAGATAATCTGTGGTGTCAAAAAATGTGTGAACAACAAATAAAGGATCTGCAATGTTTCAAGCTGACAGTGCATCGTAGTAACTGTTAAGTGACGCCTTGAGGAAATGTAGAAAGCTTCTGAAATTTATAATGATCTGAATTTTACATTTTAATGTTTATTTTATTCAAAAACCAAGAATGTAGTAAGAGTAGTAAAATTAGTATAGAAGAAATTACAAAAATAATATTATTAAAGTGCGCTTATCATAGCAAATAATGAGTTTCTACGACGAGTAGTCATAATTACAGTTGCTACGCCATACATTTTCATATTCCCTGTATTAAAGTTCGCAAAAATGATAAAAATGCAACGAACTTTTTCATATCTACCTATTCTTAAGGTTTCTACAAGTTTTAATATATTCCACATATAGAGTTTCGTATATTATTTGCTGATGATGAAGTATTTTATCAATTAAAAATTCAACTCGAAAAATGTGTTAGTGGTTTTAAGTCATTAAGAATCACAAGGCTGGGCTGAGATTTTCTACAAGTACTTATGATAAGCAATTGCATCACCTCAGACAATCAAGAATCAAACAAACTTTTATATATGTCCTATGTGCTTAGTATTCGGACACTGAACAGCGTATATGATTTCGACTTGCCATTTTATTTATTTACATTAACTTTGTTTTATCTATATTTACTCTCCTGTGAATTAGGGTTATTTTCTATATAATTAAAGGCTGAAGAAAGAAGACACTACTTAATAAGAACATAGTAAAAGTCTGTAACTCGGTACGGATTACCATAAGCTTCGACTATTAAAGAGTTCAATCAAGAAACGAATCTCCATCGTAGAGGCTAGGTTCCATTTCAAAAAAGGACACTGTTATCGTAATTAAAGTTAACACTGTAATTTCTGAAATCTAGTTTAAAAAGATAAATAAAACTTCTCAATTTCTAAGTTAAGATAGGGAGGTAGAAAAATGCTTTAGACATATCAGAACCATCGGTATTGACATCATTATGCACGTGAGGAATTGCGATCTTTTTGCAAAGACTGTAATAGAAACTGAGATAACTAAATTGACCGTTACTGGAATTTTAACTATAAATACGATCTTGATTATAACTCAGAACTTTATCTTAACGCTTATCTTGATTATAACACAAATAGGCAGCTATAAGTGTTTTGACTAAATTTATATAAGTACGATGTATTTGATATTATTATAGGAGAGTAGGAAAAATTAGACTTAAAACAGAAAAGTACTAACTTGATTTCCATTTCTTCAGTGGCGTTTAGAATAAAATTTGTTGGTGTCTAAATTACGACTTCTGCCTTGAATGAATCTGAGCTTATACCTGGGCAAAACAATTATAGATAAAGAAGAAGCAGATATATTTTAACCATTCAGTGTCCACTTGTTCTTTTAAGTTAGTCCGTTCAGTTATCCCTCCAGCTTATTTAGGACAATCTCATAGTTTCTTTTTTATCGGGTATTACATGGTATAGATGCTTTCACCTCATTACTACATATCAGAAGTTTATACAAAATACGTTAGTAGGTTTTTATAAATATTATTTTAGTTTTAATACAGACTCGGCATCGACACTATTTGAGTTCTCAAATTTGTAAGATTCTGAATTGATATTACATATCAAGCATTCTTAAGCTTTTAGCTTTCTGTGAAAACATTTTTAAAGCCAATAGTAAATATTAGAAAAATGGGAATGAAAATTTGCATCATACAGACCCATTTATAAGTCGTTTTAATGTTCTTAATGTCTATACAAATGCGTTGAAATACCTTAATTTTAAATGTGTCAGTAAAGTTCTAAAAGATCTCAAACAAAAACACATTATGACGTAGATATGAAGTAAGTTTGCAGTCATTAAGAAACATAAACAAGCGAGAACATTCCAAACCCTCACAAACACTTATGATAAACATCCTCAATGTTTTAAATATCTAAATATCAAATACTTGCCGCTTTGTATGTCCCTACGTGCTTCGCATGCGAATGTTCATTTCTTAGTCGTCGCCTTACCATTTTACTCATTTCAAGCGTCCTTGTTTTGCCTAAATTTACTTCGCAGGGATGCAGGATTAGGTTCCTTGCATATAAAGGATAGTGGAGGAGTTCACTACTGAATAAGACAGCACTGAGGGGCTCTCTCTCAATACGAATTACCACATCGTCCTCCTCTAAACGAGTTCCTTCAAGATTCCTATCTCAGTCGTATTCTCTAACGGCACCCTCAAATCCTCACCACCCTTCAGTGAAGGATGATAGGAGTCAGTGCTTTCCCAGGACGGAGCCTATCACTTTTCGCCCACTGTTTTGGACTAGATGTTTCGCCTTATCTATTAAGCCCTTGCCTCTAGTACCGCTCCTTAAATGGCCTAGATCAGAATCCATACATATCGCGCTTACGGCCCGTTCTGTCGTGGCAGAAGGAGGGAAACTGGTGTACTAGCAGATCCTGGTAAATAGACTGCATGGGTGGGAGGTTCGATAAAATGCTTACACGTGAAAAGGGGATATTTAACAATCCAAACCACGAACAAAAGCAGTATTTAATACTATATTTTGATCAAAGAATCTTCCCGATTGTGTTCTTCATCTACAAAGAAGCAAACTTTTAAGTGTTCGATAAATTTAGGTCCACTAAGATATTAGCATATTACATTCGGTGTTTATAAAACTATTTAAATATCAGTTTCATGCAATTTTAATTATTGTTAACGCATGGAATACAAGAAACACATATAAATGTACAGCATGCCATGTGGAATTTAAGTACCCATTGTCCGCTAACATGTCAGCATATTACATTCTTTATTTATAAAACTACTTAAATATCAGTTTCATGTAATTTTAATTATAATTATGCAATGCATGCATTATAAGAAACACGTATAAATGTACAGCGGGCCATGTGGAATTTAAGTAACCATTCCCAGAATAATGTAAGATAAACAATACCCCTAAAAAAAGAGCTAAATCTCGATGGCATGTATTTCAGAACAAAAAAGAATGACACAAATAAGTTCCAAGAAGAATGGACAATAGAAGAAAGGCGAACATTCTCTTGACATAAATCAATTTTCGTCCTTTATTAATTTATTCATAGGCGTGATTGATGTTAATTACGATTTGTAATTAGTATGAAGGTTCAATTCGTACGAACAGTTGTTGTAAGCGTAAACATGCTAATAGTAAGTTTGCTATTTTCAATCATCATTTATCACTATTATGGTTTTACTTCCTATAATTCGCCATCCCCATCTTTTTATTTTCTTAAAATTAATTGGATCTTACTATTTAATCTGCATGTTTCGAAAGCAATTTAAAATTACCATTATACTGAAAAAACAAGTTTTTATAATTTATAACTGTTTGACAAGTCTTGAATACTCGACATTGTTTAGAAGTATATATTTTAATTTATTATAACTCCATTAGTTTTGATTCAGCATGGGCCATAAAACCCTAATACTGAATCACTCTCTGCATTTATTAAAATCTAATTAAATTCCACAGCACAGATCTTATTCCGTTTAATTAAGGGTGTTAAGGAGACTAGATAATGGATTAAAATGTGTTCATAATTTTATTCTATATAGGTAAGCATGTCGAGGAGGCTAGCTAATGGATTAAATTGCGTTTAATAATTTCGTTTAAGAACGGACTGAACTCATCTTCGATATGTTTGAGAACAGAAAATCAAAGTAAAGAGGAAGAGAATTTCTAAAAGACTCTTATTAAAATTTGATTCATTTTACCAATTTCGTAAAACTGACATATTACTTATTTTTAATTTCATTTAATAACCGGAAGAATAGATTTTCCATTTGCTAGAAATTCCAATTTCGTTGAGGAAAAAATTAATTTCATATTTTCTCTTTGAAAATCCGCTTTGAAATTAAAATTTCGTTTTGGGTAATTGCTTTACATAAGCAGTTTTTATTTATTTTTTACAAAAATATACGAAGGAAACAAGTCATTATTATTAAAATACCGTCCAAGTTATGCCTGGCGAATGCAGATAAAATGACAAGTTTATTTAATATTTCTTTTTATATTCAGTAAATTTGCATTTATTTGCTACATTATTTTAATATTCTGCTTTGGTAGAGGGGTCATGGCTGTAACAACAATTAGTTGATAATGAAACATGAAATTTAATATATTCAAATTAGAGAAGTATGGGAGTGCTTGGTCTAGCGGATTCTTAGGATGAAATTAATAGCCATTTTTATTTAATAAACACATAATAGATTCCCTAATTTTATCTGGTTTAATCAGAAATTCTTATACACAGTAATATTTTTAAAAAAGTGAAATGAAAAATTTTGTTTCTTGTTTCTTTCTCTTTTGTTCATAGTAAAGTACTAGATTCAAATCTGATTACTTGAAGGAGTGAGAGATATAATTTCTATTCTCTTATAAATAACTGAAAAGTTACTTGAGCTAAGTCATTTTTTAGATCAGTTCAATCATCTTGCTTTGTCAGATATTTTAACAAAATAGAGATAAAATGCAAGCTTTGAATTCACTGCGGATAACATTGAATATCCGCATAGAACTAATTTCGGGAGACTTGAAGAATGACAACAACAAAAATGTCCCTGAATATATTTCAAAACGACGCGATAGCGCAGCTATGGAAGTTGATAAATAGAGGTTACAATGCCACTAAAATTGATAAAGTAACAGGTGGCACCAAATACAAAGGAGATGACAAAGGAGATGTGGTATATGTGATTGTAACGCGTCAATTTTCTACGCAATCACAAAATCGATTGAAGTATTTGTGAGACTACAGGAGCAACTTGTAGAAATAATGTCAATGATCATTTAGATAATTTCTTGGCAGAAATCACAACCCTGTTCATTTAGCCATATGTTTGTAGAAATGGTTAAGAAAATCCTCTAAAGAGAGCCTTGTTCTTGACAAGACTTACTTCAATTTTGGGAAAATGAAAAAGCCCGTATTTATTGGGTGAGGGTACTATATCTTCCACTTGTAGTTAAGCGTCAAACCTTGAGTTTAGTGGACAATTTAGGGTCTGATATTGTTCTGTAAAAGGATGACACCATTACTCAATTGCCCGTTTTTTTATTGCCCATACCGATCCTGCTTACTAGCGGGTGTAAAATAAACATGTCATGAGTTTGCGAGAAGAAATTTTTCGACACAAATATTAGCGTAATACAGTACAATATAATATAAGTATGCAATATAATCCAAAATTTGGGTAATACAATACAAAACAATATAAGTAATATAATAAAGTGTATGTAATACAATGCCAAATACAAATGTCAATGTAAATACAAGAAAATACAAGCATAATAAATAATTAAAACATTAATAAAAAATACTAATATATTGCTCATTGAATGTTCGCCATAAACATCAACGCTTTCATCGTGAATTTCGTAAATAGGAAGATTCGTATCCGTTAAGGAGCATATATCGCTTCACACTTCAAAGAAAGAACAATTTTCAACGCGTCTCGGCATTACAATCGCTAAATCTAGTTCAAAGTTTGTTGAAATTTGGAACAACTACGTTGTAGCCGCCAGCCTTTCTTTTTTTCCTCTTATGAGAAAAATTTCACTACAGAATTATTTATTTACAGGGCGACTATAAAATAACTTACCCTGTTTGGGGACATCTGGAGCTAAAACTAATGAGCGGAATGAAACCGAATTTCATATACAGACTGTGGAACACACGGGGAGGTCATTTCCACAAAAAAAAAAATTAGTACCAAAATTCGTCGATAGGGAAGATTTTAGGGCTACTGTCAGGAACACAATAAAAAATTTTCACAAATGAGATAGATTATAGAAATTCCCTAGTGCTTAAAACGAAAGAGAACATAAGATTGGCTGTTACAAACATCCAAGGTGACAGTTCACGCGCAGCAAAAGAGATCATCAGACGCCGGATGCAATATCTTGTACACAGGGAAGGTCAGCACATAGAAAATATAGCATGTGGTCCTGGGGACCTGAATATTAATTATTAAAAGATTACTTTCCGTGAGTTTCATATTGTTGCCATTTATTTCTCCAAGTACAATTTTTTATTAGTCGAACATTAATGAAACCTTGCATAATCCATTTTCCTTGCATTCATTGAAATTATTGCCTTTCTTCGCTTGCAATCACTACAAAATTACGTATGCATTTTTAAATTTGCATAATTGCCACAATTGTGAAAATTTCATATTGCGTACGTGACAGTAGAGCCAAAATCACCCCAATAGGCGATTTGTTTTTGCGGAAATTATCTCCCGATGTCTGCCACAGTCTGTATATAAAATTTGGCTTGGTTCCGTTCCTTAGTTTTAGCTGCAGATGCCTCCAAACAGGGAAAGCTATTTTATGGCTACCATGTATTTTAGAGTAATGCTTCTGCAGCCTTTTCCTTATCTCCCCTGGTATATACAGTAGTTAAAGGCACATACTTACATATTAACAACAGTTTTGTCATTTATGACTTACAACGCAAATTATCCTATTTCCATACATACAAAATCTAGAAGGTCGGAAAAATTCCAATTCGAAACTCGCTTCACTTTTCACCCGTTAGATAGCCTCGAATAACCACATCCAACCTACCATGAATCCTACCTCCCTGGGGAATCTCAACAAATTAAGCATTAGAGAACATTTCAAATTAAATCAAAAATTCCATTTAAAAATAAGTTAAACAAAATATTTGTAAAAGGTTACACAATATCAAAACAAAACAGAAGTGAAATATCAGAAAAAGGCAAATCATAAACCAAAGAGATATTTGTGATCTAAATGAAAATCGTAGTTAAATCTAAAATTTTTGAGTTAAAAAAATGAATTATGTATTTAACATAACATAACATTCTAAGTTCAACTGTTAATGAATTGCATTTGATTTAGCGTTAAATAATGTAAATATTCATGTGAGAATTATGGAAGAAGCGAATTTTTAAAGCTTAACCTTAAAAACATTTATTATATTCTTATTTATGAACACTGAATTTCAAAAATATTTCCAAAATCCGTAGAATTTCGTATAAATGTGAATATGCTTCGCATATTTTGTTTTTCTGTATTAATTAACAATATTTTCTCTTTTTAATTGTTCTGAAGCTTTTAATTTTTGTTAAATTCCTTTATAAAATGAAACTACAATTAATGAAATATATTTTTTCTACTGCAAAGTATTCAAGAAACATGACTTTGCCTCCATATCTGCATCAAATATGACACTGACTGAGTAAATGATACATAGGATCGAAAATAATTTGACAGGACTGAACTAAAAAATGGAGGCTTAGGTATTGGTAGATCTGTACAAAGCAATGAGAATATAGCGGAAAACTTATTATCATGAACATAAAAAAATAAATGCCTGTATATAAGATTCAAGAAATTATGCTCACGCTATAAAAATATTCTTCTTGGTTAAATCAACGTAGAATTATAAGATTATTTTTGAAATAATTATTATCACACAAGTGTCATTACATTTTGCACTCATTATTGCATCGGCAAAATGAAGTATGATGTTGCCGACGGATAAAAATATTTTTACAAAAAAATAAAGGGAAGCTGACGCCTCATAATATTCCTGTTCTACATCTAAGCTACTACACACCAGTATATTCATAGTACACCTTCGCAACCAATTGTAATGTGCATCTTTCGCAAATTTTTGGCTTCGTAATTTCCTTACATAACTTCGCAATTAATTAAAGATATCAAAGCTTGGTTCTTCAACATTTTTTTCTTGGATTTAGTAGTAGATTTAAGGTTCTCGAAGTCTAACCAAGATGGGAAACATATTGAATAATTTTGTTAATTAGGGGTATATTACGCGGTTAGGGGTATTATTTAAAACTGGGAACTATATTTCTTAAAATACTCTTGAACTTTTATTATATTCTTTAAATTTCTTCGATTTTTGGAGAACCAAATAACCTAATGCTTTATATGCATATTTTTAAAACTTTAGTATGTTTTTTTCTATTTTGTATTCAGTGCAATTAAAGAATATTTCAAATCTTAGAAAGCAACTGTCTGACTTTTAGAAATAGACAAAGGCGACTTTAACTAATTGCATTAGCTAAATTACTATACTTTTCCCTGAACACCATTATTTAACCGAGACATTAATTTTAAACTTTAATAAAGAGAATAAACATCCCCAACAAAGCAAAATTCAAATTGAATGGAAAAAGAATTCAGATATTCAACAAAGGGAAGCTCTTTTTGCTGACTTTTCGACGAGTTGCAAAGTAAATGATGCAACATGCTTGAATAAGTTATGGCATTATTTCCGTTTAGGAACATAAGAATGATGATGTTACAGACTGAAAAGAGAAAGAGCATTATTGATGTTGAATATTTAATGTTAAAATTGTTACGTAGCATGAGAGGGCATGTGAAACTTTAATGGCTTCTTCTTGGAATTCAGAATTTTCTAAGGCACTTTGTTGTTTCTTGAAGAAAGTTGAAAATTTTAAAAGTTAAACTTATAAGAGTGCCTTCTGAAGAACTTATTAACTAGTGTAACAAAGAAATGCTAATATAGTCTCTATATTTAAAACCAAAATATTTGTATTGAAAAATTTATATTACTTTAAACTTTCTGGTTACTAAAATTTAATGGATGTAAACAAGGGTTAGTGAATGCAATTTATGGTAAAATATTCTCAAGTAGAAATCGCTCTGACGTACAAAAATGTAATATTAGTTAATGAATGCAATTTATAGTGAAATATTCTCAAGAAGAAATCTCCGTGATGTACAAAAATGCAATATTAGTTATTGAATGCAATTTATGGTAAAATATTCTCAAGTAGAAATCTCTCTGATATACAAAAATGCAATATTTAGCACGGATTTTGATTTCTGAATTCATTTCATCGTAAAAGCTATTCTGTTGTTGTTGTAGTTATAGTTATTGGCAATGCAGATCTCGTCAAATAAAGTAAAAATTTGCCTGTGATTATTTAAAACGCCAAAACTAAATTACAAAGATATTCAATATAATATTCCTTACTTTAATCGTATTCTGGAGTCTAACATTCTGCAGTATTTGTTTCTTTATCGAAAATGACAAAAAAATATATTTGTTTGAAATGGTCCCAAAATTTTTCAATATTTTTAAGCTAACTGTTTCTGCAACAAAACTATTTTCAGATGAAAAGCCAAATTTTTCTCAGTTCTCAAACTCTTTTCTCTTCAATTCTCCAAATTCAGAAAATTCCCCAAACTACCATGCTTCTAACAAACTACCATGACAATATTACGAGCAAAGGTAATTATATTCATATTCTTATCTATAGATAATTAGTTACTATTGTTAAGATTCATAAAGTCAATAGTTTGTCTGTCTTGAGAAATTATGATTCCATTTCCAATAAACTAATTACAGTTGCGTAATTAAGAGTATTGACAAACAGTATGATAGCTTTCATTCTCAGCCCTCTTAATTGAATACAGAGTAAATTTGGAATCATTCACATCGCATATTCTAAGAAAACGGTAATAAACGAATCCCCAAGTCGCGGACTTGCAAGTTCTTTTGGCATGTTTCAGATATCTAACTATAACTTTTTAAATTTATTTCTCGTGACCATCTTTTGAACGGGAAAATGTTTTCCAAAGCATTTTCCAGCCTGGAATGCGTCATGAATATATTTTGTAACCCTAAAAGAGTATTCCCATGCTTAATACAGATAAAGGAGAATTGCGCTAAATAAAAAGGAATTAAATTTAGTTATTTGTCGAGATGATATTTCAACAAAATGAAATATTTCAAACCGAGATAGGTACTTTATTTACTTTGCTTATCATGTTTCATGAACTATCATATGCATATTCTGTTTAAAAATGACGTGACTGTGAATCTTTGCTGCTTATATCTAATGACTTGGTCCAAAGTTTAGCATTAGATCGAACAGGTAAATCTCATCCGTTTTTTAACTCGAAAGAAGAAACAGTAAGACAATTTCTTCCTCTGTTCAGTCCTACTAAAGTCAGATTTCAATCCCTTCGATCGTCGTATTGGCTACTCTATGAATTTTCACTAGCAATAAATTTAACCATCACACATGAAATAACAAAATATAATAGGAAAGTAAAACTTCAGCTGTTTGATATGAGGAGATACAGATTAGTTCAAGTAGCAAAGCTGATGGTGTAGAATTACTATCTACACAAGAAAATTCTCATCTGGACATCCATGCTCCACTCACGTAAGATCCTGCTCCACACCGAAACCGTTCCCCAAAACCAGTGAGATTGAGGGGGGTGTTGAAATTTTGGATATTCAACCACTCCATCTGGATTACCGGGATGTAAATATCAAATGCGCAGATACAAGCGGTAGGGGGAGATCTCTTCGCTGTAGAAGAAACCGGAGCAGGCGGGAATGTTAGTAACGGATGGATTTTCATTGCGCAGGACAGTAAAATGACCTACCTAAATGGTGGCTAAAAAATGAGTGATGTGGAATGCCACCATGCTATTTGCGTGGAGGAAGGCCTATTGATGTTGGCTTAATAGTTGTGTTCCATTTCCATTTCATTTGAATTTTATGAATTTGTACGTACTGCCACAGAAAAACTATAACGTTCCACGATTTCGCAGTCTCTTATTTTAACTTTTATTTGTTTGTTTCTCAACTCCCAAACAGTAAGAAACGTTCCACTGAACATTCATCTCCCTTTTTCGTTACTCTATTTTAGGAAATAAACAGAGGCTATAGTGGCGTACGATAATGTCGGTTTGAAAACCAAATGGTCGCTAGTTCGAGACCCCGTTCCACAAAGATCCTCTCTACTACCTGGTGATATGTGCGTTCTTATCAGATGCCCAAAAGTTGTAATATCAAAACTTTAAGGCAGGATGCTTATGCTGAGATGTCGTCTTCATCATCTGAATTCGATTGATATTTACGTTATTCGCCCCAAAACAGATTCTGTACAGCCCCAAAACGGATGCAAATATAACTAAGCTAAATTAAATGAAACATTAATGTATATCACCTAACTTTAGTTTTAAATTTCCACATCAGGAAATGGATATTAAAGTGATATAGAGAGTTTCAAATACTGAAATACTGACAGCCGAAAATTATACACAAAATTAACTAATATAATAGCCCAGCTCTGTGTCTAACTGATCCGGTAACGCTCTGACGTCACGAGCAACAAAAATTCGCGCCAGAGTAATATGACGTTAAACAGCATTATTTCATTGTTAGAGCAACTAAATTTCAGTAATTTTAAATTTAAAGAAGTAATTTTCGTTCTATTCAAATTTAATAGCTCTAAAAATAGCGTAATAAAATCTGCCATAGATTGATATAAAATGTATCTCTGCTAAGATCAATAGTTCAAGAGAAATTTATTAATCATATTCAAATTAATTTCCATTTTTAATAAGTTAGTAAATCACGTCAGTGGTATATCATGCGCGTGATATAGTTTGGACACCACAATGCATCTGATTATTTCTTGCAATCGTGATGATATATAATATTTTTAGAAAAGTTTGTCAAGCAGAAAAGTGCTTTAGGAAGCATAAATAATATGTAAAAAAAATTCTGTCATAAAACGTATGTATATTTTATTTGTTTTCAATTCTATGTTAAACATTTCTCTCGTATATATATACTATTTAAACACGTCAAATTTAAAGGGAAATCTCTCGAATGAAGAGGTAATTTGCACCCGTCATGCCATGACGGTTGATTCTCTAGTATACACAATATTATATAAAAATATAATTATTCTTTATACCGAAGCTCTTGAAAAGATTTCTTAAATTCAGATAGTCAGAGCAACAGCAAACCAGTTCATCAGATTCTAAAATAAAATCGTTTAAGGATATTATGATGCTCTGCACCCTTCCTCCTTTTAAGGAGAGTTATAAGAGCCTTCTTTTGGTTCCAGAATGTAGAAGTACTAATCAAGTGTACTCAATACAGATAGGCGTTAAAAAGGTAATGAAAATTACCAGAGTACATGATTCTTTAATGGAGGGGCATTAAATTGGTTGGAAATTTGAAAAAATTAGGCAAAATTCCACAGTATCAGCCTGAGAGCTGACGCTTTGGTTACCTAAAATTCTTTGCTCGTTCCTGCCCATGTCACTAAACACGGTTTTTTTCATTTCAATATCATTTTGCAACTTGTTTTAGAAATATTTGTTTTCAACTGATTCCTTTTCTGAGGTTGTTCCTATATTGTTGCTAAAAATGTAATGTGCTTCCCTACCTCCACTAGTCTTATGATTTGGAAGAGAGTTTTGAAGGGGTAGGTTGGGATGGCGCTGGACCCTGACCTTTACTACGAACTTGGCGAATATTTGGGCTGGCGACAAATCAGATGATTCCAGAAAATACGACCATTTTCTCGATATTCTGTTAGGAACAAAAATACGCTTGAATGTGCGAGAAGACTGCCGTGACGCCACGCGTGTCGAGGAAGTATATAGGCCCTGCTTGGATCGAGAGAATGGAGTGTTGATTGACTGGAACGACTTTGAATTTCCAAATGCAGTGCGAGCTAGAAAGTTGGTGGATCTAAGCGCTATTGAGAAGTTCTGTATTGTCGTTCAGTGATTTGTCTGACTTTTTGTTCTGGAATCTCAAGTGTTGAACCGTTATTACCTGTGAATTGTTGATCTGTTCATTGCTAATCTGTGCAGTTCTATTGTTTCCTGTTTACCTTTGCAACGTGTTTTCTTTGGCATATTTGTGAATAAATCTGATTCTCCATTATCCTCACTGGAAAAAAAAATTCTGGCAGAAAACCATATTTGATATGGTAATGGCATTTGGCAATAAAACCTAGAAATTCTGGTGATAGATTAACAAAATTTATTGTATTTAAATCATTTATTTAATAATCTTACTGTTCATTCTTAACGGTTTACGAGAATTCTTGGTTTTCGAAATATGGCTCTTTTTTACCAACATGTTTTGAAATTAGGAATCGCTGAAAAGTTAATTTATCAGAAAAAACGGTTTTTTTTTTTTCATACCATATACTTCGTTTTATTTTACAATCACGATAAATACCAGATTATTCCTCAGAAGAGTATCGTTTTTTACCTATGTCTGGTAATTTGACATGTTCAAGCTACCTCTGGCACCTACCAAATACAATGAGTATTAGTGAATCTATTTTTATCACGATGTCTAAATCTCACCTCTTCATATAACTTTTCAAACTGAAAACTTTCTATCACTAAGTGAAACTGAACCCACCAAACAGATACATAAAAGAAGACTATGTGGATTGATCCGAATCGAGTATAGAATCGTTTGCACACTTCAAACCTTCTGCAATGTTCTTATTTGATTTATTGGTATAGCTGAGAAGAACTTTTAACTACTTCCATCAAAGGTGCCGCATCTTTCTGTGTTCGCTCAGCTATGTTTAGCATGACGGGACATTCTGCTCTATTGGAAAGTTTGACGCAATGCTTTTATATGGAATGTTCTAATTATCACTATGGAACGCGTTTTTTGGGAACGAACTATACTTTTGTGCTTGTTAGCTTATAGAACTAGGGGATTACAGTTTTGCTTCAAATCCTGCCATAACCCCCCCCAATTCAAGTTCAGTTCATTCTTGCATTGGCGGTATTTGGATTAAAAAACCTGTCTATGTGGGATTTGAAGAACTGGTACAGGAGTTTACTGTGGTAATTTTACTTTTGAAGTCATTTTTTGGTAATGTTGAATTAAGTATATATCTATTTAAATTATTTGTGAGTATGTATTTAAATAAAATTTCTCATTTATTGAAAGTTAAAAAATTTGTCAGCTGAGTAAATTGAATGTCGAAAAAGAAAAAAAAAAATATATATGCATATATATGTCTTCACAAGAATACTTATTTGTAGTTTCTTTTCACTGTATTAAACTTTTTTTTGTTTATGCCGAGTCGGTGGCCTCGACCCCATTACATTTGAATTTATAAATTAAACGTAAAAATCTTTAAATAATTAGCAAATTTCTAGCTCATTTTCATAGCTGTTTTACGATGCTCTCATATTGTTTTACGATGTAGAAAAAATGGAAAATATTTGTTCAGATTCTTTAATGATTAATGTATTCTTCATCGATGTTCTACCAATAATTTAATATTTAATTGCCGTTTATTTTAAATACCTTTTCCCTATGCTAAGTCAATTAAGTTTAAGTTCGTTTTGCTACCATTTCCTGAAATAAAATGTCGAAATTTTACTTTTAAAAAATTAAGATTATGAATAGCTAGGTTATTAAACAATTGAAAACGTATGAAGATATGTTTAATTTTATTTTCATGTATGGTGAAAAGGAATGCGTCAAAAATTATTCATCTGGTAATAGTTTTTGTTACATCAGATAATGGTAAAAAATTAAATAATTCTTTTGATATTTTATGTATCACTTCACTTTAAAAGACAAAGACTTTATTCTCACTATGACCTTTGTATTTAAAAATATATTTACATTGGCTGCAATGTTTTTTCCTTTTTTTTATACCTACAATGTGAAACTTCATTAATGGTTGTCAGTTTAATATAGGAATATTTGATCAGCTGTATTTTGATTTATTAGTATTTTAATAGTAGTGTAGATGACCAGTTTTGGCCACTGCACCAGTTTTGCATTACACATTGATATAAGCCTAATAATTAAACTGTAATTTCAAATCAACTAATAAGAAGCATTCAAATACTAAACAATCCTTTATTTTACTATTTTCAATCTGATTGGTTCATTTTTTCAAACATGTGATTTGTAAAAAATTAAATGCATGAGTACTTATTGTAACTCACAACTGTTAAGTTTTTGTTACACCAAGTATTTGCAGTTTTTCATCATCAAGCTCGGAATTAAATGATTAATCTGTATTACCCTTAGGTTGTTGAGGTAAGTTTTCTTTTATTCCTGATTCTCATATCAAAATTAATTATTTTAAGATTAACGTAAGGTGGCCAAAACCCTGGTAATTTGAAATTGCTAAAAGCAAGTTTGGCCACACATAAATTAGAAGCCGCATGTTTTAAAACCATTACATAAATTTAAAAATTCCTGGATGAAATAAAACAACTAATTTAGTTTTGTTTCTAAAATAAAAGTAACTGACTGATTTAGTTTTGTTTGTTTTCATTTTACATAGTACGTATATTCCAGTTAAAAATAAGGTAAAGTATTTCCATAAAAAAATTTGCTACTCAATTATCTGTAAAGTTAGAAGGCCATTCAAAAATGGAATGTCAAAACATCTCCATTTTGAATGTTTTACTCTACATTTATGTTAGAAAATTTCAACTTGAGGAACCTGACTGAATGATGAGGAATATTCTTTTTTTTTTTGTATGCATGGATTGCCTTAATTTTAAAATGATTGATGAATTGATCAATGTTGTAATTAAAATTATAAAAATACATATTTGTGATATTGTTAGTGAGTATATCAATACAAATTCTTGATTGTAAGATTTTAAAAAAATTATGCTTTGCAATGTTAAGTTTATCTTCCCATTTTTTTTTTTCATATTTTATCAAAAAAAAATTATACAAGCATATATAATTTGTATTTTATCAACCAAATTAAATTATAGTTTTATAAACTAAATTAAATTATTCTTTTCTGTATTTTATTTATTTTTTTAAACTTGAAATCTGCAGCTAAATCAGTTTAGGGTAAATTTTTACATATCTTATAAATTCCTCAAAAAATTACATTTAAAATAACAGAAAATAATGTACTAAACTATATTAAAAATGATTTATTTTACTTAAAATTCATTAAAATGTTCAAAATATAATATTAGTAATAAAACTGGTGCATAGAGGTGGCCAAAACCAATTCAGTGCAAATTGGGTAATTTATTTAAAAATTAATAACTCAAATTCAGAAATATTCTTCAGAAAAATGTCATAACTAGCAGAAAGCCAATAAAAATTTGCTAAAGAATAGTATATATAGTAGTAAAGAATAGTACGATTTAAACAGTCATCCAATCAGCCTATTTCAAATTTTCTCTTATGTTGCCAAAACTGATCATCTACCCTATAATTATTAACATTAGATAGTGTTTGATACCTTATTGGACTTTTTTTAAATCAAATTAGATTTTAATCTAATCTTAAATGATTTGTTTTTCCTTTTTTTCTTGATATTTTGATACGTTTATTAATTTGCTTAATGTATAACTCAAAATACTTTAGCAATTGTAGTAACTCAAAATAATTTAGTACAATTGTTGTGTAGAAAGAAATTTGTAAAATACCAAAATGTATTCTAGAATTTTTTTGATTGATTGCACTGTATTGAAAAATAAGTTATTTTTGCCAAATTTGTTCATAGAAAATGCTGTGTACTAAGCATTCATTGTAAAGACAAAAATCAAACTGCATACTCATTTAATAGGACTATGTAAAATATATTATGATTGCTTTCAGGAATATAGTTTTGTACTTTATAGAATGTGTAATCTTGTCTTTTAGTTTGTTTTGCAAAGTTAAAATAGTATCAAATTTTAAACAAATGTTTTCATGTAAATTAGATTAAGATTAAATGAACACTATTCACACTCTTTACCGTAAACCTTAAGAAGGATTAATGGTGATTAAAAATGCACATTTTGGTCATTTGTTTGGATATTCTGATGAAAAGAATAGATTTTTGTCACGTAGTCGAAAACGGCAAAAGTATTAAGTGTAATACGAATTCAACAAGCTAGTATGTTAAATATTTTAGCTGTTTTTATGTTAATTTAATATGTATTTTCACACCTTTTCTTCCAACTTTGTTGTTTTCTGTATTCTATTTTGTAAACTTCTTGCATAAATATAATATGAAAATTATCACATCAAGTTATCGTTAAGAAAATTGAAAGAATGTTCCTATTACGTTTTGTTTCCTCTCATAACTTGAACATCTTTCATTATTTATACTGTGCTTCTTAAAACTGTTATATCTAAAATTATATATTTTATGAAGAATATGGATGGGTGGAATATGTATAATTCTTTTTCAGCTTAGATTTTTTTGTTTCTTTCATCTTATGCATTTATTTGCTTTTCAAAGAATTGAAAAAAGTAAATTGTAAGCAACTTATAATCGACATATATCTGCATAGCTCCTGCAACTTGAACTGTGTCATTTAAAGAAGTCTCTACTTTATTTCCTATTCATGCCTTCTGTATTTTCTGAGATCTTTATTTTTGAGCAGAAATTACTATTCTCTTTCTTACTGGACAACCTAAAGCAACAAATGAAGTAACTAAATTAAAATTTACGCAAGTTATGAAAATATTAGAAATAAATGATGTATAAGGTTCAATACTAGTAATTTTGAACATATCGAATAGCTATTCTAAAATATATGCTGCTAAATTATATCGAATACATAATTGAAAACATTTTTAATTTGATCAATTATTATATTTATTAATTTCATAAAATAAATATAACCCGAATGATTTTCATTTTATTTAACTATTTAGTTAAGAAAGATGCAATAGTTTTGAGTAATTGGGTAGTTTTCCAATTGCGTTTTTAAGCCATTGTAGAGTTAAATTACTGTTCACACAAACATAAGGGATTTTAGAGAAAGAAACTGAGATTTTAGAAGGAACATTACCTAAAAACTCTTGAATACATTTGATATGTTTAAGCACTTTGAAATTGGATTCACTTCTTTGGAACAACGAGGTCACTTTACCTGATTTGTGATAAATATGTGCCCTGATATACGAAATTTTCTGTAATTTATTTTGAATATAAATTATTTTTCAGTCAAAAAAATCTATTTTCTTTGAAAGAAAAACTGTCGCTTTTTTAAAATATATTTAGTTTTACATAGTTCTAAACGCTCACGGTAGCGTAGCTAATATAATATCTAGAGAAGATTCAAAAGTGGAGTCAAAAAACACAAAAGGTTCAGGGAAAGACACATGTATTCAAGGTGTCAGTTTATAAGATTGAGACAATATAATTTTTTTTTTATTTCTTTAGAACAAAATTTTCTTCCCTGCAAATTACCTTGAAAATCTTATGCTAAAACCGCTAGCACGTTTTCATAAATCATGATCAAGACTTATAAAATGGTGTTATTATCCAATAAGAAAATTTTGTCAAACAAAATACAGAATAAATGTAATGCTTTGAAGTTTTAATAACAGTGACTTGAAAACAAACTTTCATTTTGAGGCTACTAAGCATCTCTGTATTAATATGCGCATATCGTTTATCATATGGATTTAGTCTACCTTAACAAAAAGAATTGTACTAATGGTTATTAGAAAAACAGATAAATATTTTGAAAAATTGTTGAACACGAGTTGGAACTTATTTCGTTTATTACAGTTAATGGAAATTTTGTATTTACAACAGCACAATTTTAAAACCTGATCATACTGTTCAAATGTACTGGAATGTATAAATTTTAATACGGAAGTTGCGTGGGAAGAAATTTTAGTTTATATAAATAATGCCTCTATTGGAGGTATGAAAGCCAGATAATATCAATTGAGGAATGAAAAATTTGAACGGAACATCTTGAATATGTTTTATGCTTCTTGACAACCCATTTTACCTACCTGACTCTCTAATTCAGGAAGTTCCTAGCCCTCAAAATGCACTAATAGGGCACTTATTTTGCATATTTATTTTTAGGCTTAAAGGCATTATTCATAATTTAAATGCCAATATTTCATAATTTTTCTTTTGTTAGGTTACTCTCTAGATAGCGAGATTGCAGTGTTGGAAATTTCGAAGCCAACAATTTCTGCACTGTAATCTGAGAAATGAATCGATGTAGTCAAGTCCTTCTTACTTTATCGCAGAATATCACTTAAGCATACCATTTAAAGTTATATCAAATTGAAAAAATTGTGTTTTGTCATTTTCTGTTATTTATTTTGTAGTTTGTTGTGTGCTAAAGATTTTTCTTATGTTCATTTGCTTGTTCACAGATATGATCCTAATTTATTATATTTGTACCAACAGTTGTCTCATAATATTTACCACTTTTTCGTCATTTAAAAAAGCAATTCCATCAACATGAGAATTTAAAAACTAAAAATACAAATATGTTAACTTATAGAACATTTGGATTTAAATCTTTCTGTAAGTTTATTTCACATTTTAAGGAACATATTATTTTCTTGCTCCCTCTAAAGAATTGTCAGCTGAAATATGCAGTTTATTCTTCTTTTAAGTCACATTTGTCATGTATCACTCTTGTTATGTGTTAAATGACGGTGAGATCTTAAATTACGTCAAAACAGAAATCAGGTACAACTGTCTCAATCAGTTCCCCAATCATGTTGAAAATTTTATAATTCAATATTGATCCCAGATTACAATAGAAATAATATTTATTCTCGAAAATGCAAGAAAATTTTTGCCGTCCCAGTCTCTACACCAGAAATTAATAAATGCAGCAAATGAATTCCAAACAGGTTCTGCTTCATTAATCTAAACAGTTCATAGTAGAAACTCTTAAAGAAAACAATGTAAATGAGTATGTCTCTAAACTTGGTTTTAAATAATCCTGCAGCGATAAAATTCCACTTTAATGTTATGAATTTTAATATTCTCAGAAAAAATTTCTGAAGGAAAACTTTGGTTTGGTTGAACCTGTGAAATATATGCTCAAGTCGAAAACTCAAGTTTCAAACTACCACTATGTACCTATTATAAAAACTATTCAAGCATTTTGCAAAAATAATGAAGTTTTAGATTGTATAATGGAAAGTAAAAATGCAAATATTTTGTCAGATATTCATGATGGAACCAATTTTAAGAACAACCCTTTGTTTCAGTTTTCCAAATATACAAATTTTGCTATATTTTGATGAATTTATGGTTTTTAACCCATTAAGAGGTAATCAAGCAAAACACAAGCTAGGTGCATTTTATTTTACACTAGGAAACATTCCCATCTAAGTATCGTTCTTCAGGGAAAGATATGCAGTTAGCTAATTTGTGCAAATACTCAGATATAAAATACTTCGGATCTAAAGCAGTTCTCCAACCTCTGATAAAAGACCTAAAGTTATTAGAAACACCGATGGAATAATTATTTCAGGAATACCTCATAATGTTAAAGGTGGAATTGTTTCTATAATAGGTGAGAATTTAGCTGCTCACCAAATAGGTGGCTATGTTACTAATTTTAGTACAAATGTAATTTGTTGTTGCTTTTGCATAGCAAATAAAAGCGATATGCAGGCTAATTTTACAGAATCTAAATTTGTACAGCGTACAAAACAATTGTATAAGCACCATCTGTCGTTAGTAAACAAGGATTCAATGTATACATCTGTTTATGGTTTCCTTTTAACTTTTTAAAATATTTTCATTGCAGTAACATGCTACCGCCAGATGTAATGCATGATTTACTAGAAGGTGTTGTTCCATTTGATTTGCGTTGATTATAAATTATTTTATAGTTAAGAAGTATATAACCCTATCGCAATTAAATTGCAAGATCAAGCATTCAAAATTTGGGTTTTATGATGCTGCTAACAAACCAACCATAATTTCAGAGCCTTCTCAGAAGGGTATTAAAATGTTTGCTGCCCGTACGTAGTCCTGTTGAGATTTCTGCCATTATTTATTGGTCAAAGTGTTTCAGATTCTGAACCTGCATGCATCTTAACATTAAAAGAAATAGTAGATATTGTTCTTGCACCAAAAATCAATTTATCTTATGTGTCTCATTTGTCACACTTGATTCAAAATCATCACAATCTTTTTAAAGATATTTCCTTCTGTTAAATTTACACCTAAATTTCATTTTCTTGTACATTATCCACGACTTATTCTTGCATTTGGCCCACTAACTTGTTCCTGGTCAATGTGCTTTGAGGCGAAGTATTTATATTTTAAACATGTTGCCAACGCATTAAAAATAATCTAAATTTGCCATACTCATTGGCCTAAAGACATCAACAGCTACAGTGCTATTATAATTTGGAATCTTTACGACCTATAGGGAAAAAGAATTCAGTGATAAGTGGGAAAATCGTAGATATAAACAATTATTCAACAGAGATCACACGATTACTTTCAGACTGTGAGGAATTTTATTCATTAAAAAAAAGTAGAATTAAATGGTCTGATTTACAAATCAAGAATGTGCCTTGTCTCTGGATTTCATAATGATGAACCAGTTTTTGAGAAAATCATAATAATTTTAAGGAAAGGTACTTGTACAAAATTTGCTTGTCACACATTTACGAGCAGCACTCTTTTCCTAGGATGTTTCAAGTTAGAAAGTTCAAAAGATATTAAAATTTTGAAATTTCAGGATTTTGTTGATGTTTATCCTCTATCAGATATAATTACTCAGTGGTTATTCAAAAGTATTGTTTATTTAACCCCAAAGAATAAATGTGAAAAATTTTCAAAGCAGTCAAACTCCAAAAACAATATCAACTTTTCACAGTTCCTTACGAATAAAGAATGTTGACGGCTATTTTCAAGTGTTGCATTGCACCATTTTGATGTATTTTTTACTTCATTTTGTTTACGTTTGAACTTATTTTTTACTTATAATATTGCATTTACATTATGATATTCATGTTTCATATAACTGAATCTGCACATTACATTATTGATTTCTTAATTTTATTCTCTGTGAAGGATAGAGACAAACCATTACTTTCCCATGGAAAAAATTCATTTAAAAGCAAACTTTTTTTTGCATGCATGTCAGAACTGATTGTTTTCTGAAATTGTTGATAAATATGTTGTTCTGAATTGTCATAAAATATATTATAATATATGTGTAATCTTTAATGAAATGTTTCAAAAGCTGTGCATTTTTAATATTGAATATGCTGTTATATAAAATAATTTGCTTGTGTATAAACTTCAGTTTTATGTATTTTTTAATGTAGCAGATGCAATACGAACTACAATCACTGTAAAAATAAATTTTTTGAAGTGAAATAAGCTTTTCATTCATGTGTTAGTTTATTCAAATGATGTTTATTACTATAGAGATCAGTTATGAAAAATCTAATAAGATTAAAAGTTAAAGTTTGAAACAAAAAAGCATTTTATCAGTACATTCTGAAATACAATAAACCATCTTGTTCTCTTGCTATTTAAATGTCCATGGTAATCAAAATGTTACGAGTAAATTATTTGGAAATATATCTAAGCGTTACAATTGTGTCTGTAGAGGAAGGGACATTTTTTAAAATAAAGTAGAACTGTACACATTTTCAAATATAGGTGCAAGAATTTTTATTTGCAAACCATATTTGGCAATTTATATTAATCTGATTTTATTCGATTGTTCTTGTTTTAATATATTATCGTAAAAAAAAATATGTGCTGTATTGTTTTTAGCAGACTAGAAATGCGTACATTTATAATACTATAATATACAAGTACTTTTGTAATATAGTATACACCTAGAAGTTGTCACTTCTGCCTTGTGGTCTTACGTGTATCCGTTTGTTTTTATTTACAAAGGAAAATGTCTAAAAGCACAAGAAAAATTGAGCTACTTCAAAGAAATCAAGAAGGGAGTAAGCTAAAATCTTGAACAATTCATTGTGAATTTATTTTTCAGGTTTGTATAGAAAGCTTGCAATTTAGAGAATTATGTGTTTCAATGAAAAATACAGTTCCATTTGAAAATGAAGCAGAAAAAGTTTGTTTATGCTATTAAATTAAATGTTTGATTTTCCTTTTTAAAGTTTCCCTAATTATTAATCTCTGAAAAGTTGAATTAAATTTGCAATTTAAATGTTTTAATAAACTAATAATTTAAAAACAAGTACTGCATAAATGAACAAAAAAAATTCACAGTAATAGTAGGCAGTATCTCAGTTTGACTTCACATGTATCGTACTTAATGTATTGGGAAAATACCTGATTGTTAAAGGATTTATGGGAAACCATTATATGCATGGACTCTCATATCTTTACAGAAAAATGAAGCATTTTTTCTGAAATTGGAACAGTAGTTCAATCTTGGGTTTTTTAATATTTGAAAAAAATTCAGTTTGAATATTCTATAAAATTTTCTTCATAAGTAAATTAAATTGTCAGAGGCATTGCTTAAATTTCCAGATACTTCAAGTGGTTTTTATGCTTCACTCAAAATTTTCAAATTAAGTATTAAAGCTTAATATGTCATTATTTTATTTCAATTTCAGCATAAATACTTCAAATTTTATTGCAGAAAAATGTAAGGATACTGATAAACATTTTAAATTTATTATTGCAAATCTGAAATGATTTATTTTATATGAAATCATTAATAGAAATTCAATTTTATGTCAATCCATTGCACAGTGCATATGGTTATACCATAAATATATACCATTCCATGGTTCAACGTATTGCCATTCCATGGTTCAATGTATTACCATCCCATGGTTCAATCAAAGCACCAGTTGATGGAGTCAAGTTTCACCATGCTATGGTGACAACTATCCATGCACCATATTTTGGTGAAACGTTGAACTACTACTATTGTTACCAATTCTAAATTTAAAAAGTATTATACACTGTTCAATAAATTGAAGTTAGATTTGAAATCTGTGCTTTTATTTTCTTAAATACTTAAAATAAATTCACTGCATATTATGTATATTAATAAAGGGAATTAAATTACCAAGAAATGATAAATTTTAGTAATTATAACATCACTTAATAAATTTAACAATTTGTAAAAATGAGTCGAGTTTTTGTATTTATTTTCATAGTTCTTTTTTCACTCTGCCCCAGGCATTTGTATATTTACAAACATTCTGCTTTTTTCAAAATCGTAGTGATGTTGAGAATTGAGTAAAATTTTACCGGTTAAAAAGCAAAAATAAATAAATATTAATGCGATTGGCATTATAAATGGACATACCGTATCTCAAATTTTACCAGATAATTTGTAATAGAACCAGAGTTATTCTGGTAAATTTATCAAATTAAATGGTC